>LQNS02000138.1:15746717-15761553 GCA_001587735.2 Parhyale hawaiensis
GGAGAAGGCACTCGGGACCCTTGGGTGCGTGATGCCCAAACATATTGTGGCAGGGAAAGGGCCCGCCACAATATGCCCCTGAGGGCATTTATCCCTTGAGTGACATTTCTTCAGAAAAAACTGTGTAAACCGCTTTATTATAGATCAAGATCTCGTTAATTTCTGATGGAATATAGCTACATCTCATAGATATAAGTGTAATTAAGTTAGTGACCTGAAGTGAAAAGCCACAGGTAGGTACGTGAGATAATCAAATTTCGCTAGAATTCATGCAATATTCTAAAAGTAACCATTTTTCTCTGCGTTGTGAACAAATTTTACGGGTAAATCCCTTTATTCGGGGTTTCTGAAAACGCCAAGAATGGACACTCGATGGCTACCGAAAAGAAGCGGATTGTTCCAGGCCTAGCAGGTTTAAGTCTCATAGATTCAGCCAAGAAGCTAGGAAGAGATTGATGAACTTGGTTTTCACACGTGGTGAACCCAAAACCAAACCAAGGGAAGATGAAAACACGATAACCCTTTCAGCTCGTGATATTCGAAAAGTTTACAGACAAGTCTACAAGTATTCAAACAGCACTAGCGGAGCCACATTTGGCAATTGGCTGGCATCGCTCCTTTGGCCAGACAAATCCGATGCAATGTCTTGAATGAGGAACGTTAAGCCTGTTGTTAGGCCACCGTTGAACAAAACCCATGAGGAAAAATGCATTGCTTGGGCATGAAAATAAACTACCAAAATGTTCACTTTACGTACGAGGCTAGAGTGTCAGAGGGGGTCAAACTTACGAGTCAAGCTTACATAGCGTTCTAAATGAACATTGGTCAACATGGCTCGATGTCCCACCACTGTTACGGCGCCATCAAATTATCTTCATATGTACACGTCAATGTTCCATCCCATTCAGTGAATGCTACCACTTCATTCAATGGAATTCTGAGCATCAGAGGAGAGCGTCTTATGATTTAGCCATCTCGCTCTCCTGACTTTAATCCCACTGAACAGCTCAGCTCTAATCAATTTTCGAGAGAGGTTTATGAAGGAGTCCAATTTACATAGAAAAACAACCTCTGGCTGAAAATTGCTGATGTTGCTGGTACCACATCATCTCAAGTTCATCGACACACTTCCTCAGTAGACAAATCACTGTTTAACGTAATTTCAAAGACAGGACGTTACGTCGACGTATACATAAATCTTCATCCCATGACTGTTAAATTTATTCATTGTGTGTGCTTATAGTGTTGCTGAGGCGTTCTTTGTTTAAACTAAATATAACTAGAGCACTCTCAAAGCGCATACCTACGCCAAGAAAGGCAACGGTAATGAAAAATTCAAATTGGCTTGCAAACCATGATTTTCTTTGAATCAACACCAAAATCTAATCATTTGTGCCCTTTGATAGTATCAACAGTTTCTGCAAGTTTCTTGAAGATCCGTTTATAACTTTTTGAAGTATGCTGCTAACAAACATTATGACAAACACAAGTCAAACATCATACAAGCGAATCAACCAATCTGCACCAAAATTTAATCATGTACGTCTTTTAAAATTACTAACGACTCTTGTGAATTTCATAAAGATCTATTCAAAACTTTTGGAGTTAGAGTGCCTACAAGCACAAAAATAAACGCCGCAACGAACAAACAGATCATAATTAAAAGTTGGCCATTTACTCTTTGTAAAAAACCTAACAACTCGTGAAACTTTCATGAAAATCCGTCCATAACTTTTTAAGTTATGGAATTGAGAAAAAAATAACCAGACAAACAAACTCAAACTGATGGGGGATTTCCGTCAAAAGTTAATCATCTGTTACTGTTAATATACCTAACAATGCCTAAAAATTTTGTTTCAGGTCCCTTCATAACTTTTTGAATTACATTGGTGACAGACAAAGACACGGAGAGATAAACACGACAAAAACATAACCTCCTCTGCTGAGGTAATTATGACACTCAAACACAGTTTTATAATCCTAGTTTTGTGCATTTTCGGCGATCTGCAATGAAGGGGTTGGAAATAAAATTTATTTAAAATACATAACTCAAAAGTCAAAATTTTCAAAATATTGTCAAAATTCAATAGAAGTTTAGTTAGTTTACGTATTAAGTTGTGATTTTTCAGGTCATCAACTTTCACTTACGTAAGATTAACATTCTTTTAGAAATTAAGAAAATCCTGACCAGCAATAAAGCGATTAATATAGTTTAAAGTAAAATTCGATGTATTTTACTTCACGAATAGCACTGTTGACAGCGTCTGAGTCAGTGGACTTGGTGGTGTCAAAAAAAAAAAATGAAAAATAATTGTAACCGTCTAAGCCACCGGACGTACGACGATACAAAACATCTTGTGAGAAGCAAAAATACGTTCTTTAGAAAAAGGGACCCCCGAGATTCCTTGGGTCAATATACAAGCTAAACCTTTAACTCATCAGTTTATACTATACACATTTGTGGACATTACAAATAGCGCATTTGTTACGAAGATAGTAGTTTAAAACAGGTACTAAAAGGTTAGCACCTACCGGGACCAGTTAAAGCCCCAGTCAAATACCACCGGTGATGATACATAAATTGACTTTGGATTGAGATGACAAAGGATCAAGAGTCAACCTCAGTAACTTTTCCTACATAGAATCATTCACGTATTCTTTACAAAATAACGGGAGCGCTTTCTCAAGCTATTTACTGTATGCGAAATTTGACTATCTATGTACTCGATAATCAACCCTAAGGGCGATAAGAATATTACCTGTCAGTCATGCAAGGGCAACATTTAGTAATATTGAGGACCTAGTTTGGGCATCTGTCTCCTCAATAAAGGTGATCGCACAGAGGAAGAAAGGAGAGACACGTAGTATGGCGATAAAAAAAGAGGTACACATACACGAGGGTGTTCCCAGACAGAATCATCACATATGAGATCAGCAAATCGGGGAAGAAGAGAAAAACAGGCTAAAGAAGCATAGTCATTCCACTACGGAAACGGTAAGGAGGCGAAGACAGCACAATAAAAAATGTCCCGAAGACCTAGCTACGCTGAAGGTAACCTACGGGATCCTCCTGGAGTCGTTGTTCCCCATAAGATGGGCAACCCTAACTAACTAAACCTACGCTCATCTTATGACCCCTGAGGGGGACAAAAGTTCGGACAGAATGTGTTCTAGTTGGTTGTGGAAGTTGACAGTGGGACTGCCCTACCTTCTAACGAATTAGCCTGAATACGATGGTCCAGCAATTGCCTATAGGGGTGGTTCAACACTTACAAACTGAAACAAGTTCAAAAACTAAACAATTCCAACAAAGGGTTAACCCTATAAAAACCCTGTACTTCATAAAAGCCGTTTCGAGGTACCGTCGATTTAGTACCTTCTAAAGTGGTTTTAGTGAAAACTTATGCAGGTATAAGAGCGCCCAGTCACAGTAAAGGAGTGCCCTCACCAACAATGCAGTACTAGCGGTAGTAGCAGCAGCAGCAGCGTAACACGCGCACTCGGCACACGCGACTCAGACGCGAGTGCTCTCACCTAACTGAGTAATTGATTCAATCGAACTTCAAAGAGTGGAGCATTTCAGAGGAGAATTTTCCACGTAAAATCACAAGGTCGTTTCGCCTCATTGAATGAGGGGCAGCGAGGATGGAAAAGAAGGGAGAGGGAGGTAGTTAATGTGAGCAGGGGGTGGGGCGACCTGGTCGCTATGGCAACCAAAGTGGCAACTGTGTCGCGCCGCAGGCGGAAATAAGTGGTTGAGGCGACGAAAATTGTGGAAATGTGCCGGGGTCAGGCGGAGCGACGACAAAATGTGTGCACTGCTGCGGCATGGTAAGTAACTATGGGGCACAGGCCACTGCAGCAATGTGTATGTAATGAGTAGTGAAAATATGTCCTGTACGTTACTGCTCTCCATACATGCACACTGTGGACATGGTCTACTGCGGCCCTTAGAATAGGTAAGTGAATGTTGTATTGTGCTCTACATACAGTGGACATGGGGCGGTGCAGCAGATGTGCGGATATGAACGGTGTAGCTAATAAAAAGTGGGTCCAACAGCAATATTTAGACATACACACCAGATCATAAGTTTCAGACCAGTTGAAAAGTGAAAAAATACCATTTTGCACGAATCTGCTTCACAAATTTAACTACAGTTTACTCAACTGTAACGATAAAGAATGAACAAATTAATGTCTGTTTAATCCACTTCTTAAAAATTACATTTTGAACAACGGAGATGCTTCATAGCTGATGAAAATTTCATACCAGCAACTCAAAGTGTAGTAAAACTCTTTACAACGAAGCTGGAGTCAACAAAATAAAAATTATTAAACAGCGATGCCTCCAATAATTTTCATTAACTGAAAAATTCTTTGCAGCATGCTTGAATGAGAATTTCCGAGAGGGTTGGGAGATTACTCCCAGCGGTGAGCATGGCATCACGAAGATCATCTACTGCTTGAAATCAGTTGTTCATTTCCGCGAACATTCCTTACCAACCATTCCAACAGGTTCTCTATTGGATTCAAATCTAGAGAACAGGATTGGTGATGAAAATAGAGACATCATTCTCCAGAAAGAAAGTTTGGTTAGGCGGGAGTGTAGATTGCTGCATTATCCCGTTCGCAGAAACATCATCGCAAACCAGATCTCTACGTCATAATGGATGCTTTGTGCAACATGTCAACGTAACAAGTCGCTGCTTGACGTCCCTGCACAACCTGAAGTTATACTGCGCTTTCGGAGGAAAAGGCACTCCGCGCTAAGACACAACCTCCGCCACTTTCCGCGTAAAAAACGTTGCAGTGGGCAATTTTTAGCCGTAGGAGGTAACGTCAGAAGCTGTCGGACTCGTCTAGGTGAAAATATTCCGGCCCATAGCTGTACAACAAAAAATGACTGCTGAGACGTCAATAATAAGGTTACAAGTCTATAGTCTGAAGCCACAAGTAAATATACTATAACGAATGTCCAATGCCAATTAAAAGGCTTCAAAAAAATGTGGCAAGGGATTAGGTATAACTCAGGTTCATCCTACGAAACATAACGAAACGTTAGTTAAAATGATACAAATCTATCATCTGTAGTCCAAGTTTAATGATGAAACATAGGTCCACCGCGCAGCAAGAGGGTTCATGGCATGACTCAGCAATATGAATAAAACTGGACAATCCAAATACAATCTGCATTGAGATATTAATTAAAAGAATAAAAATCCAACTACTACAGTCCAAGTATAATACTGAAACAAATGTCCACTGCGCAGCAACAGGGTTCATAAAATGTGGCTCGGGATTAGGAATAAATCTGACAAGTTTGGGAGAAGCGCGAAAGGAGCAGCGGCCTTGATACCAATCACACGCGGCTTACAAGGTCATCAAAGCGGCTTGGCAGCTTAGTGATGGCGTAAGTCACCGGAGCCACAGCCAGGTGCCTCCGCTTCATTTGCACCTTCATTAAAATTTGCAGTGACACGAGAGGAAACTTCGCAAATTTTATAAATCGTACAAGGAAAAAAGGTTACATCTTTGAGACACGTGTCAGCTGAATTTCTTGAATTGTATATATTAATATAAACATATATATGTCATCTGTTACTAATAAGGTGTAGGACCTCCAAGAGCACGTATGTTTAATAGCAGAATTTTGAACCCCATACAACAGGGGTTGTCAAAGTAGGATCCATAGCATTTTGACAAGGGATCCGCAAAATTTAAAGAAAGAACGGCGGATGTAGCCGATTTCCGTGAAAGCCATCTGGCAACACTAGTGGCATGTCAACCACCGGCAGTGCACCATCCAGAGGCCGTCAAGAGTGTGTGTGCATCATGAGTTGTTGGGTACGAAAAATGACATTTCAATCATCTTTGTGCACAGATTATTTATGTGCACATCATGTTTTTATTGTCAACTATTATTTTGTGTTTGAAAACCAAGTACGGGCTCGGATGCATGTGAATGATGGCCCAAGAGTATGTCTATCACCCATCCCAGGATAGAGAGTTGTGCGGAGGCCGGCCCATCCGTCACATTAATAACTAGAGCACTTTGAGAGCGCATACTATATCCGGTAAGCAAGGCAACGGTTACGAAAACTTAAAGTTGGTTCTGAGACTAGGATTTTCTCTGTATCAACATCAAAATTCAATCATTTGTGCCCTCCAATAGTGTTACCAGCTCCAGTAATTTTTTTTTTTTTTAAGATCCATTCGTAAGTTTTTGAGTTAGCCTATGCTGTTAACAAGTATCATGACAAACATGAGTAAAACATACAAGCGAACCAAAAGATCTGCACCAAAATTTGATCATTTATGCCTTTTAACATTGCTGACAACTCCTATAAACTTCATAAAGATCCATTCATTATTTTTTCAGTTATTGTGCGAACAAGTATAAAATCAAAAACAGTGACAAACAAACGAACAAACGGATCGTTACAAAAATTTGGTCATTTACTCTTCATAATATACCTATCAACTCATATAAATTTCATAAAAATCCATCAAAATTTTTTGAGATAGATACGGCATGGAAAAAATGAGGCAGACAAACAAACAAACAAACAAACGGATCTTCATGAAAAGTTAATCATCTGTTCCTCTTGACATACCTAACAAAGGCCCACCAGAATATACTCCTGAGTGTAAATTGTGAAATAAAGATGGAGTTACACTTTCCCCTCAGATAAGGTATTTATTTATAGCTTGCCACGACTGTTGATATTATGAAACAGTGAGTACAATATATAAATAAGTTCTGGGGAGGGGGATCACATGTGAGAGGGTCCTCAGCTTTACTTCAGTAATAAAAGTGGTCCTCGGTTGAAAAAAGTTTGAGAAATATTGCCATAGTAGCTTAAGTTATGTGGAAGCACTCTGGAGGCACCAGTCTTCATTCACAGCTGCCCAGGTATAGACATGTTCCTGATCTGCTCTAGAACGATGGGAAGGAAGCAAGATGCCGCCGAATGGCAAAAAGGAGTTACTGCTTTGGTTGATCTAAGGGACATCGAGTAAAGGAAATAGGAGGGACATCGAGTAAAAGGAAGTAGCGGAGTTTGCTTGTGTTTCATGGAGTACTGTTTTCCGAGTCTTCAAACAATGGAAGCAATCGCGTACAAAAGGCAATACTAGGCGTTAATTGCGGTGGCAAAATCTTGCTAACTGATAGGGACCGCCGCCAAAACATAAATGATGGCCCTTCTGCTATTTCTGAGCGGACTTTTCGTAGAGAACTCCATGCAATGAACATTTGGGGTCGTGTAGCTTGCAAGCGACCAATGTTAGCAGCAGACCACAAAACCGCTCGTCTGAAATGGGCCAGAGTACACGCACATTGGACTGTCAAGCACTGGAGAAGTGCCATCTGGTCAGATGAATCACGAGTCTCGGTGTAAAAAATTATCGCCGTCATGTTCACCGAAGACTACAGGAAGCCTTGGTGCAAGAGGCGATCCAAGCAGGAAGTGAGTCGGTCATGTTCTGGAGCAATTTTAATTACTCAAAAGTAGGCCCTTTGGATGGAATAACCATCAAACTAAATCAGGAAGGCTACACTGATTTGTTAAATGATCAAGTTGTGCTATTTGCACAGTATCTGCACGAGGATCGAACTGCTACTTTGCCAATCTGCCACGATGATAACTGCCCTATATATCAGACTAGATAGGTCGTGCACTAGGATGAAAACCAGTCTCATTATGGAAGGCATCTATAATGGCCGGCTAAGCCTCCAGACATGAACCCCATCGAGAATTTATGGGACCATCTTGAACAAGTTAGGCGCCGAGAAGATCCTCCACGTTCTTTGGCTGATTTAATGACTCGATTGATGCAATAGTGGTTCAAAGTGGATCAAACGTAAAATAGAACTCTTGTAGACTTAATGTCTTCCATTATTGTTGATAGCTACATATTATATGTGCTCGTGGAGGTCCTACACATTATTGGTAATAAGTGACTAACTTTTTGTCAGGGGAGCTTATATATATATAATTATAAATGCATGAAAATTGTGACTTTCAGATTAGAAAACCTAACAAACTTGATAGACCTCAAGAAACGAACAAATGTACTTGGCATCATCATTTGAAACCGATGATTATAAAATGTTACTTGTTTCTCAATTAACGAGCAAACTACGTAATCTATATTTTCTAGTTTACGTCAAAATAAAGACACTAAAATTTGAGCAACATGCGAAATTCAAACCGCGTAAACATTACCTATGTATCTCCTATGCGTCTTTCACCAATTTCATCTAATTACTAGAACGCCACGTGGCGTAAGACCATCACAAGCAGTGGGGCAATTTCAACGTCATTTTTGATAGCCAGCTAATCCTAGTTTCTCATATGGATGCTGTGTCCAACAAGGTTAGGGCAGACTGGCCCCCTTTGAGATACCTTAATAATAACATAGGAAACTACAGCACCCTGAGAGCGCATACCTCCGCCAAGAAAGGCAACGGCTACACGAAATTAAAATTGGATGTGAGAATATGATTTTCAATTGCATCAACACCAAAATCTAATTATTTGTGCCCCTCAATAGTGTTAACAACTTCAATAATTTTTATGAAGATCCGTTCATAACTTTTAGAGTTAAGCAGCTAACAAGCATTATGAAAAACATGAGTCAAACATACAAACAAAGAAACCGATCTGCACCAAAATTTGATCATCTATGACTTTTGGCATTACTAACAACTCCTATGAATTTCATAACGATCCAATTATTATTTTTCGAGTTATTGTGCTAACAAGCATAAAATTAAAAACAGTGAGAAGCAAACGAACAAACCATCGGATCGTTATAAAAAATTTAGTCATTTACTCTTCATGATATACCCAACAATTCATGTAAATTTCATAAAAATCCGTCCATAACTTTTTGAGTTATAGCATTGAGAAAAATGAGGCAGGCAAACAAACGGATTGACGGTCTTCACCAAAAGTTAATCATCTTTCCCTCGCAACATACCTAACAATCGCTGTAAATTTCGTCAAAATCGGTCAATAACTTGAGTTATCTTGATGACAGACAGCAGAAAGACAGACAGACAAACATGCCGACAAACCCGACGAAAACATAACCTTCTCGGCGGAGGTAAAAATAGAACGCCTCGCAGCGTAAGACGGTCTGCCGTTGTGGAGGCAAATTTGCTGCGGTGGAGAAAAATTCAACGCCGTCATTTTTTAGGACCAGCTAGGGTAGTTTTTTGGCATGGGTCATATCTAGATCAACCCACCAAACTCCCTGCAAAAATTATGAACATTGCTCAACTCCTTCGACCACTTATTAGGTGGACAGACAAATATATATATATATTGTACATAACTTGCAACGGAAATTAACTAAAACCGTCGCTAAGTGTCATCGTCTGAAGTTAAAGTGTAACGTTGAACTTTACACCTAGCGACCGAGCAACTCCACGGGGCTCTTCTCGAACGTTTCTCTACAGATAAACGCGCTGGGCCTTTCTTAGTCTGCCACCACAACCGACCACCTACCTACTAGAAAGACCCTTCATATGAGCTCCCGCTCATAAGGTTAGGTGAGGCCAGGACTGGTTTTGCTAGCGTCCCGAAATGTTTTTACTGCATTGATGAGTTTTTTCAGTATCTTCTATTTTTAATATTTAGCTGGGTAATTTTTGGGGGGCTTTAGTGTTTTTTTACTAGCGTCAATCATTGACTGGCCTTACTTTACGACAATCTTCGATTGGCCTTACTTAGAGTCAGGCTTTGATTGGCGTTACTTTTTGATCGTAAGCAAAAACAGTCCTTGCCCTTACCTAACCTAGATGAGTAAAAGCTCATTGGACGTTAGCAGAACCAGTCCTAGCCCTTACCTAACCTAGAAGAGAACGAGCTTTTTGGCCTGCAGGCTATTACACTTAATAGCCTGGGTTAAAGTGAAGACGATCGATCTAAAAGACATGTCTATTTAAGATATAGACGTTTCGACTATATAGGCCTTTATCAACAATCTGAAATATAAGACATTTCATAGTAATACTATTGTAACAAATGGTGAAATTAAAAAATTAAAGAAAATTATAATTGCTTACAAGCTAGGTTACACTACTGCGGGGCTATTTTCAGCGGTGAGGATTGTACTTCATTTAAGTTAGGTTTTTCTTTGCTGCTAATATATAATGATTCCAGGATTCTAAGATCGGTAAGTGAATTCGTAGAAGAGCTTATGATTGAAAAGTTTGGCTAGAGAATTGGAGTGTCGCACTGTTCAGCATGACTGCGTATTGATGAATGTGATGGCCTTGCTAGCGGATTACCGGTTCTAAAGCTCGTACTCATATGCTCAAACACTCTAAGCCTCAAGGCACGCGTGGATGACCCCACGTACACCGACCCACACGATGGGCAATAGTACTTATAAACAATAGAGGAAAGCATATGGGCAGGTAACTTATCCTTAAATGAAAACAGAGTACCTATCCTATAGTTATTCACTAGAACAATTAGTAGGTGTACACTCATAAAAAATTTGTTAACTAAAACTGATAAATCTTTTTTCAATTTCTCCGACTGATGGCCGAACACAAACAGAGATATAAAAACCTTATTTTTCTTCACGGTCAACATATCAGTATTAGCAGAAAACTTATGATTTAAAAACTTCTTTATGCAGTCGTTCACTAAATGAAGAGGATACACATTTTTTGAGAAGTACTGCTTTAAAAATTCAAATTCATTGTGCAATGATATAAAATCTGAACAAACTTCATAGGCACGAGATAAAAGTCTTGTGTCTTAATGCTATTTACTTTAGAACCGAAGGGGCAAAAACTAAAAAAGCTGAGGCCCAAGCCAGTAAAAGAATCTTTTTTATATAAAGAAGTATTGAAGTTCTTGCCTTTGCGCTGAACAAAGCAGTCTAAAAAAGAAAGCCTATTATTTGTTCTCAGTTTCCACGGTGAAATTGATATTGGAGTGTTTTGTATTCAAGTAATCTAAAAATAAATTTGCATAGGATCGATCAAGGAATAAAATAAAAGTATCATCGACATACCTACGGTAAAATACAGGTTTAAACGAATCGGGACATACATCGAGCCAAGATTGCTCGTGATGACACAAAGATATTCGCAAATGTAGGACCTAAAAGTAACCCCATCCCCAAGCCCTCTGTTTGTTGGTAGTAGTCGCCATTAAGAAAAAAAAACATTGACTAACTGCAAGGTCAAGTAGTCTTTTAAAAACCGTTTTGGTCATACTTAGCACAATAGAATTTGCATTATAAAGTCGATTCAAACATATTTCTATTGTCTCTGTTATTGGAATGCTAGTAAACAAATTTTTAACGTCAAATGAGGTGATGTACAAAGAGCTAGCGTTTTGAATTCCACTGATATGTTTTACAAACGAACCAGGTTTAGTAACACTATATTCATTTAAAGTTATGGGGTAAGAATTGGTACTAAGAATTTTACAAGTTTGTAACTTGGGGCTTTGTATGCTGCAAAAATAGGTCTCAGCTAAAATTTTCATTCGAAGTCTGGTTTATGAACCTTCGGTAGCCCATATTTTAAATAGACATGTCTTTTAGATCGAACGTCTTATCTTTAACCCTTTAGTGCCTACAGTACACATATGATGACATTACCTGTAGTGTTATTAATACGGAGAGTGATGTTCTATTGAGGCACTAAAGGGTTAACCCTGGTTTTAAAATTGTGTCGTTTTTTACAACCGAACTTGATAAACTTAATAGCTTTTTATACCGTTGAAATACACCTAATGGCTGAAAATTACACTTAACGAACGTCATTACACCCAAACCCCTTGTTCGCCATATATATATATAAAACGAAAACATGATTATACAATGTCACTTACTTATTTTTTACAGCGTAATAGGTTGTTCATAGGCTAGTTCTCTTCGAAGCGTTAAAATAATCTGAACTGAACTGGTATGTTTGCCACAACAGGACTTGTGTTACTTATTGGTCTCTTAGCATACCTAGGAATTACCCGAAATAACTCGTAGCTTATTTCCAATACAATGCCACTTGGCAAGGGATATGCGGTATTATCCAACGTTTGGCAGCAAATATAGCTACCACGCTACGTTCGTTGAGATGCGTGGTGTCTGAAGTGATTTTAAAAATGAACATTAAACAACGCTTTCTGTTAAAGGTTGAAATGAGTATCACCAGTGAGCGCATCATTTTTGACCAAAGCGTAGACCCCAACCAAAGCACAGCATTGGTCAAATTACCTAGTCTCCAAAATTTAGGGTCTCGTACCAAGACAACGTTCAAAAATATATGTGTAATAATTAATTATAACACGTCAAGAGACCCTGACACTCGGCCATATCGTGAAAACACACATACAAATAGAGGCATTAACTCATTTGTGCCCAAAGCAAACATCCCCTTTGGTAGGAATAGCACTTATTGTAAAGACCTCAGATGGCTACTTCATTCAAGAAAGAGTCGACAAACGGGTTCAATGCGCTATAACAACTTCAGTTTGCTCATAAACTGAGTATATTCCGCCCTTTGATAGTATCAGTTGAACGACACGTCCACGTTAGTGCCGCTCACTTCGCTGCAGAAGTGACTTTCCAACTGCTAGTATTTCCCGAAGATTGAAGCTTCAAGGGAAAGAGCAACAACAAAACTTTCATCAAAAGGTTGTGAAGTCTGGAAAACTTTTGAATAAAAATATGCTGCGATATTCAAAAACTGGCATTGTACTCTCACGATAAGTGAAAATTGTAATTAATATCATTTACTAGCTATACAAAGTGCCTTCATAGAGAATTCTCATATTTGATATCTAGGGATACATTCATATTACAGTGCCCTGTAAATACATGAGCATAACTGGTTACGGGCACAGTTAAGGTCGTGTACACATAAAGCTATGTATAATGTGGCAGTAGCAAAATTACGAGAGCACTTTATGCGTCAAAAATCTAATCTAATCTATCCGCCGTCATCTGCTTGGTTTTCCGGGTAAGGGTTTTTCTGTGGCCCTGAATGTGGGGCCGGGAGATACTCGATAACGGTAATACTTAGTCGGATGTAGAGGAATGGAGAAACGAGAAGAGAAAAAATTTGTAACGCGCCGAGCAGGGTATAAAACAACGGCATTTCCGACATAGGTGGAAGCTACGGTTTGAGCTTCAAAAAGGCTGCGCTTATTAACAACATTACGTGCATAATAAAGAACATAACACGGCAGGAAGGAAGCCCTATGGCGTAAGCCAAACAGTAGCTACTTTAGGTATATCAAGTTTGTCTTAAACATCACGGACACAAAGGATGTATTACCCGGCACGAAGAAAGCTAGGGTGGACCCTAAACAAATACTCTTCATATCAACATTGCGGACACAACAGTAACAGTGCCAGGTAAAAAAAGAGTCTTACCTACACCTAAACAAGAGATGTTCTGCCTATCAGCAGCATTATGAACACCACCGTAGCATTACCCGCTGGAAAGAAATAGGTATGGGTGGGTCGGCGGTAACAAACGTGTCCACTTGGCATTATCACAAGTACCAATAAATATCAATAAAAAGAGCAGCATATGGGGGCACCTGCTGCGATCGATGCCAGAAAGGTCGCTCTTGGGCAATGCCTCCGTGCTGACTGTCCGAGGACGGATTACTGACGCCCGATACTGGAAATAACTCAAGGAGGTAGATTAGATTATGCCAATGCCCTTGTATCGCAAACACCGCCGGCCGCCTGGCGGGGCAGTGCGCTGTTAGTGTGGCGACTGGGTTACTGCACCCGTGTTTGTGCGGTGCATGACAACAGAAATAATCCAATAAAGTAGAGAGCAACAGTTAGTGCGACGCAAAATACGCAGTATCCGAGTAGTCACCAGACGTCCCATTTATTTATATGGTGTCGGTAGGC
This sequence comes from Parhyale hawaiensis, assembly GCA_001587735.2. Classification (NCBI taxonomy): domain Eukaryota; kingdom Metazoa; phylum Arthropoda; class Malacostraca; order Amphipoda; family Hyalidae; genus Parhyale; species Parhyale hawaiensis. The sequence goes on from LQNS02000138.1 coordinate 15,760,620, forward strand.
TGAGGCAGCGACATCATCAAAACTGGCATGGGACGCGCTTTATTCATTAGCACGGTGCCACGACGCCTGGGTCACCAACACTACCTATAGTACAGCCATTACGCGTCTCAGTTTTTTTTTCTACGTTGCCAAGAATCAGAGCTGCGACAGCATCAAGACAATCACTGATAGTCTTCTTTCCTGCGCCGTCAGTACGCTGAGCTTTGCAGCACACAGTCAAAAGCATCAACGACTCATTCTTTCCCACGATGACCGGTGCTCCCAGCTAACGACAACATCAATGCATACACACGAAGGTAGATTTTTTCTCAGCGCCGATTCCCGAGGTACCTACGGCAAGGCGGTGCAGAAACGGTTCTGCAATCACTGAAAATGGACTACCTCACACGCACTCAAGCGACTCGTCAGACCCCGTGACCTCGGACCCTCTGAACCGGAAGTTTGCAAAGAGACTGAAGAGTTCATATTAGGAAAAATCAGGAAGAAAGAATTCTAAAAGAATAGAGAAAGGGTGGTGGGACAGAAGAATCGTCGCTTTTGCTGAATACGCATTTCGCACTGCTAAATCATACAGGTGCTGCTACACTTACACTGGCAAGTAAAAAACTTGGAAAGATTAGGATCAGCGGGTTATCATTTTGGTTTCGGCTCGCGGGATAATTTAATACAACTGGGATTTACAGTTACGTAAGTCGTGCGTTTGAAACTACCTGGAGCGGAGCGCAGCAGGCATGCGGCCATGCCAAACGATGACAGTTTATTTGCAGTGTAGCCGAGTAATATTAAAAAAAAGGAGCACCATTACCCGATGTCGTAATCATAAGAATTTCTGCTGCAAATCCTGATAATTACGACCCTCCTAAATAAGAATCATGTTTTTAGTGGTGGTCAGGAATCTGCAATCAGTATCGGTATATTTTAAGAAAACATTGGA
>LQNS02000138.1:15819945-15830154 GCA_001587735.2 Parhyale hawaiensis
GAAAGCGTAGATATGATACGGGTGAAATGAACTCAAGTCTCTAATTTACGCCTATCTATTTGTGAAGAGCGTGACACACACACCCACACACACACCCACACACACACACACGTAGATACAAGCGTATTAATATATAGATGTTTAAGCCTCCCTAGACACAACTATGGTCATTCAAGAGAGGAAAAGGAAGGGACATGAAGTAGTATCTAATACTAAGAATGACGGTCGTGTGTTTATATATTTATATTTTTATTTATAGGTTTCGTGTCACGCTCTTAACGAAATAGATAGGCAAAAATTAGCTCCGGGCTTCCTGGTTTCAACAGTGTATTCATCTGTTTGAAGAGTGTGGTCATCCTTCTAAGCTTCATAGAAAACTGATAGGCAGAAACTATTCCAGGTTGCAGATGATGGCACTCGAACAGTACTATATATGAATTCCGGTCTTTCTTTGACTACAATGAAGTCCACTCGATGTAGATCCATACGGCTTCTCTAAACAATCTCTGCCATCGTGATGTGTACTCTCTTCTGAGATTTACTTCATTCAAACTTCAGCTGATACTCTGATTTTGTTGTTTTGGTAATTATCGAGGCAACTGGTAAGATATTCTTGAGCGGTCAGCAGGCGCCTAAAGACCACGATGATTTCTTGGCAGCAAATTATTTTCTCCACTTATTTTGGGTTCTTCTTTTCAACAGAGCAAGTTATCTCTTGAGGAAAAAAATTTCCGAATCCGAGTTATATGCCACCCTTGGGTATCTTGGATACTGAGCTCCGTATTAGCAGCAATATCGACTGCGGGCAGAAAACATCGCTTTTTGGTGTATCACCTAAAGAAGCTGGGTGTTGTTCAGCCTTGCACGCTTATCTGTATGGCTCCCTAATTCAAGTTGGCAGTTGGGCAGCATCCTACATAAGGATGTTAATAAGAGCCTTAAATGAATAGAAGGGAGCTCAACCGTCTACCCTAAATAGGAAATAACCTGAGAAATCATAAAGTACATGTCCTGTCAACACGCGGTACTACCCAGACAGGAAGCTTCCTTTTATAGATGTAAGGCTCTGCCTTAATATCTTTGTGATGATGCTACAGGCAACACAAGACGGGTCTTCAGAAATTCTTCGCTGTTATTATTGACAGCGCGGATACTCTAGTGTTGACAGAAATCGCTAGTTTGCGACAACAGTGACATAAATAAAAAAAATTGGTTATTTTGAGTTACTGCCCCATTACAAAGCCCGCGTCAAGTTCTATTAGTGATAATAACACCATAACTGAGTCTGTAAAAGTGGCCGCTTGAGAAAGGTCATTATTCAAGTGATAGTTGAGAAAATACGGCAATATTAAAACTGCATTCGCCTCTCCTGAAAAATGTCAATTTTTGATACGACACGATTGTCGCAAACGAGCGAAATGTGGAACCCATACGCGAAGGTATGCCAATGCGCATGGGAACCACAAGTCGGGAAAGAAGAGGAAAAACAGATGAAAGTAAGATCAGTAGGAGTATGAAATCAGGATGGAGGCAAAAACGTGTAAGCCGAACACGCTTCAAAAGATTATCAAGTGCAGTACAATTCAAATACCTATTTCAAAACTGGGAAGAGGCATGAGGTCTAAATAGGTTTCAAGAGGCAAACATGATAAAGAAGAATAACGGTAAGATGAACAGTTAAGAAACATTCCAAGAGCAAAAGTTGGAATAGCAAAGCATTTCAGCTGCAAGTTTCAATATGAGGGACGGCGACGTAAACAATTAACGCAAGCCAAACACAATTAACGTAAGTACTGTATAGCAAACAACACAAGGGAAGCAAAGAAAGATGTGAGCGAAAATCGAACATATTTTAAAAGAGAACTGCACTGTCGAACAAATTTTTACTCGCACTCTGCACACGCAAACTCGTGACTCAAAGAAAGCTAAAGATGCAACCTCAAACTTTTACAAAAAAACTTAATTGCAGAACATACCAAATGTGGCACAAAAACAGCCAGATATGGAATACCGCATATCAAAAGACAAACATACCCTCCTATAATATAAACTTAGCTCAAAGCAACAAACAAACAAACAAGTCTTAGAAAGAAGACAAAGCAGAGCTATACAGGAGCGGAGGACACTAAGCAGGGGCGACACAACCGTCAGGGTTCGTAACTTTATACAGCAGGCGGCAGTTTAGTAATGCAGAGAAATGAGGCGATATGGTCCGCTGAAGTGCTGTACAGAGACGCCTGCACCAGCCTCTGTGTTGTTCCTCCTCATCAATATATAAACGTGTTGCTGCTGCTTACCACACTTGTGTGTTGCTAACATAGGGAGCGTGATAAAGTGGGGAGCAGAGTGGTAATATTTCTCAGTTCTGCGAGCACCTGGTAACGTACGAGGCTAAATACCAACATTTTATATCCCACTGAGAACAAGGTGACATACGACACAAAAACACCGAAAAATTTGCCGAAATGTTGCAAGTAATCAACATGCACAGCAAAGAAGTTCCGAGTAAGTATCAATTGCATAAAACTATTGATTTCAACTTCCCCTTCTAAAAAGGGCTGACAGACTTGTCAGATGAAACTGGAAGCTTCGTACTATTCAGACAATCATCAGCCACTAGAGATGAAAAAGATCAGGCCCTCTCTCTAGTGCGCATCATGGTTGAATTTTCACTGACCCAAATGATCTCTCCACCTACGAGAAATTAAAATGTCTTGGGCCTTCTCTTCGTAGATAACGCACAATTAATTTAAAAATATTGAAATCCAGGATACAACATTATCTGATCATAGGCTTGTTGAAATAACGACTCAGCTTGGTGAATGCGATTCTCATAGACCGCAGAAAAATTCGCAAAAAAACTCCATCTCCAGTCTACGGGAGTTGAACGTGCACGATAAAGGGATAAATTGGGACGCCTTAAATGCAAAACTGCAGTCAGTAAATTGGGACATACTTCTATATAACTCAATAGAAAGTGAAAGCACCAATAAGATATTCAAAAACAACATTTATGAGAAAAGTGCGTGAAGTACCTTAGCCAGGCAAAAAGAAAATTTAATAAAAGTCGGCACCACAAATTTCATAAACGTCTACTTAAGAAACGTGCAAAACTCATAAAATGCCAGAAATCAACAAAGTTACTACAACGACAAACCGAGTCCAAAAAGGAGCTAGATGAGATAGAACGTCAGCTTGCAAGATCACACGATGATGAAGAAAAACGAGAAAAATAAAAGCAAGCCATTAAAAAAATAAAAAGCAATAGCAAATATTTTTTTACCTATGCATCACCTCATTCCTCGGTAAAATCGAAAATCGGGCCACTGGTAAATGATACAGGATCTTTTGTTGATGATGACCAGGAAATGAGCAAAATACTAAGCCGTCAATATCAAGAAGTCTTTAGTGACAAAATTCTAAATCCTGAAATCCCAAGAATTGATTCAACTACAAACTACCTGACGGACTTCGAGTTTACAAAACTAAGCAGTGAATTAGCCATTGACGAACTTAGCGGCAACAGTGCAGGGAGTCCAGATGATGTACATGTAAAAATTCTTAGGATGAGCAAGCTAAGCATCTCTTACCCCCTATACCTTATGTGGCGAAAATCGTTGGATGATGGAGTAGTTCCACTCACCTACAAGCACGCAATTATTTCCCCAATTCCTAAAGCTGGAACTAGCTTGGATCCAGCCAACTATAGACCTGTCTCCCTAGCTAGCCATATAGTGAAGACGTTTGAAAGGGTCATTAAGAAACACCTTGTACATCATTTGGAGAGCAATAACCTGCTTAAGTCTAATCAACATGGCTTTCGCCATAAACGTTCAACCACTTTACAGTTGCTTGAGCATTATGACTCTATTCTAGACCTACTATGCCAAGACAAAAATGTGGACGTTATGTTTAGATTTTGCCAAAACCTTCGATAAAGTAGATCATGTAATTCTATAACTGAAACTCTTCAACATGGGCATCCGTGAAAAATGTCTTAGATAGATTGAAGCTTTCCTGAAAAACCGAACCCAAAGTGTAATTAAAAATAATAAAGTGTCCAAACGACAGCCGGTACTCAGTGGAGTCCCACAAGGCGCCGTGCTTGGTCCAATACTCTTCCTCATCATGATAAATGATATGGGGCACCAATGCAAGTTTGCCGTTCCCTCATCGTTCACTGATGACACACGGATATTAGCAGCGGTACAATCAATGGCAGACGTACGGAATGTGCAACTAGATCTAGATCTAACCAACATATTTCACAGGACATCGGTTAACAACATGACCTTCAACGAATCAAAATTTGAACTCTTGCGGTACGGAAAAAACTTCTCCCTAACAGAATCTACGTCATACACGACGAGAGATGGGAGCGAAATCAGAGAGAGCAAAGTTTAAGAGATCTCAGGGTGAGAACACAAGATAATGCCACTTTTGAAGATCACGTGGCTCGAGTTGTAACTATAGACAAGAAGTGGAGCGGATGGGTGCTTCGAACTTTCTCTTCACGAGAGGCAGACACGATGCTCACCTTATGGAAACAGCTGACACTGATACTAACGAGAATTAAATACTGTTCACCTCTTTGGATGCCAAGCAAACGGAAAGACTTAGAGGGCCTTGAGACTATCCAGCGGTCGTTTACTGCTAAAATCCGTGGCATGCAAGATTTCAACTATCACGAAGACTTGCTCAACTGCAAATGTACTCCATTCAAAGGAGATTAGAGCGTTTTACGATCATATATATTTGGAAAATTAGAGAAGGAATTACTGTCAACATCAATGGGCGAATCCAGACCAGACACTCGGACCGTATTTGTTGCACTTGAGAAGTGCGACTTCCGATCGAAACTGGTGGTGACGCAAAGGCCACAAAGTATTCTAATAGTTTCGTGGTTCGGGTTGGAGGCGAGATTGTTCAACACAATGTCACGTCACATCCAAAATGTCACCGGTATAAAGACTGCGAAATTTAAAAACTTACTGGACGTACTCTTACGGAAAGAGCCTGATAAACCTGTTGTAAGCGGTTACGTGAACTGTGGAGGTAACTCGCTGTTAGCTATACCGGTGGTCACGGACTGCAGCATCACCTCTGCACAAGATGGATCCCGTGCATAACGCCCCCTGGACCTCGTCCGAAGTATCATCAAGGTAGGTAGGTAAGGTATGACTGCAAGCACATGTCGACGCACGAAGAAAAAAAAATAACAGCAAATGTTTCCAAAGGCCAGCACACCGAACAAGCAACGATCCGCATCACGAAAATGACAGAACACGACGACAGCAACAGCATAATGCCGTCGTAAATCGCGTTGGAAGCGTGCAGTTGTCCACGTTTGCTTTATCAAAGAGTGAGTCGGGCGTATGTCAGGTATAGCTATCCAACTACCCTAGTAGACAATATGCTTCTCTGTATAAACGTTATGCTTTAAATTATATAGTGCATCGGTTTTAGTGTAACTGACAATGATGTATCAGTTGGCGAAGTAGAAAAATAATTACAATTGAGAGGCCATGTAGATAATAGTAGGGGGTCAAATTAAGGCAATTTTATTTGTCGTATTTCAAAGACTATGACTACCATAGCGTTTCTTGTTATAGCATCAATTCTTTTTTTTTAGTAAAAAAAGCTATTATTAACTACACAGAAGTCTAAGCTTTTGACAAGTGCCTCTGACATCATCTTGTCGTTAGAACTAAAATAAAAGCAAAGCACAACTGACTATGGCTACCGCAGTCCCGTAAAATTGTTCTTGATGTCTTAAATAGTAATTTGGTATCTGCGGCAATGGCGTACACATACGCTAGCTTCGCCCCTACTTATACATAGTCGTCAGTGGCTGTGCTGCGTCGAGTGTTCACATGTGCGCGTGTTCATTCGACTGCGTGTAATTTTTCAATTTAGCTTCAAAAATCTACTATCTGGCACTTGAATTTAATATATTTACCAAGAGATAATTATCAACATTATTCTAGCACATCTATTCCCTTCGCTATCTATATGCGCTTTAGTATGCTTAGACAAGAGAATGTGCAAATCAACTTTCGCGATATTAAACAAGTGTAGAGAATGGAGGAGTTTTCCTTTTCAAAACAGCCATACACGCATGCAAAAAACGAAGCATTGACACACTTTGGAACTTCGCATCCTGCGAAACGCACAAAGACCTCTTCATTTTGAAGACGTCCTTGTGAATAACCAAGGGAGCTCGGACTGACGAAACTTCTACGTAACGTAACTCCTCAAGACGCAATTAAACGCATGGCAAAGTTCATTAGTTTAGTGGTTTTGTAGATTATTTTAATCATCCGTTTTCTTAATTTTACATTTAATTTTGATAAAAGTTAAAATTGAAGATGACAAATGTCATCCGAGGCGCTTTGTGCAAATACGTGGGTGAATGACATACTATGGCAGAGAAGCGCTTAGGTATAGGGTTAAAAGTTCCTTCTGAACAACAGAAACCATCAATGATCGATTAAACTTGTACAGCATATAAAGAACTAAGCAGTTTGAAGATGTCCCTAAGTGCAAATAATAATTAGGTAAGCCTAAACCATCGATAAACTGTGAAAGATACACAGCGTACACAGATCTTACCCGTTTGACCATGATCCTGTGCGTAGAAATAATTAAACTTATCCCATGGATCAACGATGAAACTTGCTCACCGAACATACAGTCCGTGCCACGATAATAGCTTCACTCATTTTTTTAATATTTCAGATGTTTCAACTTTTTCATTGCTTTGATATTTTTCTGGCTGAAGTGTGTACGCATGGCAACACTTTCACCGGAAATTCATTTGAATCCCACTATATATATATATTTCATGAGTTATTGCAATTAACGTGCACATTAGGTGTGCCACTATTAGCTTTTGTAGAAATCTTTAAAAATGGGAAAGGCTAGAGGTCAGTCTGAGGCTGAAAAAGCAAAAATAGTGAAAGATATGGCGAAAGGAACACCTGTTAAGGATATTGCTGTTTCAATAGGCAGCCAAGTTGACACGGTGAAGCGCTTTTTAGCCGACCCTTCACCAAGTAAAAAGCGCTCGGACTGTGGCGTCCTGAAAGCTGATAGTACTCGGCATCTTCGTAATGTGAAGGCAATTGTGAAGAAGCCAGGACAAACCCCAAAGGCTAGCTTTAGCGAAATAAATCTCCCTCAAATCTCGAAAACAACGAGATGCCGGTTGCTGAGCAACACAGGGGAAAAAAGTTTACACCTGAAAAACGACCTGCTCTGACAGCCAGGCGCAAGGATTCACGGCTGAAATGGGCTCGAGAGCATATGAAGACAAACATCAAGAAAGTTCTTTTCACCTATGCAACTAGGGTAACTCGGGATGGACCAGAAGGTTGGGGAATTCGATGGGTTGGAAACGGCCAAGAGCGTCATACTCGTTTCCGTGCGAGTGCCAGATGGAGTGAAAATAACTTCTGTGGCTTATTGTCAGCTCCTTCTATCGGGCTTGCTTCCACTGCTGGATGACGCTCCACAGCAGAAGCGTCGCAGGTTAAAATTTCAACACGATAATGCCCAGTCTTACTCTACAAAGGCAACACAAATGTTCTTGTCATCGTTAAGATTGAAAAGTTCCGTTTGATGGTTTGGCCGGCGTGCTCTCCTAATCTGAATCCTACTGAAAACTTGTGGGCATGCTGAAACAGGCTATTTAGAAGGATGCAAGACAATACACTTCGAAAGAAGACTTATGGACAGCTATCAAGACATCTGCAAGCACTATCCCTCGCTCCGACATAAAAAAAACTTGACAGAATCTGTCGACAAGAGCATTGAACTTGTTTTCCAGAAGAAAAGTTCTTATGTAAACTATTAACTATGTACTTCAATGTTTGATTAGGTATATAATTGGACTTTTTTGCTTAAGTAAAACATTGTATAGTCATAGTTTCTCATTAACATTTTTTATAATGACAATTGATGAAAATCAATAAAAGCTTATTCCGTGGCACGCTTGAAAAGTGATCAAAACCTTCACACTTTTCTTAAAAGAAAACTACACTTTAACATGAGCTGAAAATTTCTGACAAAGTTTCATTCATGATCTCAAACATACGATGAAAATAGTAGCTTTTCAACAGAGATAGTTTTACTTGTACGTTTCAAAATGAGTTTAGGCTATTATCGTGGCACGGACTGTCGAACTTGGTCGTCTGACGGCATCACTTCTACGCAAAAGCATTTCAAGTAAAAATGAAGCACAGAAGCAGTGCGTTCAGGGAAACTATACTCTTCCGTGACCCGTTAATAAGAACGAAATGGAAAAGATCAGGTGGCAGTAGGCTCGGCTTTTATTTTCAGAGGCAGCAGCAGTTATCTGATCAATGGAATCCTGTTAGTTCTCTGGACTGGAGGGCTCTGTAGAGAATGGACTGAGGGTCGGCCGGCGGCCAGTGGGAAGACGAGGGAAGGAGGGAGGGAGGGTATGAAGGTAATAAAGTGGGTCATACGGAAGATAAAAAAAAAAACCCTAGCTGTTTTTCTCCACTTGTGGATCTTGCAAAAAGATCAATTTTAACTAATATCAATTTTTTTTTTCGAGCGAAAACAATAGAGATAACGAAGAAATTGGCAGCTGGGACTCTGAACACTCATTATTAACACAGCTGTAAACTTACCCAATACGAGCTTCATTAGCATAAATGATGAACCGAAATTGTACATGAAAAGAGGCATAATTGAAAATAAGCGCTCACAGCTTCATTTAGACTTGTGTAGATTGTTCGGCTTGGCTGATGGAGGTTAGAGAAGCAACCCAGAAAGGAGTTTTGCAAAAGACTTGCCGCAAACACGCTCCACAGACAACCTGCAGGCTGAGAGATTTGAGTGCCGTGAGCTAGGACACATATACTGGGTGCAAGAAGAGAATTTTTTTTTCTTTCCTACTGTTGCAGAGCTTTCAATACACGGGAGCAAAGGATTAGATGAAAATTATTTATTTTTTGGGATCGTAAGGCAACCTCGTAATTTAGGGCATTAATATTTCATTCAAAACTTTCAAATCTTTGGCAGCGTTGATTTGAAGACCCGCCTTGAAAAAGAGAGAAAAGGCTGGCTATTCGACCATCACTGAACAACGGTTCCGAATACGGTAGGAGTAAGACTTTTGTTGTCATTACCGCATGGTCTTCACAGGAGTACAGGTGGTCCCCCTTACGTTATGTGGTTTGGAAACCTCATCCACGACGAAGTGTTTTCCCTTCATAAAATAGAGAAGTCAGCACGGTTCACCAAATGGTTGAGGAGCATCGCTCATTTCCCGGCCGGATTGTTCTTGGACGAGCAGTGAGTAAAGAGTATGTTCCCATGCCTTCTAATGAATAACTTCATCTCAATGTGATGACGCAGCGCCTCCACTAACTCATCATAGTAACTCCACAGGCTCCAGCTATCACTAGGGGACCGATTCAATGCCGCCAGAAAATGAGAGGAACGCTTACGATCGAACCAACTCCGGAGCTTGCCAGATATTAGCTTGCTATCTTCTGTGACATTCAACTGTGCCAAGGTGCGATACAAGTACATTGGACATACCGAGCAGCCCTTACGACCTGACTAGCACTGCATCCAGGGGACCTAAATTACTACGGTATCACAGCTCTGCGACAAGATTCCAAATTTTAATAAAATGATCCTAAAATCTCAAACTGAAAAATCTAAAACCTAAAATTTACATAAATAAAAAAAATTCCTACACTTGAATACAATATTTAGATAAGTAATAAACAATTCAAATTAGTCCTAATTTTTTAGAGGACCACACGCATAACAAAAATAGTACCGACGCGCGATAATTTCTGCTGAAGAACTATATTAGCTTCTACACAGTAAAACTCCTCTTTACACGCAACAAAACTCCTTTAAATACACACAGCTACAAGACCTCAACGCGCACAGCACATCTCATTATGAACTTCAAAACTCCTCTCTACACACGCACAGCAGCGTCGAGTGGGAACTGTGTCCAAGAGAAAGCCTCCCTCAACAACACGTCAGTCGTTATAACAAGAAACCAAATGGTACAGAGGCGCAGCCGTCAGACGGGCAATGACGAGGCGCTGAAGCGTTCGCAAGAAACAAAGCACGGCAACGGTCACGGTTTGATTTTCACATTGTCTCAAGCACGACTGTAACGGCAGGCAGCCCTGCAGCTATTGCAATGTTTCCCGT
>LQNS02000138.1:15834741-15847117 GCA_001587735.2 Parhyale hawaiensis
AGATATGTTCTCGCACAGGTCTCCACGATAAAAAGGGGGGGGGGGGGGCACTTAGACGAGACAATGTTGAAATAGGAAATGATCTGAACGCAACGTCGTACCCTCTGAAATGCGATTTCGCACCTTCCCTCCCCCCCCCCCTCGATTTCGAAGGGTGGACGCACTCCTGGATCTGAACTAACCTCAGTAGACGGTATTAACATGAAGGGTATTGCGTGAAGTTTTCACTTTAACGTAAGAATTCCATAAGAAAATGTATTGTCACATATTCTTAAAAAGGGAGTTTTTGTCTGTGGATAAGAAATACGTCATGCGGCTCTTCAAAACTAGGAAGTTCTAAATGAGAACTTCGCGATGAGAAGCAAAACCGTCTTCTACGTATTTGATAGCTGCATGTAATATTAATCCTTCATCGCACACTGTCCAACTTGATGGTCAACAATGAGAAATAAATGTCAGCTGCGGACATTAATGAGTTAACCCTTCACCGTCCACATCAACGATCAATTACGTTGGGATAGCATTAGCCAAACTCAGCCGCCTCACGTTTCCGACGTAGTATATCCGTCCGTCCAGAGCCAACATCGCAATGACCATTTGATCGTGTTTATGTCGGTGGTATTCGTACGAGCATTGCGGTTTTAATTAGATTAGATAGGCGGCAGCTTTAAACGATCTGTACACAGAGCTATTCTGTGATCTCGGATCTTCTTTTTTTCATTCTTTTGTTTTCTCCACCCGCTGGGCTGGTTGCGTGGGGGTTTGTTAACCTCATGNGACACCGGGACTAACACCCCGGCCTCTTTGAGCTATTGCCATTATGTTAGTAGGATATAGAGGATTGGGGAAACGAGAGGAGAAAAAACGGAAGACGAAAGAGAAAAAAGAGAAAGAGAAAATAAAACACAGAGGGGGAGAAGAATCTCCGCCATGAATGCCCCCAAGCATGATCGATTGCCGCTGATATACGGAGCTTAAATATATATAAAGTTAAAAGATGAAAAGACGGCTGCGCTTTGGTTTACATGCATCACAACAGATGTTTGAACAATAAGAACATGAGCCAAGACAGCAAACAAAGTCAGGCTAGCAGAGTCGGAGTCGGACATATTTGGGTGCCAGGAGTCGGTGTCAACACTCGCTAGTCCGACAGTTTCGCGAGCCACGAGCTGGAACCTGAACTGACACTTGACTGCCCCAGGAGTCGGAGTCGGTACGTATGGACCTATTTTGCTTTAAATTGGAGTCGGAGTCCGACATGGGCTAAATCCAGGATTCGGAGTCGCATTGGATCCAACAGACGCCGTAACCCTTCGCAGACTAGACAATAATGTGCATCCTGCGGTCTATGAGTGAAGACCACCACAAATATCACATGACGACGTTACAAGAAACTTGATAAAATCACTAAATGCAACACATCGTTTACAATCAAATATGAACTGAAGTATGATTACTGTTGATATGTAAATATATCAATATATAGGTACGTATATTAACTCATTACGCAGAGAGTAAAGCTTTACTTGTCGAAAGATTATCATTATTAACACCGTCCAGAAAAAAAGGAACAGAAAGCGTTACTATTCTAAGACTATCAACACAACTTTGAAAACAAAGTACCCAGTTCACAAAAATATATTAAATTAAATCTGAGCACTAGCCAACAATCTAAAAGTAATCACATCTATAACCTAAATAAAGTAATTTGGCAAACCAAATAAAAACACAATCGACCGGAATTGGACAAAACACAAGCCCTCACAAAGCATACGAAGTAAGGAAGAGCGACATGTACACAACCAACCGCAACGGCAGCAAAACGTTAACTGGCAAGTGCAGTGGGATCACGTGACCTAGCTAACTCCAGACGTATCCCTGCTGCCAGCGGCGTTCACTGCGACTCGTCCAATCGTGAGCGCAAAGGTCATCAACGGACGGTCAGGCAACGAACGTTCCCAGCACACCTAAGAATTTGTCGTGCCTGAATTACTCGGTATCTTACACAAGTTCTGAGCATTACCGAATCCTTCCGTGCACGAATCATTGAGCTTAAAATTGCCGCTAACGAGGGTCTGATCATCACAGCAACTCTTTAGTGCATGAATTAAATACTACTATAGGTAGGAATAGCACTACTTGTAACACGCACATGGGAGTACAGCAGGCACGAAACAGTTTACAACTCTCTGCCAGCATTTTCGAAGAGACCTCAACTGACCCTCTAAAGGAATACGACGACGGCAAAGTAGCTATATTCCTCTGCCAAATATGTAAGCCAAGTTGAGGGTAGAGCTGTTTCAAGACAAGCTCACGTGCCGCCGTGACGTCATTATCCTAAGCAACTCTCACTTTTACCTCAGTACGGTGAGGTTTGATGCGGGGAGGTCTTATATGAAATGGGTTGCATGGGGAGGGGGAGAAATTATGAATTGCAATATATTGTAGATCATGGGGTTCTCTCAGAGACTCGGTAACTGACCATGTGAATGTGCGCTAAATGTGTATCTTCGCTGCTCGGTATTGATGCACAGACGGGAAATGAATGAGGGGGCACGACGTTTTGTAGGTAGTGGAACACGATCCAGCATTAACCCATTGTCGGACACCATCCATCTTTTGACTCTACTAATAAAGTTATTCTTATGAGAAATAAAGGTTTGCTTTAGCCGTTAATAGCATAAGCATCGCAACACACCGAGCTGCAGCGGCAACTCATAAATCGGCAGACACAAGTTGCAGCAACGGCATATGAACAATTCGAACTTGTGACACGAGGCTGAAGAAAAATCATAGAAGCCAAATGATGCGGCTCTCAGTGTCAACGTCCTTATAACGAGGAAAACAAATATAAAGAAAATATAAAATACAGAACAACGTAGAGTTAACTAAGGATATATTAGATACGAGACAAAAGAGTTCAAGCACCAAGCAGTGCAGTCTTGAGTATCAATTTCTCGATCTGCAACTAAATATGAACACATAGCACGAAGAAGTGCAGCTTTAATTAAACATTGAATAATACAGTGTACGACAATGAACAGAATTGGAACACTCAGACCCGCACAGAAGTAGATAAATGTGAATAAAAGATACTGGGACTGCAGTGCGGGGCGAGTGCAAATGCCATTAATCTGGCAGGATCGCGCCAGCTCCTCGCCGGGTTAATTAGGCAAAATTAGTCCGCGGACACTTCTCGTCTCTATGCTTTCGCGGCCGAGCCGTGGTTTCCTCCTAGCTACCTCGAGAGGCAAGATTAATGTGGTCGCAGGACACGATTTTGTGTACGAAATGCGCTAACGGCTCCGTAACGACTGTTATACCAGATGCCGCAGGTATGGTGTAGTCAATTCAATGCATTCCACAAGACCAATGCGCTAACGGCTCCGTAACGACTGTTATACCAGATGCCGGCAGGTACGGTGTAGTCAATTCAATGCATTCCACAAGACCAATGCGCTAACGGCTCCGTAACGACTGTTATACCAGATGCCCGCAGGTATGGTGTAGTCAATTCAATGCATTCCACAAGACCAATGCGCTAACCGCACAGTAAGGAATGTCTCTTGACACGGGCTGATACAGCAGTGTCGCCACTACAGTACTTTAACCCTAAACTGCCAAACGAAAAGTTAATCACTTCGTTGGAATCACAACAAAACGTTCAGAAAAGTTGATAATAGGAGGCATGCGATCAACACACGGAATACAGGTGAACCTTCGAATCAACCTACATGTCCATTACATTTATAGTCGGTAAGGTGAGCCACCGTGGCAGAAATTACATGCCCAGCTAATGGTAATAATATGTACGTTACGCCGAAACTAATAAGCTATACGAGTGAGGGCAGCAATAATACGCGGAATACATTTATAATCCACCAATTAAGGGCCATCATATCCATAGCGTTGATATATATACTCGGATATTTTTACACGGAATGAAAATTGTCTCCACTCGTTAATGCATAGTATCTATTTCTAAACGTTATCAAGAGCGCAATCCTTACCGGAACTAGGGATTTACTATATATGTTAAGCGCCACAACACATCCCGTGATCATGTGTATCCAGGATATAACAAGCGAACAACGCAAAGTTATAGGAGCTTACTCCGGAGCCTTCGATCTACAGAGCAACACAAAGAGAAGGAAGTAGTAACATGTATGTACCAGATAAAGCTCAATGAGAAAACAATTCATGAAAACTGCACGCCGACGAAGAAGAACAAAAAAACTTAAAAAAGAGTATACGGAGAACGACAGAATCAGATTATGCACAAAAAGAAAAGGATCCTAGAATTTCATCTGAGAATCAAGTGTAACTATACGACGCCCGCGGGGAGTGCAGTCCCCTACTCCTGCGCACACAGGCATAAAACACGGGATGGCCGAGCATGAGCCCTACAGCCTTGGATTTTCTTACGCCCAGTATATATGAGAGGCAGTTCTGTAGAAGCTGTAAGTTCAATCGTAGGGCAGCATGCCAGTAAGCAAGGGTACAACGATTACAGCCATAGGGTGGCACCAACAGTAGAGCGGTGCAGTGTACCGTGTCGAGTGCACACTGTCCGCACTATCGGAGTGTCACTCAGCGCCAGGCACCTCCAGTACAGTCGACGCCAACACTGCCTCAATGCAACCCTGTCTATTTAGGCAAACGAATTTGTAATCGACGATGCAGTGAGTTTTCCACAGCGAACACCACTGCTAGAGACATAAAGAGTCGACGATACTGTCGTGAGTTTCCCACAATGAAACAATGCGCACACAGTCAAGAGAAATCCAGGATCGGAGCCACTTTGTTCATTGCTTTGTCGTCTCCTAAACTGAAAAGAACTTCCGACTATCCGGAGAGTTGTGCAGAGCCAAGTCACCCTTGCTAGCCAGCGCCTATGGTACTGCCCCTGTCACGAGTAGAAAACACGGGGGTACAAGGCAAGCAAGTGAGGAGGCAGAAAGGAAATGGAATTTAAATAAGAAAGACCCGAGTCGGTTCTGGGGAAGGGATAGAAACAAGCAACAGAGTCAAGTTACATTTCAAAATGAGCCAAAAACAGATAATACGGTCAAGTTACATTTATCCCTTGAGTGACAACATTTTTCAGAAAAAAAAACTGTGTAAACCGCTTCATTATAGATCAAGATCTTGTTAATTTCTGATTGAATATAAATCTCATAGATATAAGTGTAATTAAGTTAGTGACCTGAAGTGAAAAGCCACAGGTAGGTACGTGAGATAATCAAATTTCGCTTGAATTCATGCAATATTCTAAAAGTAACAATTTTTTCTGTGTTGTGAACCAATTTTACCAGTAAATCCCTTTATTCGGGGTTTCTGAAAACGCCAAGAATGGACGCTCGCTGGCTACCGAAAAGAAGCGGATTGTTCCAGGCCTAGCAGGTTTATGCTCATAGATTTAGCCAAGAAGCTGGGACGAGATCGATGAACTTGGTTTTCCCACGTGGTGAACCCAAAACCAAACCAAGGGAAGATGAAAACACGATAACCCTTTCAGCTCGTGATATTCGAAAACTTTGCAGACAAGTCAACAAGTATTCAAACAGCACCAGCGGAGCCATATTTGGCAATTGGCTGGCATCGCTCCTTTGGCCGCCAGACAAATCCGACGCAATGTCTTGAATGAGGAACGTTAAGCGTGTTGTTAGGCCTCCGTCGAACAAGACCCACAAGGAAAAATGCATTGCTTGGACATGAAAATAAACTACCAAAATGTTCACTTTACGTACGAGGCTAGAGCTATCCATGATGGCCCGGATGGATGGGCCAATGTGTGGAGTCCTCTTGGGCCCATATTTCGCATCGATTGCGACCCCAAGAAGGAGGTGGAAGTGCTATGTTTTAGGCCGATATTAAAGGTGACGAGCTTATCGGTCCTTTCCGAGTGTCAGAGAGTGTCAAACTTACGAGTCAAGCTTACATAGCGTTCTAAATGAACATTGGTCAACATGGCTCGATGCCCCACCACTGTTACGGCGCCGCCCAAATTATCTTCATATGTACACGTCAATGTTCCATCCCATTCAGCGAACGCTACCACTTCATTCATTGGAACTCTGAGCATCAGAGGAGTGCGTCTTATGATTTATAGCCATCTCGCTCTCCTGACTTTAATCCCACTGAACAGCTCAGCTCTAGTCAATTTTCGAAAGAGGTTTATGAAGGAGTCCAATTTACATAGAAAAACAACCTCTGGCTGAAAATTGCTGATGTTGCTGGTACCACAGCATCTCAAGTTCACCGACACACTTTCTCAGTAGACAAATCACGGTTTAACGTAATTTCAAAGACAGGACGTTACGTCGACGTATACATAAATCTTCAACGCATAACTGTTAAATTTATACATTGTGTGTGCTTATATTGTTACTGAGGCGTTCTTTGTTTAAATTAAATATAACTAGAGCACTCTGAAAGCGCATACCTACGCCAAGCAAGGCAACGGCAATGAAAAATTCAAATTGGCTTGCAAATCATGATTTTCTTTGAATCAACACCAAAATCTAATCATTTGTGCCCTTTAATAGTATCAACAGTTTTTGCAAGTTTCTTGAAGATCCGTTTATAACTTTTTGAGGTATGCTGCTAACAATCATTATGACAAACATAAGTCAAACATACAAACAAATCAACCAATCTGCACCAAAATTTAATCATCTATGTCTTTTAAAATTACTAACGACTCCTGTAAATTTCATAAAGATCTATTCAAAACTTTTAGAGTTAGAGTGCTAACAAGCACAAAAACAAACGCCGCAACGAACAAACAGATCATCACTAAAAGTTGGCCATTTACTCTTTGTGACAAACCTAAAAACTTGTGAAACTTTCATGAAAATCCGTCCATAACTTTTTGAGTTATGGCATTGAGAAAAAAATAACCAGACAAACAAACTCAAACTGATGGGAGAATTTCCGCCAAAAGTTCATCATCTGTTACTGTTAACATACTTAACAATGCCTAAAAATTTCGTTAAAGATCCCTTCATAACTTTTTGAATTATATTGGTGACAGACAAAGACGCAGACAGATAAACACGACAAAAACATAAACTCCTAGGCGGAGGTAATTATGACGCTAAAACTCAGTTTTATAATCCTAGTTTTGTGCATTTTTGGCGACCAGCAATGAAGGGGTTGGAAATTAAATTTATTTAAAATATATAACAACTCAAAACTTTTAAAATATTGTCAAAATTCAATAGAAGTTTGGTTAGTTTACGTACTAAGTTGTGATTTTTCAGGTCATGAACTTTCACTTACGTAACATTAACTTCCTTTAGAAATTAAGAAAATCCTGACCAGCAATAAAGCGATTAATACAGTTTAGAGTAAAATTCGATGTATTTTACTTCACGAATAGCACTCTTGACAGCGTCTGAGTCAGTGGCCTCGGTGGTGTTAAAAAGAAATGAAAAATAATTGTAACCGTTTAAACCACCGGACGTACGACGATACGAAACATCTTGTGTAAAGCAAAAATACGTTGTATAGAAAAGGGGACCCCCGAGATTTTTGAGGGTGAGTATACAAGCTAACCCTTTAACCCATCAGTTTATACTATACACATTTGTAGACATTACAAATAGTGCATTTCTTACGAAGATGGTAGTTTAAAACAGGTACTAGAAGGTTAACACCTACCGGGACCAGTTATAGCCACAGTCAAATACCACTGGTGATGATACAGAAATTGACTTTAGATTGAGATGACAAAGGGTCAAGAGTCAACCTCAGTAACTTTTCCTACATAGAATCATTTTTTTTTTTTCACGTATTCTTCACAAAATAACGTGAGCGCTTTCTCAAGCTATTTACTGTATGCGAAATTCGACTATCTATGTACTAGATAACCAACCCTAAGGGCGATAAGAATATTACCAGACAGTCTTGCAAGGACAACATTTAGTAATATTGAGGACCTAGTTTAAGCCTCTGTCTCCTCAATAAAGGTGATCGCACAGAGGAAGAAAGGAGAGACACGTAGTATGGCGATAAAAAAAGAGGTACACATACACGAGGGTGTTCCCAGACAAAATCACGTATGGGATCAGCAAATCGGGGAAGAAGAGAAAAAACAGGCTAAAGAAGCATAGTCAGTTCCACTACGGAAACGGAAAGGAAGCGAAGACAGCACAATAAAAAACGTCCCGAAGACCTAGCTACGGTGAAGGTAACCTACGGGATCCTCCTGGAGTCGTTGTTCCCCATAAGATGGGCAACCCTAACTAACTTAACCTACGCTCATCTTATGCCCCCTGAGGGGGACAAAAGTTCGGACAGAACGTGTTCTAGCTGGTTGTGGAAGTTGACAGTGGGACTGTCCTACCCTCTAACGAATCAGCCTGAATACGACGGTCCAGCAATGCCTATAGGGGTGGTTGAACACTTACAAACTAAAACGAGTTCAAAAACTAAACAATTTCAACAAAGGGTTAACCCTATAAAAACCCTGTACTTCATAAAAGCCATTTCGAGGCACCGTCGACTTAGTTGCTTCTAACGGGGTTTTAGTGAAGACTTATGCAGGTGTACACAGAAGGGCGTAGCGGGTGTCTCGCAGACTGCAGCAGTAAAAAGAGCACCCAGGCACAGTAAAGGAGTGCCCTTACCAACAACGCAGTACTAGCAGCAGCAAAACACGCGCACTCGGCACAAGCTAGTGCTCTCACCTAACTGAGTAATTGATTCAATCGAACTTCAAAGAGTGGGGCATTTCAGAGGAGAATTTTCCACGCAAAATCACAAGGTCGTCTCGCCTCATTGAATGAGGGGCAGTGAGGACGGGAAAGAAGGGAGAGGGAGGTAGTTAATGTGAGCAGGGGGTGGGGCGACCGGGTCGCTATGGCAACCAAAGTGGCAACTGTGTCGCGCCGCAGGCGGAAATAAGTGGTTGAGGCGACGAAAATTGTGGAAATGTGCCGGGGTCAGGCGGAGCGACGACAAAATGCGTGCAGTGCTGCACTGCTGAGGCATGATGGTAAGTAACTATGGGATACAGGCCACTGCAGCAATGTGTATGTAATGAGTACCTAATGAAAATGATTCCAGTACGTTAGGGCCTACTGCTCTCCATACATGCACACTGTGGACATGGGCTACTGCGGCCCTTAGAATAAGGAATGAATGTTGTACTATGCTCTACATACAGTGGACATGGGGCAGTGCAACAGATGTGCGGGTATGAACGGTGTAGCTAATAAAAAAAGTGGGTCCAGCTGCAACATTCAGACATACCAGCTCATACGTTTCAGACCAGTTGAAAAGTGAAAAAATATCATTTTGTATGAATCTGCTTTACAAATTTAACTGCAGTATACTCAACGGTAACGATAAAGAATGAACAAATCAACAATGTCTCTTTCATCCACTTCATTAAAAATCACATTTTGAACAACGGAGATGCTTCATAGCTGATGAAAATTTCAGACCAGTAACTCAAACAGGAGAAAAACTCTTCACAACGAAGCTGGAGTCAACAAAATAAAACTTTTTAAACTGCGATGCCTCCATCAATTTTCATAAACTGAAAAATTCTTTGCGGCATGCTTGAATGAGAGTTTCCGAGAGGGTTGAGAGATTACTCCCAGCGGTGAGCATGGCATCACGAAGATCATTTACTGCCTCATAACAGTTGTTCATTTCTGCGAACATTCCTTACCAACCATTGCAACATGTTCTCTATTGGATTCAAATCTAGAGACCAGACTTGGTGATGAAAAGAGAGACATAATTCTCCAGAAAGAAAGTTTGGTTAGGCGAGAGTGTAGATTGCTGCAGTATGCCGTTCGCAGAAACATCATCGCAAACCAGGTCTCTACGTCTTAATGGATGCTTTGTGCAACATGTCAACGTAACAAGTCGCTGCTTGACGTCCATGCACAACCTGAAGTTATACTGCGCTTTCGGAGGAAAAGGTACCCCGCACTAAGACACAACCTCCGCCACTTCAAGCGTAGAAAACGTTTCAGTGGGCAATTTTTAGCCGTGGGAGGTAACGTTAGAAGCCGTCAGACTCGCTTAAGTGAAAAAATAACGGCCCATAGCTGTACAATAAAATGACTGCTGAGACGTGAATTATAAGGTTACAAATCTATAGTCTGAAGCCACAAGTTAATATACTATAACGAATGTCCAATGCCAGTGAGAAGGCTTCAAAAAAATGTGGCAAGGGGTTAGGTAGAACTCAGGTTCATCCTACAAAACATAACGAAACGTTAGTTAAAATGATACAAATCCAACATCGGTAGTCCGCAAGTTTAATGCTGAAACATATGTCCACCGCGCAGCAAGAGGGTTCATGGCATGACTCAGCAATATGAATAAAACTGGACAATCCAAATACAATATGCCATTGAGATATTAATTAAAAGAATAAAAATCTAACAACTGCAGTCCAAGTATTATACTGAAACAAATGTCCACTGCGCAGTAACAGGTTTCATAAAATGTGGCTCAGGATCAGGAATAAATCTGACAAATTTGGGAGAAGCGCGAAAGGAGCAGCGGCCTTGATACTAATCACACGCGGCTTACAAGGTCATCAAAGCGGCTTGGCAGCTTAGTGATGGCGAAAGTCACCGGAGCCACGGTCAGGTGCGTCCGCTTCATTTGCACCTTCATTAAAATTTGCAGTGACACGAGAGGAAACTTCGGAAATTTTACGTATCGCACAAGAAAAAAAAGGTTACATCTTTGAGACAAGTGTGGGTTGAATATCTTGAATTGTATATATCAATATAAACATATATACTGTATGTCATCTGTTACTAACAAGGTGTAGGACCTCCACGAGTACGTATGTAGCAGAATTTTTGAACCCCATACAAAAGGGGTCGTCAAAGTGGAGTCAATGGCACTTTGACAAGGGATCCGCAAAATTTAAAGAATTTAACGGTGGATGCAGCCGATTTCCGTGTAAGCCATCTGGCAACACTGGTGGTCGGACAGGTCGGTGGAATGATTATGTCAACAACCGGCAGTGTGTATCCAGAGGCCGTCAAGAGTGTGTGTATCAGGAGTTGTTGGGTAAGAAAAATGACATTTCAATCATCTTTGTGCATAGATTATTTATGTAATCATATTTTTATTGTCAACTATTATTTTGTGTTTCAAAACCAAGTACAGGGCTCGGATGCATGAGGATGATGACCTAAGATTATGCCTCTCATCCATCCAAGGATAGAGAAGTGGTGCGGAGGCAGGCCCATCCGTCACATTAATAACTAGAGAACTTTGAGGGCGCATACCTCCGGCAAGCAAGGCAACGGTTACGAAAACTTAAAATTGGTTCTGAGACAATGATTTTCTCTGCATCAACACCAAAATTCAATCACTTGTGTCCTCCAATAGTGTTGACAGCTTCAGTAATTTTTTTGAAGATCCGTTCATAACTTTCTGAGTTAGCCTATGCTGTTAACAAGTATCATGACAAACATGAGTCAAACATACAAACGAACCAACCGATCTGCACCAAAATTTGATCATTTATGCCTTTTAACATTGCTAACAACTTCTATAAATTTCATAAAGATCCATTATTATTTCAGTTATTGTGCTAACAACTATAAAATTAAAAATAATGACAAACGAACGAACAAACGGATAGTTACAAATATTTGGTCATTTACTTTTCATACTATACCTATCAACTCATATAAATTCCATAAAAATCCGTCCATAACTTTTTGAGATATAGCATTGAGAAAAATGAGGCAAAGAAACGGATGGACGGTTCTTCACCAAAAGTTAATCGTCTGTTCCTCTTAACATACCTAACAATTGCTGTAAATTTCGTCAAAATTTGTCCATAACTTAGTTATCTTGATGGCGGACTGACAGAAAAACAGACAGACAAACAAAGAGACAAACCCGACGAAAACATAACCTCCTTGGGAGAGGTAATGAGCAAAAGACAGCTGATATTGATGAGAAAGAGGCAGAGGGATTTTCTGAAAATATTATTCAATGGAATTTCATGGAAGTTTTTGAACACCTATCTTTGGATTACACATTATTTGAATTGATGTCATATGTTTTGATATTATCAGAATGGTCAGTTAATGTTAATTATATTTTAGTTTTACCACCGTAACCGCAATTCAGGCGATTCATCGGTGAATTTAATTTCTATTATTATGCCATCAGTAGGAATATTTTATCTCGGCATTCCAGCCGGAAGAACTCAATTTGGCTCAGAGCGCTACTACTGGCGGAAAAAAAATGCGCAAAGAATAGATTAGATTAGATAGGCGGCAGTAGACGAACCAAAAGGCCCATTCCCAAAAAGACACCGGGACTTACACCCCGGTCCTCTATGAGCTATTGCCATTATGTTAGTAGAATGTAGAGGAAT
>LQNS02000138.1:15866541-15877122 GCA_001587735.2 Parhyale hawaiensis
GGTTGAGAAGTTGCATTAGGTAAACTAAAGTGAGTTATAGTAGCGTAAGGTTTGACTGTTTCATTATAAAAAAGTGAGGACATTAACTAACCGACCGTGGAATTTCCACGGGTCCCGCTAGTACCGTATAAATATACCTAATGTGTAAAAAGTACTTACCAAGTGCAAAGATACCTACCATGTAAAAAGATACCCACCGTATAAAAACATCACCGGTATACCGTTTAATGATAGCTACACTACAAAATTGTAAATACAGAGCGAAAAGATACCAAGTAAAATGATACCGACTACATAAAATGATAACTACCACGTAGAAGGACACCTACCGCGTAGAAAGATGCCTACCGACAGAGCAATAAGATTCCAGCAGCACAAAAGGAAGACTGCAGTGTAAAAGATACCGTGACAACCTGTGCCGTAGCGCACACTATACCCACAGAGCACAACGATACCTACAGTGCAAACGGGCAGCTACAATATAAATGGAAGAAAAAGGTACCAACCATGTAAAGAGCTCGTCAACAATCAGGTAAGTGTTATCCCAAAACCAGCCCGCATTGTCATGCTAAAGATGAGCAATGCGTGCCTTGGCATGCACGTTACGAGCTGCAGAAGTACACAAGGCAGAAATTTCCCGTAGGTATTTGCACGGGAATGCGGGCTGCTTTTACGGTAAGATTTTTCAGTGCACAAAAATAAAAGGGGTTGCTTTATCTACTCACATGAGGGGAGGAGAGGCTGGGACCGCTGGCATGGGCGGGTTGGAAGGCGTCGCCATCTGCAAGTGAACAAAAAAACTGCAGTTATTCCTCAAAAAGTTTAGGAATTTGAGGAAGTCAGTCAAGAGCTCCTTCAAGATAAGATTTGATGTTATATTTTAGCAAATGGACTAGGCACAAATTGATCACTCGACCAGCGAGTGTTTGGAATGTCTTCACATTAGCATCGCAACGGACAATCTTCACGAGAAGGTCAAAAGTATGCCCCGTCAGACCCGATCATTTACCAATATTGGCAGAATACAACAGGATCACTTCAAGGCGCAGGCATCAGCTGATGTGCATAGCCACTCCATCACTGAACTGGGGAATGACCTCGTGTGGCAGGAAATTTAGTCCATGCCCATAATAAAACCCGATACGAGTTCGGGCCATTACAATAGTTACAATAGTAGTATTATTAGACTATTGGAAAGTTTAACCTCTCTCTTCCCCTACCATGCATGGCGACCACAGAGGGGAAGGAGTATGGAGCACACAGCATGTCACGGACAACGTAGGACCCAAGGCACGGAGGTATTTACCAAATGGATCAACGCGCATGAGCGCAGTAAGTTTCGTAAGAAAAAGTACAGAACCATGACAGAGAGTATACAAAACTGGAAAGTACGAAGAAAAGCAAAGTAGTGGTCATGAAATAAAATGCCCCGAAGGCATAAATGACTCAAAGTAAACTATGGGGTCCCTTCGAAGGCTCGACTCTCCTTACATAGGATAGGTAACCAAACCCTAGAGTCTCTGGCTCAACCTATAGGTACCCGGCCAGAGTAGTGAAGGGCCATAACATACAGAAGGTGCAATTGGAGTTTGGGTTATAATAACTCCGGATACAGTATACCTAGTCCGAGATGGAGGTACAGTCGGGCATTTTGCACCGGTCCATGCTAGGTTTCTCTAATTTTCATACCGAATATAGCGAGTTTGGTGCCTCCTCGAACGTGCAAACTAAAGACCATACAAACAGGGAGAGAGACGAACACTCGACAATTCCTGTCAGTAGGTACCAACGTGGAACCCATGCACGGGTGTGTTCGGACTGCCGTATAGGATTGACACGCATCTCCAAAGCAAGTCAGTAAACTAGCTGTTAATGGTTTTTTGCTGGATTTCCTTTAGCAGCGTTTTGGGCTTCCCGGTGTTGCAAGATGCTTCATTTGGGTTGTATTACCTGTCCGTCGGAGCTCAAACGTGAAGTTTTAATAATAATAATAATAATATGCTGACAGAAAAGTGAAAATAATGTACGAGGGTGTTCCCACGCAGGATCGAGGCCCATAGGAACAGCAAGTCGAGAAATAAGAGGAAGGACAGAGGAAAGTAACATCAGTAGGAGTATGAAAGCAGAAGTAAGCAAAGTGGGCACAAAAGACTGACGTCCCAAAGGCCTAGCTGATGGCTAAGATAACGAACACAAACTCCCTGGAGTTGCTGGTTCCCTAACATAGTAACCTAACTTACCTGACCTTGTGGCCCATCCTATATGCCCCCTGAGAGATCCTCATCAGCAAATCAGGAAAGAAAAGAAAAATCGAATAAAAGGTATGCTAGTACCTACATAATAACACTCGACTTTTACGAAAGATTGGGACCGGATGAAATCGTAGTACTCGAGACACGTTCGTAAAAGTCGAGATAAGGTCACATATAGTGTTGCCAAATGAAATCTGGGTTTTCCAGCTAGATTCTCGAAGGAAAAATGTTAAAAAATGCTATAACTCTTTATGCAGCAGAAATGAAACTAGAGCAACATTTTACAAGAATACCTACGTTTTAAATTGCATTTCAATGAAATTTTATACAACGCAAGGACTCGTGCAGCACATTTAAATCTGTAGAGCTGTTTAAGGGTAATATAAATTCAATTTTTTTTATTTGTTGATAGCAATCTTAAAGCACTTTTAAAATTTTCTACAGCGCCTTAACCAAGCCTCCAGGAAGCTGGATTACAGGAGACATGAGACATGACAAAAAACTGACAGAAGCATTTTGTTTAGTTTAATTTAATTTTTACATTAATTAAACTTCCGAGTAACAGTTTGTTTTACTGCTACCCTTCGATCAAATTACGGGCAAACCAAAAATTTTTCCAGGAGGTTGGTCTATCACCAGTAAAAAAATTCTTCACAACATCAATGTTAGCGGCTTTTTTATTAAAAAAAATTACTAGGGTAAAACTGAGCTACTTATTTTCTTCATTCAAGAAATATCACATTTCTAAAGAGATGCGATTAGTCAGCATATTTTGCACTGAAACATACCTAGTTGAGGCATTTGAAAACGCTCATGGCTTTTGACATGCGATTATAAAACAATTATTCACACCTTGTAAATAAATTATTACTTGTGTAATTTTTTATTGTTCAGCTTTTGGAATGTTGGTATAGTTTTATCTGCCACCAGCTTCCTAAAGTTTCCTCAACTTTGTATCTCAACTGTCGTTTTTGGTTGAGAAATTTTGCAGTGTTAGCTTTATTGTACAATCAGGAGGGAGAACACAATACACTGTATAGGTATGTTGGCACTCCATTACTTCAACAGGATCACACCCATGGCTACATTAGACAAGTTCAGTTCGAGCTTCCAACGAACGTGAATACTAGGATTTGTGATTTTTGTTACAAAATGGGGTAAATTTGCCAACTAAGAAATGATAAATTGCCAAAAACAGCTGATGATTCTGTTTCGATGCTGTTTTTCCTTTTATATGTTAAAACCAAATTTATAGTGCTAAATCACCGAAAATAAATATAAATCCCATTTACATACTTCTCATATGGATGCTGTGTCCAACAAGGTTAGAGCACGGCACCCCGAGGCTATCTTACTTAAATGCTAGCATATGAATAATACTAAACATTAGTATCTGTTTTGTTGAGTTACTGATACAATGCCTACATATTATTAATGAGACGATATTGACACTATTTTTCGATGAGAGAAAGGTTGGTTATAATAATGGTAAATCTATTATCAAAATGCTAAGTTGGCAACACTGGGTGAAAATATTGTACAAAGAAAATGTATTTCAAGCAGGGACTGTATTAAGGTAGCTGGAAGAAATTTTTCGTTATTACAACAGTGTAAAGGAAATATATACAAAAGCAATTGATAGCATGTCTATCAATTACTCGAGAAGTTGCTGTTATACAATGAACAATGCCAAATAATACATTACCCATCGAAAACGTTTAAAATACTGGTCCAGTCGTGAGAGTCGAGAGTAGGAGACACTTTTTGTATTATATGAGATCGGTCCGCAATATTACGTGCGTAAAAGTCGAGACACGTAAAAGTCGAGAGTTAAATGCAGAAATATGGAGGTGATTGCAAGTAAAGTGGTAGCTGCGGCAGGCATAACCATAAAGTTTCCTACTCCGGTTCACATTATTTGGAACATTTTTTTAACACTTTAACGTAAAAGCACGACACATTTCGCGGCGTGTACCCTTGACGATGGAGCAGAAGTAGCTATATATCTTTAAGGTTGTGTCAGCAGTATCTCTTTAGGTCAAACCTGAAACCTACCCTAGAGTTCAAATCGAAAGTACCTATCCAGCTGAGGCTACATCAGACGCACGCCCGTAAGTTAAATCAAAAGTATGCTATGCTCCTGCTTAACGATTAAGTCAGTTTAAATTAACTCCCTAATGGCCTTAACTTAACCCATTAAGTTAAATCAGACGTTTGGTATGTCCTTGAAACGCTTAACCCATTCATACCTACCAACCGAGTTCATATTCAAGGATGTTATAAAAAATGCTATTCTTGCGAGGTATTGCTTAATTTGATAACGAAAAAGTGAATCACAGCAGAGTAAAAAAATTATCTCTCTAACGAGGAGATGGCAACGCCATCACCGTAATGATGCGCAAATGCATTCAGTCTTGCATGGATAATAGCGTTAACGCCGTCCCGGCAGCAGTACTGTTCATTAAATATTAAGGGCAAAGCAATTAGACGGCTCGACTTCACTTTGCTCATTTAAAGCTACAAATACTCACACTCAAATAGAAATGAATTTTAATTTGCAACAGCTCAATTTGCAAAATTCAACATTAAACTCAGAAGACTTAACGTCTAATATATTTAAAAATTACTAATTCTAAGATACATGAACTACATTCTGAAATAACTGATGCTTAAGTTTCAATAGCAAAAGCTTAATTTTGATATCAGATAAAATTTTACATTTACAGTGGGACGAATATCAAACTAACTATAGCGATTTTTCATGGTAAATTTCAAATTTTGAATAAAAAAAGTTACTAAATAATAAAATCCAGTTGAATTAAATAGACCTGATTTTATCTAAATTTATGTTTATACAAAGTTGAATAGACTTTTCTCTTCAGTTACATGAACGTAAATAAAATTCAGATGTACTAAATTGAACCTACTTTAGGAGAAACTCCAGATGTAACTATTATGTTAGTGCGGTCTCCTGTCACTTAATCTTTCATAAAAAATTTCAACACTACAAAGATAATACCTAAGTATTTTTGTATGAACCTTATCTATATCCTATTTCGAACTTTTTAGCACCCCAAGAGGGGAAATTTGAGCACTTTACTTATAATAATTTATGAGAAGTACACAATACAAGGCTTCTTGGGGAAATTTTAGCACTTTACTTATATTACTACCATCCCAAGTAGGTGTTATAATTCGATGCATAGCTACATATTTTCTTTCTCAGTTTCAATCGATCACGTTTGAGCAGTTACTCTGAATGAACGACCGGAGAAACGGCTACAATTAACACAAGTAAAATGTATTTTTTTTAGCACTTCTCACTAGATTTTAGCACTTTTTTTTAGCACCTTGCCCATTTTAGGACCTTGTATATTTGCATCATTCGTTTCCCGTTTTGCTACTTGCATACCAAAGTAAGTCACCTGTGTATTCAGGGCCCAGGATGCGGTTAGTACTGATCACTTATAGATCTGCTAGAAGAGTCAACTCTAATTAGTAGTAGTCTCTACACTTTCCGCCGAATGGTCAAATAGATTTTACGCAGAACACCTATAGAGTACCTTGTTTATTATATTTACTTCATAAAGATATGCACTATTAGTAATACTTAGTTCATTTTCTGTATTATATATTAACATAATAATTAACGGCATTAACCCATTTATAGACGGTATATACTTACTTTTAACAAATCCTGATATTTTTAATAGTCAAGTACACTAAGACACACAAACATCATTTTAGCACACATAGCACTGTACCTACTACAAGTAGTACAGGATAAGTCGACGTGTAAATTACACAAATTTCAACAGATATAGCGGCAGTGAAATAATGTCCATGAAATGGTAGAAAGCATGGCAAGGGCTAGCACTCGAATTTAATAGATTCATCAAGACATCGAAGCCCACCAAGTTGTAGGAGGCAACGAAATTCTGAGCTTTGAAGTAAAGCTCCGAGAGGGGCGTGATGCCTATAAAACTTCTTTCGCTTATTGCTTAGTGAGGATATCACGCTTTCTTTTACTCACAAGTCCCACGAAAACGAATAACTACAGGCGTGAAAATTATTTTTGGCTACAAAATCACTATAAACAGTGAGAGTTATATTTCTTTAATACCATCTGCTTATACTGGCGCGACACAATAGCGTTACACGCCGTCGGTATAACACAATTATCGCACATTAAACAGGCCAGTACTCTCGTTTGTTTTTTCCATTGTGTGTGAATGTTTGGAATGGTCTTGATGGCTCTGTCTTTGCTGGTGCGGGTATTGGCAGCTTTAAACGATCTGTACTCAGAGCTATTTTGTGATCTAGGATCTTCTCTTTCTTTATTTTTTCACTCGCTAGGCTGGTTGCGTGGGGGTTCGTCAACCTCATGGAGTTTCTCCGTTCCCACGTCGCCAGTCTGGTGTGATATAATAATAAAGTTTATTGAGACTCACTGCTATTCATATACAGTAAATTTCACGTACAGCTCTCATGCATCTATTTTCGACTCTCCTCAAATGACTGTTGACATTGAACTAGAGTAATGTCATGCAGCAATCATCGTTGTTCCGAAAAATGCAACGTTTTCTACGACGAAGGAAGTGTTATTACGAAGTAACCAGCGGTATATAATAATTACACAATGAAACTTTCTAAACTAAACAATAATGTCATAGCTCAACAGAGCATATAAGTTTCTTTTTATAACTCAAATCAGCTATTTATCCGTATCATCAATGCGATACCAGTAAAACAATTGGTCTAGAAGCTTCACACGTCATGAAGCAGTAGAGGGTCCACGTGTGAACCAACAAGGGGTCCGTAGGTCCCTATGCACCCCAATGGGAACACTGCTTGAGAAGAAAAAAGAAAGACAAAAACACGATAATATGTAGATACGCAATTCGGTGGCAAATATTTTCCAATTATCTGAGGGGTATGCTAAATATGTTGATACTTTTTTATCAACACTACGCAAAGATAATAGGTCAATTTGAAATTGACGAAAGGCAATTTTCTCCCCCGGTCAGGAACGTACATTAAAAAAAAATATGGCTGATTACCTACGCCAAGGAGGTTATGATTCCGTCGGATTTGTCAGTCTGTTCTTCCGTCAGTCTGTTATGCTGTATATATGTCTGTCACCAAGATAACTCAAAAAGTTATGGACGGATTTGGACGAAACTTACACGGATGTTAGGAGGAACAAATGATTAGCTTTTGGTGAAGATCTGTCCATCCGTTGGTTTGTCCGCCTATTTTCCGTTAGTGCCATAACTTAAAAAGTAATGGACAGATTTTCATAAAATTTACATGAGTTGTTGGGTTCATTATAGAGAGTAAGTGATCAAATTTTTGTTATGATCTGTTTGTTCGCTCGTTTGTTTGTCGCTGTGTTTGCTTTATATTTGTTAGCACATTAACTTAAAAAATTATGAATAGCTATGTCTATATGAAATTTTCAGGAATTGTTAGTAATGTTAAAAGACATAATTGATTAAATTTGGGTGAAGATCGATAGGTCCGTTTGTGTGTTTGACTAATGCTTGTTAAAATGTTTGTTAGCGCAATAACTCAAATTAGGGATGCATCTTTCTGAAATTTTCAGGAATTGTTAGTCATGTTAAAATACATAATTGATTAAATATTAGTGGTGATCGGCTTGTCCGTTCGTGTGTTTGACTTGTGTTTGTTAAAATGTTTGCTAGCAGCGTAACACAAAAAGTTGCGAAAAGTTCTCCAAGAAAATTACAGACACTGTTAATATTATGAAAAGGCACAAGTGGTCAGATTTTGGTGTTGATAGAAAGAAAATCATGGTTTCAGAGCAGATTTGAATTTTTCGTTACCGCTGCCTTGCTTGACGGAGGTATGCACTCTCAGAGTGCTCTAGTTTTATCCTGTATTTGAAAAACATTACCGCAACGCAATTTTCTTATCCATTTAAAAATCACTCTCGCCACGCATGTTTGCCCTGCATACAAAAACCCCTTTGGTCACGCTCGTTTGTCCAGTATAGAATAACCACACTCGCCAAGCGCGTTTGCCTTGTATTTAAAACCACTCTCGATACACACGTTTGCCCTGTGTACAAAAACCATGCACTCTCGCCACGCATGTTAATCACGTATAGATAAACTACTCTCACCACGCACGTTTGCTCAAAATTCAAAAACCACTCTAAATACGAACTTTCACCATGTACTTCAATATTTATTGCCATGGTGTTTCAAAATCGCTCTCTAACCGCACCCTCTTACTATTGACTTCAGAACAGCGTTCAAGCGACAGAGAATAATTCTCAGGAATACAAGAAACGCAAGAAGCGAAGTGGACACGAACGGAGTAAGTTTATAACTGCAAAGAGTGAAGGCGTCACGCAAGCTCGGTGCACAGGAGTTGGTGATATTTTAAGCTTGTCACGACATGCTCTGAACCGTGAAGTTTTGATAGGCAGCGTGTCGTGACCTAATTACTTGAGTTCGCAGTCAAATGGATCAATTATTATTACAACGTTGTAACCATGGACCGGCTAATGCGAAGAAGGAACGATAGGCGAACTCGGGTAGGAGGCGACATCGAGCACCGTATACATCAGCTGTACACTTCTCAGACTATCTACTATATAATACAGACCGCTGTGAACCTGTTTGTTCATTAATCTGTTTTACCCATTTGCCTCGTCACAAAACCTGAACGAAGCAAGTCAATTTTTACTTAAAACTCCGTTTACCTCTCAAATTAAGGGAGGTACTGAAAAGTGAAATTCCCAGTGACTTTTGGGCAACCTGTTACTAAGATAGGTACCTTTCGAGCCTTCAAGGGAGCCGTGACTCCCGGCAACAAAGAAGGCAAGAGCGAAAATAAAATGCGTGTATGTTCCAGCAAGTCTGGATGAAGAGAAAAACACCTTCACGTTGGGAGTAATGAGATTCCAGGAACAGGCGCGGCATGCCATGGCATTCTTAATTACACGCGAAAGGGGCACATAATTACATCCGCAAGCGCATACGCACACGATAAAGAGAGAATCGATGCTGAGATGACAAGAAATTAAATAAAATTCGGATATTTCGAGTTACTGTGTAGTGGTTGGTCAGGTTACGGTAGATGTCGCAACTGACTGTCATATTAAACAAGTTCAAATGCTCGAAGATTCAATATATTACCAGAGTGCCCGCGCTGTGAAAAATGACAGCGAGGAATTTGTGAGAGCCTTCTTTACTGATCGTACTTGCGTTGCAAATACGCTCTTGAAGGATACGCTACAACTACCAACTCAAATTGTAATAAGAGATGAGCGCTCTCCGTTTCAATTTATTCGAGCAGTGCACTTCTCTTTTCCGTCCCTTAGATGACAAGCAATAAAATCAGTTTCCATTAGCAAGTAGTGAAGCACCAATTAGTTTAATTAAGTTCCTCGCTGCGTATCCGTTATACGCCATGATACATCTTCAGTGTGCCACGAAATCTTTGCGCTCAAGCTATAACTGTTTCGTCAGAGGAAGAAAGCAATCTGCACCTACAAAAAACTGCCTTTCCTGTGTTACGCTCATCATCTACTCAATTTGTACAGGACGTCGTGAACTGAGAGTAAATATCGATTTGATGCATGAATAAAGTAAAGATCTCAGAGTTTATGAGAGTGCTCAGAGACCTATTTCAGAAACTATTTCACGTAAATCCCTTTTTTCTACCGTAATAGCAAGACAATAGGATCCTTTTACCGGCGTACTGAGTCTCCCAAGGTGCTGTTGCAGTCGTCAGTTGTTTATAAGTACGTATGTGGGAGCTGCCAGCTCTTTTACATCGGCAGCACCGTTCTGCAGATGTTCATGCGATGTACACAGCATAGGGGGATCTCAGGGCGTACGGGAGTGGTGCTTTCGAAACCAGTTCAATTCTCCATCAGGAACCATAGTCAGGAAGCCGATCACTAAGAATGACAAACAAACGGAAGCCGATCACTAAGAATGACCGTCGTGCGTTTATATATAAATATATATATATTTATATGTTTGGTGTCACGCTCTTAATGAAATAGATAGGCGGAAATTAGCCCAGGTTGGAGGCTCTGGTGCTCCTCTCCAGCTCCATTGAAAGTGATGGGCCGAAAATAGGCCGGGTTGCAGAAGATGGCAAACGTATCTTAAGCAGGGACAGATGAAATTCCAACAATGAAGACATCGCAGGCTTAGTCTGATTTGTACGAGTATTATTAGCTTCTCCATACATCGAATCTACGGCAAAGTATAGGGCGACCTTATGTCTGAATGCATTTCTTGCATTGCCGAAGTTGAAATCGTAGCACTGAAGATGTCTGAAGCTTCCG
>LQNS02000138.1:15878976-15895885 GCA_001587735.2 Parhyale hawaiensis
TTATACAAAAAACAGACCCCACCAACTCTGCGACGATGCGCTAGATCACAAGGCACAACACCACCCAGCATGAACGCACATCGACGAACCACTTTGTCAAGCAAACACAGATGGCAATCGGCAGCAGAACCACTAACTACAGAGCAGTAGAGGGAGGACAAAGCAATTAAAGCAGCGACGTGGCAATTCTACCGAGCCAAACACCCTCCAAGCACGCCTCATAAGACCAATTTTCTGCGATGCACGTGAAGCAACCGAACGAATGTGGGGCTCAAACGTCAACATTGGATCAAAATTGACACCCAAGATTACCAAATCATCAACCAGAGGAAGTGATACACCATCCAGCATGAGTGCAGGAAAAGGAGGTCCCACTGTACGCGACCTGGACACGAGCACGGTCTTCGTCTTGCCCGCATTTAGCCTCATCCCCCACCTAGAACACCAGGAATCAATCATAAAGTACATGGCCGATCAACACGCGGTACTACCCAGACAAGGAGCTCCGTTTTATAGATGTAAGGCTCTGCCTCAATATCTTTGCGATGATGCCACAGGCAACACATGACGGGTCTTCACAAATTCTTCGCTGTCATTATTGACAGTGCGGGCACTCTAGTCAACTATAAGGACCGAGGTTCCACCTACAGGAGTTCAAATAATGCAATTCCTACGAGGTATCGGTAGTTTAGTAGGGCCTTATGGGGATTAATTACTTAAAATATGAAATCACCGTACAGGTGCTTGCCATGAGGCCTAGTAACTATTAAACTCTAAAGTAAATAGGTTCACTTCATCAACAAATTTAGTGTCAAGGTGAACAGATTACCGATAGATATGGCCATTACGAAAAACTCTAGCTTAAAAAGTAGACGACAGAAACTTTAAGCTGCCAAAAAGTCCACGGGATTTAGACTCAACATTAAAGTATCTTTGATAGCGCGCCCAATCTGTTTCGGGAATGGAAGCACTGCCAATAAGAATTGCAAGTACACCATTCACTGCTTATCCTCCTGAGTTGTTGATAATACTAATTCAATTTCTATTTACGTCTAACAATGCATGAGTTATTAAATTTCATTCATTCTAAAACAAGAAGGCAAATGCATGTGGCAGCACTAATGTAATAACAGCAACGAAATCTCAATCAGGCAACGCAATCCCTATCAAGAAAGTTATGACTGAAATTAAAGTCTAGACTTCATCCTATAAGGTCAGTGAGATCATTAACGCAACAAGAATGTTGTTAATTGGCCAGGCTGCACGCTGTACCACAAGGGTAACACGATGACCAACACATCACCAATGTTACGCAATGTCCGATCATCAGATCCTGAGATACTTAGTCTGACCAGGCCGGCTGTACCTGGAATATGGAAGGTGGCTAACACAACGTCAGCGCTGAGATACATAAACGTTACCGACTGACCCACCTAATCAAGCTTTGCGATAGGACCAGCTAGTTTAGCTGTACTAGAATATTAGCAGAACAACTAAGGCAACAATGCGAGAGGTCGTCATAGCATAAAAGCTATTTAGCCCGTACAGTGGCGCTGAACGACCTCCCACAGGTGTTTCGTAAATATTGAATGGGACAGGAAGGAAGCCGGTCGTGCTGCAGTTCGGCCGCCGCAGTCGCTGCCCAGCTGCAGTGACGACAGCAAGAGGTTTAGACAACAGGTGGGACCACCAGAAGAAGCAGTGTCATTGATTCACCTGCCGTGAGCGACATAGGTAATCAAAACTGATTAGCTAGTTATTGTTTGTCCGGACTCCAATCTTGAGCGATTGATTCACCATCACGGATAGGGTATCACGTTGCTATCACGCATTAACCGCAAACCAATTAGGCTCCGACAGAAAACGCAAATTTAATCGGTTTTCGATTGACGACAAACTCGAGCCAAAGGGATGCTTAATTCAAACGCAAAAGATTGATATACTGGCATGCCGAGGCCAATCTGAGTAGATTAGTTCTCTCAAAATTCAATTCCACGGTGCCAGACGACATTCCCTACGGTTCCCACTGAAACAATCGCTTCGAGCCCGGCTTGAATAAAAGTGAAGCTTGCCTTTTTCCCTTTACTCCGAGGTTGAATATCGTCTTTTCCCACGGACAGTCCGGAGTTTGTCTCGACCTAGCTGGTATCGGATCCTGACAAGTTCGAGCGAGCCGCTGTGAGCGGAGCGTGGAACTGAATCGCTACATCAGATACGGACGCTCGGAACGCTGCTAATAAGAATTTAACAGCTGACTTATACACCTGCAGACCCACAAGGCCGCATACGAATGTCGACCACAACAAACCTAGCCATAAAATATCGACTTCACTGATGCGTTTGGCACGTACAGTAAGAGGCAGCGCATAAGCCGCAGCACAGGCGTTATTCCCAAGGGTAGCATTCGTCGTACAAAGCATGGTATACCTGCTCGAATATTATCTACATGCATATAATACTATGCTGTTTGTACAGAGATTTTTTAAGGGGGAAAATACATCATATACACCAACAGTAATGTAAAATGAACGGTAGACCCTCCCCTCACCAATCCGTATGGCAAGGTTTCAGTGGAACATTAACAGCATACCGCACCTCGCACGACAATGTTGCACTCATAGCTTCTCTAACTCTTTCTACTAGCTAATGCATCAGTAATCGAAGAGGCAAAGTAAATTATTATTAGATTCGTTGTTTTACCACCGCAGAAACTGCCAGCTAAATTCTCACAGCAAGCCTGTTAGCGGTCAGTAATAGTAGCTAATATCAAAATTACAGGTCAGTGGGTGAGAAGCTCGAGTAAATCAGTCTAAAAAACTAAAAAACTCTTTCAAATAATAAAATCATAATGTTTTAAAAGATATTAACATCATATTGATCAAAAGTACCTGTTTCAGAGTGTCATCTAAAAAAATCTGAGAGAAGTAGTATTCTCCTTAATTAACCTCCCAACACAAAGAGTTTACAGTTATTCAAAGGGCAGAAGAAGGCAGTCGAGTTGAATATCAGCCACCCAAAGCAGGGGAATAGCAAACAATAAAGAAGACATTCAGTAAGAAGGAGTACTAGAAACGAACACACCAAACTACGCAGTCACAAAAGCAACAAGAACTCGTAAACTAATAACTACCAACGTTGTCTAGAATCCCGCACATCGTTCATGTCAGTATTTATTTAGAGTTACATCAGTTAGGTAACGCTGACAAAGAAAGGTTATTATCGTCAAAGCCTGACGTTGACTCCCGAGTCGAGGCCCCTAAGTTTGGGTCCGGAAATAGAGCAGCTGTGCTGGTCCAAACAGCGTCCGTAGTCACGCCACCACCGTTCTCGACGACCTCTTCTCGCACTCCCGGATATAACTAGTCTCCTCTCTTCCGTGGCCCGCTGGTGAACAACTCCTCCTCTTTGACCCTGTGGTCGCGCGGGTGGCTAGTGCTCACTCTTGGTTCTTACTTTTCAACTATTTGACTTACGTTGGATTACAGCGAATGTTTTTCAACAATTTTGCATACGTAAGCACAGCTTAGCTTATTTTTTAACGATTTAGTTTATTTTTGATTAATTTAATTGATTTCGAATAATTAATTTGGCGAATACCTGAATAATATAGATCATGCCTTCAACAATACGACTTCTTTTCCAAAATTTTGATTTACTCTTGTTTAATTCAGGTTACATTTTAGGACTGCATGTTGGACAATGGTAGAACATACAAGGTGTACGAACAATTTAGCTAATATTCAAGATTGTACGTTGAACAATGATTTAACAAACGTTTCTGGACACTTAAGCTTATATTTGCCATTGTAGGTTGGACATTGGTGGGACCAACGACGTTATTGAATAATTTAGCTAATATCTAGTTATTTCAGTACGCCATTGTACATTGGGCAGTGGCCAGGCCTACGTTTTTAACAATTTAGTTTATGTTTGTGACTGTTAGACAATGGTTAGACCAACAAATCCAGTCCCAAACAGGAGGCGAAAAATAGGTTCCTGTCTCCTCTTAGCGCCCCTGCCGCCTCACACCAGGCAACATCGACACATTGTGTTAAGAAGATTAGCTGCACAGCAGGCAGGCCATATCTACAATTACCGTGTAGCAAAGCACTTCAATAACAATATAATAAAACACTTTGTGTATTTATTTATTTATTTCGTGTTCGCTCTTAAGAAAATAGGCGAAAAATAGGCCAGGTTTCAGATTTTCCAATTAAGTTTTCATAGAGATCGATGACCAGGTTGCAGAAGATGGCGAAAGTGGGATCCTTTACCATTTATCTGAAGGCACTTCTTGCTTGAAACACTTCTTGAAATCGAAAGAATATATATGCAGCTTGTGGAGTCCGATTCTATAACTTTTTTCTCTCAGGTCACGACGTTTAAATTCGGCAGATGATCAAGGGAGCACTCACGGAAGTCTGTGAACAATTATTTCACGGGCAGTAGACAATTCTTTTAGCTTACTGTCTTTCTCTCAGAGAGCAGGTCTCGCTGCAGAGGCCAAAATTTTAGCACTTCAGTGAAGCAGATATTCGAGTACGGAAGACAGTATCTTGGATACGGTGCAGTAACATCGCATATAAGCTGACTGGAGTTGCATTCAAGTTTATTGAAGTGTTTTACGGAAGAATTTACTTTGAAAGACGCACGTTTAATTAAAAAAGAGGATTGGGAACGTAAAAGAAGAACGAAACTACTGCAGTCTCAAGAACGAAGACGTGCTACCAATGGAGAGAGATGAAGCGCCTATGTGGCACAGTGACAAAGACTTGAAGCAGCAAAATTACAGAAGGGACCCAGAGCTGCTAATATACGTGAGCGGAAAGATGTGTGAACAGTAAGTCATAGGAGAGAGCAAATACAGTATGTTACCTCTGACTATGCAAATACATTTTTTTTTACTTATTTTTCAAGATTAGTATCTAACTTTGAAATATCAATATTAACTAAATGTATAGCTATGTTGCCAATATAAACAGCACTTGTAAAATATTTAGCCATTTGCTAAAATTATCATACAACATTGCTTATTTACGAGTCTTGTACTGTTACCTCAGATTATGCAACAAGTTAATAAAAACGTCATAAAGAGGAAATACATACAAGGGAACAGGAATATTTTTATTAAACGTCCAGAACAAAGAAATTATCACAAAAACAATTCAATAAACACTGAAATAAGTATTCAGTAGTGGTAAACATAAGTTAATTTTGAACACGGCAACCTCCACTTTTCATGATTTTTATAAGGCGATTATCAACAGACTTTGTCAGGTTTGATATTTCAGATGGTGGAATAGAATCTGCAGCTGTTTTACTGCATTCCACAGGCTTACTTTGCTCGAAAACTGCCNATAGACCTTCCTTTTGATCATTGCCCAGAGGTTCTCAATGGGATTTAAATCGGGGCTATTCGCTGGCCAGGTCATAATCCTTTTTGATTTAAATCCTCCATCCGCAAGCCAGTTAGCAGTGTACCGCGCTCGGTGTGAGGGAGCGTTATCGTGTTGAAATACCAATTTAGATCTGCGTGCGATAGTCTGCTCATCAAGCCATGGAATCAAGTTGGCTTCAAGAAACTGACAGTACCTTTCTACATTCAGTTTAACTCCTTCTGCCACTTCAAATGGACCAATAAGGGTGTCACCTACTATCCCGGCCCAAAACATTACACCTCTACCACCTTGTTCACGCTTAAGCCGTGTCTGTTGAAGTCGGTCATGGAGGACCCAACCAGACGCCCATCCAACTGGACCATCAAGATAAGGTCTGCATTCGTCAGTAAATATGACATAAGAGAAATCAGTTTTCATGTTCTCTTCAACCCAATTGACTCTATTTTCTTTATGAATTTTTGTTAGAAGTGGTCGTTTAATTGCCTTTTTCACTTTCCCTAGCTTCTGCAGAACCTCACATCTTGTCTTTCTGCTTAGTATTGGGGCTCCAGCGGCTTCAAATATCGTCTTACTTGTAGAAAGTTGTTTTCTAGCCATAGAAACTTTCAAATGTCGCATATCCCGAGTAGTAAAATTCCTCGTAGAGGCTCTATCCAGAGTTTTCCGGTTGACCTTACCTTCAATTGCATAAGCCTTAATTGTTCGGTTATCACGCTGTAATTCCTTGGAAACTTCGAGTGTTGTCTTACCAGAAGCCAATAACGAGGTCACTTTGATCTTTTCTTCACTGGTTAGACTGCTTTTCTTGCCCATGTTGACTAGAGAGTGATGTTGCATAATCTGACGTAATAGCAGAACCCCGTGCGATAAGCAAATGTTACCAAAACGTGGGAAATGGTGCCGTTTTACTTTTCTCTATTTGTTTTTATAGTTACAACATACCTGTACACTAACTTGCTATTGGCATTTTAAACGTTTGAAACTTATTTTGAAAAATAAGTAAAAAAAATTGTATTTGCATAATCAAAGGTAACATAATGTAGCCTATATAGAATATTGCGTGAATTTTTTCACGCACGGGTCCACTAGTACATAAATAACTAGCTTTAGTTCCATAATAGCATCTATGACAGTCGTTCTGCGTAACACGTGTGGCCCCTGGATGCCTGTCATTGCTCTACAGCTAGCCATTTCTGTTGCGTCTGATAACGGACGGTAACGTTTTACAGACTTGACCTAAGAGGCACGGACGCCAGTAGCAACATGGCAACCACTGAACTGCATTTGCAATCATAAAACGACATTAACTTGATTGCAACAAAGTCGA
This sequence comes from Parhyale hawaiensis, assembly GCA_001587735.2. NCBI lineage: Eukaryota > Metazoa > Arthropoda > Malacostraca > Amphipoda > Hyalidae > Parhyale > Parhyale hawaiensis. The sequence goes on from LQNS02000138.1 coordinate 15,885,703, forward strand.
ATTTCATCAGATTGCATAGAGCAATCACACAAAGAGGCAGTTGTTGTAACTATGAAGCAAATTCAGTGCTGAATAACAGGCTATTATTATTGGTTAGTGCGATTCGATGTAGTTGAAAGTGTCGGCTCCAGTGCTGGGTCCAGATTTGAAGCTAGATACAAGCTTGTAATGCCTGACCCCTAATGTATTTCAGAGTTACTACAAGCACCCCTTCGTGTGCGACAACCCAAGTAGCATGCAACCATGCAGCGCTCTCACAGAGGCAATTGTGCATAACGTTTTACAGTTACAATTGAAAATGTGGGGTTCACTGATCGCTTTCTTTTCTCGGAATGTTGAACTGTACGGTAGAAGACAGCATTACTATTCCTACAATGTTTTAACTTTAGTAAATATAGGCCCAGGTCTTGGCGACATTTGTAAGGTGGCGGGCTGTGCTCCTATAGCAACCGGAAGCAGCGAATTGCAAATGTTCATATGTTCAGTATGAAGTATAAGAAAAACCGCAAACCTTGTTGAGTTACTCAAAGCTGACGCTGTAATTTTTGCTAGTTATTTCAACGGCGACTAGGAGCACTACACTAAAAGTGACATACATGCGGGAAATCCCTGTATAGCGCATTTAATACACGGAGAATTCCTAAGCTGCTCCAGAGCTATCTCTGTTCGAGGGAAATGAGTCTGAACTCGTGTATAAGGCGATGATTACATGGCCAGTTGCGCAGCTGAGACATTAATTTTGTTCCCTTCTTTCAATTATTTCACATCTGTGACGATGTGACGAGTAAGAATTATAGAGCGTACTCCAAGTGAAGGCGCAACATCCATATGCTTAGGGAAACGAATATCTCATTAAAATTGAATGAGGCTTAGCTTAGTACAATATCTGGGGCGCAGGTACACCCTGCTGTGCTCAAAAAGCTATTGTCTAAGAATTTCATGATAATCTGAAAAGCAAAACGAGCTAACATTATGAGATATCGAGTGGGAGAAACTGCAAAGAAGACCCCAGACCGTCGTTTCATGCCGTGAATACGTAATAACACGAAGACTCGCGTGCGAATTGAGCCTAAAGCTGCAGGCAAATAGGCAAATAAGGCGCACCTTGATAACACAAAAAAGGACATGAGATGTCCGAGAGAAAACCTCAGCACGGCAGGCGCATTAGAGGAAATGGCGAGCTCCTTATCGAGCCGACAGTTCGGCAGAGAGAAATGAGTTCCGACGAACGGACGAGCTGGATGCAGGCTGAAGAGCTTCCAGGGAACTTCGACTAACAGGACTGAGTCGGGAAAGGCAAACGAAATACTGCCGAAGATATAGCAAAGGGAACTCCGACTAACAAGACTGAATTTACAGAACGGAGGCGAAATACAATCTAGAAATATGCTGGAACGGAACTTCGGCTAACAGGACTCAGCGAATGCAGACGAAATGCTGCTTAAGAGCTTTCAGAAAACTCGGACTGACAGCACTAAGTTTGCAGAACGCAGGCAAAGGACTGCCAAAGAGCAAAGTTGGCTGAAGGCTAATGACGCTGAGAGCAACTCCCGAGTACAAATATAGAGCAAGTCATCAAACTTTTTTAAATGAAGGAATTGCAGCTCTAGCAACGATCGGCGCCAAAGAGCCAAACAGCTGCAGCTCCCTTCATATACATACGCTGCCTGCAGGTTAAAGCCTCCTTCGCAATTACAACGGAGCTTATGTAGAGGGGGATGCAAACGACTAGAACTTTGTCAAGAAAAATGGGAACTCCGCGCACAGTGTATGGGAACAGCTTATGAGGAAAAAGAGGACAAATAGAACAAAGACTGGCAGTCACAGTATGACAATGATTGAAAGCAGAGTAGACGTGGAACAAAGATGTCCAGAAGAGCGAACTAAAGCTACGGCAATCCCTGGTCTGAAGTCGTCGGACTGTTGTTTATGCCAAGACAACATGCGCACGAACGACAAGAACTGAGGATGAGCAGCTTACTCATCTTCTTGAAACATATTTAAACTCGGTAGCATAGATACGATGGCATGAACAGCATACAAGCTGCGCATCCTCACATCACGTTATTGCTCTGAAAGTATAGTTTGGCCCTCGCATTACTGTAGTTACAAAACGAGCACCTTGTTAACGCAATAACGAGTTACTAAAAGTGCAGTTTCTTAGCATTGTTTATTTAGTTCGCCATTATAGGGTTGAGCGTCGAGAGAAAGTCGACACTCGAGAACAAAGAGTCAAGATTCAAGTATATCAAAAAGAGAGTAAAATATACGGAAAGAAGCGAAGTCGGCACGAACAAAAAAAGTTCTGAAGATCTGACTTGGGCTAGGGGTCACTCTGGGGAACGATTGACTATAACAATGGATACACGAACCCAACATTACGCTCCGTTTTATCATCACTCTTATGTTCCTTCAGAAGCGATGAAGAGGGGTTAATTCAAGAAACTCTGTCCATATAAAAAAAGGAGTCCGTGTCATAAGCACGGCGTTTATTTTCCCGTGCTCCTGACATCTCGCCCCATAACGTCCCTTATCAAATTGCCCAATAATACTGTTCTCATTACTCGTCACGTCTATTTATCAAATGCTCAAAATAGAGCTCGTCGCCCTCCCAACACCTATTTACAAAACATAGAAATTATTGATTATCTTTTCTCGCAATTCTATTTTTCACAATGTTTCAGGATATTGTATAAATTCATGTCGATTATGTTCAGGAATAGTCTAGAATAACGGTCAGGCTGATGGGGACAACTGCGGCGTTACCCCAGCCCCACATTTATCCCCACATAGGAGCTGGGGGAGCTTTCAAAACAGTATACCAAGCAAAAGGAGTTGCCAGTTAGTTAAATTTCTTATTATTTGTGTGAATTATTTCCCATAGTTAAGGCAAGAATATTTATAGTTTTTGATCAATTGAATTTATTACAGTAAGAAGCTTTTTCAAACTTCACACAGGAAGAACATACATGTAGTAAAACGAAAAAGCCTAACAGCCGGAGTCCCACGAGTGTAGATTTTTACGATGGGTCGGCAGAACCCTGGGTGTGAGCATAGCGATAAGGTGTGCGGTGAAGAGCTCGCCAAGCCCTGTATTGACTTGAGCCATCAGAAGACCTTTCGATCAAAGCTAAGTATTAGCTACCTAATTCCACTGTGTATTTTGGTACCTAATCTGTGCTGTGAATTAAAGGGGTTAGAGAAGAGACATTCAATAAGGGGTGATGGGTAATTAGCAGGCAACCATGACTTATACCGGTACATTAACAAGATGCCCAATAATCGCCTTAAAGAAAATCCATGATTTTTATTTAGCATTATGTCTGCCGATGTAGGTTGGAGAGAGAGAGATTACAGAGTCGAAATTCAAAAATTGCCAGTTAATATTTAACATTCCCTGGAAATAGCATCGGATTACAGTAGAGTGAGCCTGGACCTAGAAAAAACCCCAGTCATTTTTATACGATTTTTACTGAATTAGTGAGGACCATTACATCCGGGTATAGATACTACGCCGTTATTGTACGCAGCGGACCTCAAAGTAAGTGCAAGATTAGAATAGCAGAGAACAGCTAAGGCTTGGGTAGGATCGATTTGGTCCAGCTACCTATCTCAACTACAAAGCACAGATATTATACCTGAATCCTAGGTAGGCCACACAGGTAGGCACTATATAGGTACAAGAAATAGTAATAAGAATAGGATACGTTAAAAAGTAATTGAAAACAATATTCAAGTAGAAGCCCGTAATAAAAACAGCAAAAAAAAAAAAACTCGCAGCTATATATTTTATACTAAAACTCCGTTAACCGTTCTTGCTTGTTTATTTATTTGTGTCTTGTTTATTTGTGTCTTGTTTGACACATCTTCTTCACTTTTACACAAGAAATACGAGGTATGGGGGGGGGGCAGTGGCATTCTTTCCACGGATAAGATCTTTAATTCGATCGTATCTGTGATACGGAAGTTAAACTGAGCTGGGCCTCAAGAACGGGCATGATCAATATAACGGTTCCATGGGTAATACAACTGAAATACGTAGCATATAATAATTTAACCTTGCTTACAACCTGAGTGTTGAATATTCGTAAGAGAAGCAAAGAATCTGTTGATAGTGAACCGAACGGGCCGCTCCTTGACGGGCAGAAGAGAACGGCCGAATAGCGGGTGGTCTATGCCCAGCTAAATAACACCTGCTTTTTGCGAAAGCGAAGACGATCGTGATGATGACCGAACTTGTCACGGGTCGTCTAGTTTTACAATAAAACTCCGTGAACCGGTCTTGTTTGTTTATTTATTTATATCTTGTTTGCACAAAGTTTCTTCACTTTTAGAAGGGAAGAAATTCCAGGTATTGGGGTGGCAGTGGCATTCTTGTCTTGTTTGACGCAGCTTCTTCACTTTAGATTAGAAGAAATTCGAGGCATTGGGAGGGGGCAGTCGCATTCTTTCCATGGATTAGCTCTTTAATTCGATCGTATCTATGATACGGAAGTTATACTGAACTGGGCCTCAAAAACGGGCATGATCAATTCATCGGTTCCATGGGCAATACAACTGAAATAGCTACGTAACATATAATAATTTGACTTTGCTTACAGCCTGAGTGTTGAATATTCGTTAGAGAAGCAAAGAATCTGTTGATAGTGAACCGAATGCCGCTTCTTGACGGGCAGAAGAGGACGGCCGAATAGCGGGTGGTCCATGCCCAGCTAAATAACACCTGCTTTTTTTGCGAAAGCGAAGACGATCGTGATGATGACCCAACGGGTCACGAGTCGTCTAGTATTGTACTAAAAGTCAGTGAACCTGGCTTGCTTGTGTCTTGTTTGACACAGCCTCATTCAAGCCTCGGTGGCGGAGGTACGCCCGGGGAAGTTTTAGAGTCCGCCCAAGGAGCTTCAATTGAGAAGGAGGAAGCCCTGTGGCCCATTCGCAGATTCGCCAGCGAGTCAACCAGATCTCTTATGGCTGTGAGACGCGTTCATGAACCTCATTGGAGGAAGTGACTGGGGAGCAGAGAGTTTTAAGGGGGAGCAGCAGATCAACAGAGTTACTAATATGCGATTGGTGCATACGCGACTGGCTGCAGCCATAAGAGACTCTTTACTGATATGCGATTGGTGCTTAGGACGACTGGCTGACTGCCATAAGAGACTTTTGAGCTTCAACGGACGAGGCTCCTGGCTCCTTCCTCTCTATAGAAGCTCCCTGAGTTCGCCATACAATCCATGTCATCGAGACGGATATTTATGAAGCGTGGTAACGTGGATAGCGACCACTGCATAGCTACGTCGAGTGCACGAAGGAAATGAAATTTTATTCGCCTGGCCAGTATGGTTTAAAGTGGAAAAACTGCATTTTCTGAATCTTGCTTTGCTTCGCAAACTACCTCGGTACTTTTCATATGACGATGATGCTTCTTCTTCTGAGCATGGTAAATGAAAGGCGGCATCTTTGACAGAGTTTTACATCCCGTAGGGCATCGGCTATATAATCACATAGTCTATCCTTTAGCTAAATATCTTCGTAGCAGTTATAGGGGCTCAGTCTCTCTCCTCGGTCTTGGAGTTTTCGTTCCTTTTGTGCATAATCCATTCCGCTCAAGCTTTCATTAGCTGAATCATATTGTAGCAGTTCAATCTTCACGCTGAGCAGACGCCTTTTTATATTGAACTAGTGCACCAAACGCAACCCTTTTGTTGAATAAGTCATGAAATATGTATTTGAAAACATCTTAGCATCCCATCGAAAAAAGTTCACACTACTTCAAAATTCACAAAGTCCACCAAGTCCAAATTGTCCACCAAGTGCACAAAAGCAACCAAGTTCACAAAGGCCCGTGACCAGGCCTTCACTAATAACGCGGGAATTCCCGGGTTCGTATCCTGGATACGGTTTGGCAAAAAGAAAAGTCGGGTGCCTTGGAATTTTTTTCTTCAGTATTAGATAGGGGAGAAATAAGGCTTAGGACAGACGGACGGACGGACTGACAGACAGCTCTCTTATTATAGTATAGATTTGCATCACAGCCAAATTTCGACGCTTGAGGTTCAACAATCAGTTGGTATCCACAATACGGTGAGCCCTGGGCATTTTCAGTGAATTATTTTTACTGAACTAAGTTTTCTTAGTGTAGCTTAACGTTTGACCAATTCCAAGCTGATGCTCACGCCATATCATGCAGGGGGGATATTTTGCTATCGCAAAACTCATGGTTGTACAGCTTGCGCTTCACTAATGGAATATGAGGCCTGCAGGTATAATACAGTAACACCTATAATGGGAACTGGAACAACAAAAAGCTCAATCACAAAATTTTTACCGTCATTTTTGACGGCTGGGCCCTCTAGTTGTAAATAAAGCCGAGTAAGAACGCTAAACATAAAGAAACATCAACAGCCAACTTCGAACAGCACTTAGAAAGTTTAGAATAAAACTTGGGAAAAAGCTCCCTGGAAAATTTCATTTTTTCCCCATAGAAAAAACTTTTTGATAAAAAAATCTCAGCTACAATGCACACAATTTAGCGTAAGCTGGTGGAAATAAACTGCGTTCAGAGATCTTTTGCAGATTGCATTATATGCTATATTGGGGGGAAGATTCGCAAAAAATTAAATTCAGCCAGAACAAGTATTTGAAAAATGCATGCCGTTTTTGCTACAGAAAGATTTTTAAAATATAATTGTTCATCTGTTTTTTTCCTGAATTAATTGATATAGTGTAAAATCAGTGTTCCAACTTCTTTTTGCAAAAGTTAGTTTATGAAATAATGGGAAGAAAAAAGAGCTAACATTGGAAGAAAAGAACAAAATTGTACAAAAAATCGCTCATGGATTGTCCACGCTCGATATTTCCAAAGAACTCGGCAGAGATCACCGTACAATCAAAAAATTGCTGAATTGGCATTGAACCCAGAAAAAAACGAAACCAAAGTGAATTTAGGGCATTGTAACGATGATACTTGTCCAGAATCTAATGCCAAGTGATGAAAACTCCAAATGTATCCAGCAAAAGCATTTTTCATGCCTGCGGAATTGAAAATGTTCTAAGAACCACAAGATGCAAAATCCTTCAGAAATTTGCAAAGGTAAAGAGTCGGATTACTGGGCAGTTCTTATCAAGTAAACACAAGGAAGCTCGGCTGGCATGGGCGAGGAAGTACGTCAAGACCAATTTCGCCAATGTAATCTTCACAGATGAGAGCAGAGTTACGCTGGATGGTCAGGATGGGTGGACTCGCGTATGGGTGCACATGGCAGGCAGAGTTCCTACCGAATTCGACGGCAACAGGGGAGTGGTGGCGTGATGATATGGGCTAAGATCATTGGAAACGAAGTTATTGGGCCATTCAAGGTAGAGGAAGGTGTCAAATTGAACTCTGTCAATTATTGTGCATTTCTTGCAAAAAATTTCAAACCATGGCTGCTGATGCAAAATGATGATCGGGAAATCAACCTGACATCTATGCAAGACAATACTCCGAGTCCCGCCTCCAGGTATTCAAAAGCATGGTTGAGGGATTAGGGCTTTGTCAATGACTCACTGATGGACTGGCCAGCAAACAGCACCGACCTGAACTCAACTGCGCATAACTGGAGCATTTTGAAAGCTGCAATTTACAAAGATGGAAAGCAATACAGCTCGAAAAAAGAACTTTGGGAAGCCCATCTAGGCAGCTGCTAAAGATCTGAGCCCGCAGTCACTAAAAATACGACAAAATCTGTCGCCAATCGTGTGATAAGACTTCTTGAGATGAAATGAGCAAGCGTTAACTAATGAGTTATCAAAATCATGTTTATTTGCTATGAAATTTTTTTTTTTTCAACCAAATGATTTTATTTGGATTGTCTTTGCTTAATTATGTGCTGTTTATGAGGCTTTTTGTTAAAAATTGCCTTAAAAATTTATAACTTATGATACTGCAAAAGAAGTCCGAACACTATATTGTATCCATTTCTATAATAATAAGATATATCAAATAAATCTTGAGTTTTTGAGCAAAAGATGTATGAATTTTTCTTGCATATGCTTTGGTGCAAAAATATCATTAAGATGAATAATTCACACTCAGTGACTGATGATAATTTCAACAATATAGCTACAATAAAAACAGTTTTGCATAAGATCTCCGAACACAGTTTAGGTGATGCTGGGGTGTTACAGATAGCTACATGTAGCCTAGTATAGGCATGCCGGCGACCAATTGCGGTCCAGCCCCAAGACAAAAAGGCCGGAGGGTGGCCGCTGCCTATCTCTATTATTATGGATTGTCTAACGCTCTGAAATTCGTGGGTAAAAGGTAATCAAAAGGAGTTCGGCGCGGTGAAGGCAATGTTGGCTTTATGTTGTCCCAACGTCATAAGAAAAAGCTAATATACACTCATTAAACTAAATTATACAATGTTCTACTTTATTTTCAAGAGACTTTAGTTTGAATGCAAGAGAGCAACACAAATATAGTCAAACAAGGATCAGACAAGCAACAATTGGCAAAAAAAAAATATAAATAAACTGTTGGTTTTTATATATTGAAGAGCATGTAACTGTAAGATTGCATGTGAAATGAGAATAAAAATTATAATACCACAAAATATCATGACAATTACAAGTACGGTTGCACTCAAGAGTGCGTACACCTCCGCCAAGAAACCTGCAGTGCTGAGAGAAAGAAAGACCGACATACCAACGAAAAGACGAACAGAATGACGGATCATTACCAAATTTAGTGATCTGTTTCTTGATGATTTTAACAATTCGTCTGTAAATTTCACATAGAGCAGTCTATAACATTTCGAGTTAAGTTGCCAACACATAATTATAATACCTATTGAGTAACTTAAGCCTCCGTTGCCACTACAAAGACGATCTCACAAAGGAAGACTGAAGAGCCATTCAGAATGTCGATAGAAACGTGAAACCCATGCATGAGGATCTTCGCATAGAGGATCAACGCACATGGGATCAGTAAGTGGGAAGAGGAAGAAGAAGCAAAGTGGGCACAAAAGAAAGACGTCCCGAAGGCCCAAGGCTAAGGCAAGATGCTCTCCATAACACAGGGTGGACGAACCAACTAACCTAACCCTAAGGCCTATCCTATATGCTCCCTGCAGTGGGGCTAAAGCGGCCCATACACGATAAACAATATCCTCAACATTATTGACTTAATATGTTGTGAGATTTCTTGTTGCCCACAAACGGCATCAATATTTTCATCAACATATTCAATGAAAACGGGCGAAAGCTGCCCATAGACGATCAATAATATTGTCAATATTATTGAATAAACATATTGAGCACATTTGTTGTCCACTAACTGCGTCAATTTTTTCATCAATATGATCTACGAAAACCTACCATTTGCTGTACGACGTGATGGACGTTTTGACTTTGACATATGACACTAAACCGGTTAGATCTCCTGAAAATGTAAATGGATCTTCAAGTTATGGGTAATTTCCTAGGTCAGTACCGTAGGGTACTCAATATTGACACACACCACCTAGTGTGTCTTCGGAAGAAATCCCGGGGACGTACTCCACGTGCGTGAAGTCACGCTGCTATGGGTGTCTTCTGTGGGACAGTTAGCAATTAAAGAGAGAGCCAGAAGCGAATGATCTCCGCAGTGCACGTAACTGCTGACCGCTGGTCTATCTGGTTTTCTTCTTAAATGAGAATCTAGAAAATTTTTGAACTCTATAATTTTAATATCAATGGCGTTTCGAATACGTCGAGGCATTTTGTTAAACAATCTTGCTCCCCGCACAGTGAAGCTATTAGCATATTTTGTGGCCAGGGCTTTTCCACCATCTCTGCTCGGGCTGTGTATATCACAAATCTTTATTATATTATAGATAATAAAGACCGACGTGCAATCATCTGTTTGTTTATTTATCGGTTTATCCATTTTCTGTCACGCTACAATAAAACAGAAACGCGGAAATTAGCCCAGGTTGGGGGCTCTGGTCGTCCTCTCCAGTTCCACTGAAAACTGTTAGGTAGAAAATAGGCCGGGTTGCAGAAGATGGCAAACGTATCTCATCAGGGATAGTTGAAATTCAAACAATGAAGATATCGCAGGCTTAGTCTGATTTGTACGAGTATTAGCTTCTCCATACATCGAATCTATGGCAAAGTATCGGGCGACCTTATGTCTGAATGCACTTCTAGCATTGCAAAAGTT
>LQNS02000138.1:15902758-15920612 GCA_001587735.2 Parhyale hawaiensis
CCTTACGCAGGAGCCCAATCTTAGTGGAAGCACGTGACACCAACCTCCTAATATGCGGCTCAAAAGTAAGCTTCTCATCAAAGACAACACCAAGAATCTCCAAGGAGCTAGACTCCTGAAGCTAAGTGTCATCAATCTCCAGTCTGGGATGCTGCGGTACAAGTGTCCGAGACTGACTGATCATTGGCCGTGCGTCCACACCCGTGGGTCGAAACATACCAAAAGCAGTTCAGCGAGAAGCTGGCAGTTTTTGAGAAGCACGGAATGCATTGGAGCGCGCACACCGAACAGCGGCCTGCTCAACTGCCGCTGTTCGTGGTGCGCGCTCCAATGCATTTCGTGCTTCTCAAAAACTGCCAGCCTGCCTACCAGCCAGCTTCTCGATGAACTGCTTTTGGTATGTTTCGACCCTAATATCGGTTCGGGCGTAGTCGCCCTGTTGTCACGCGATATTGTGCTACGCTGAAGGTTATGAATTTAGTTATAGTAAGAAAATGTAAGCCTCCGTTTCCCAGTAGAACGATATCACAGAGGAAAGAGCAATGGACATATAGTATGCCGACAGACACGGGGAACATACGCACGAAGGTATTTCCACACAGGATCAATGCGCATGGGAACAGCAAGTCGGCAAAGAAGAGGAGGAACAGAATAAAGCATGAGCAAGTACAAATATGAAATCAGGAAGGAAGCAAAGTGTGCAGAAAAGACAGACGTCCCGAAGGCCTAGCTAATGGCTAACGTAACCTACGCGGGCCCTCTGGGGTGTCCGATCCCCATAACATAGGATGGGCGAACCTAAACTAAACTAACCCTATGACCTAGGGCCCATCCTATGCCCCCTGAAGGGGAAGGTTATGGATTGCCGCGAGGACTCGAGTAAATAACAAGGCATCAGTAACTCTAAAGGAGTATAACCAAAGCCAGACTTCCCGCAGGCGTAGCACTGTTTGAAATGCTAAGCGGAGATAACTAAAATAATACTTGAGCGTTAGGGTACGGAGTTAATTCGGATTGCTGACAGCACGTACTTTTATTTTCAACCCTTCACTAACTAGAAACTCTACCATATAAAAGATACGTACAAACAGAGTTTGTCCCACTTTCTCAAACGAACAATGACGTTGTATAAAGGTATAAGTATCAATGACTAAAGAGCATGCAGACAGCAATGTGTTAAAGACACCTTCCAATTTCCGGACGCTCACCCAACAGGAGATTAGCCTGATCACAGGACGCGTTCGTCGGCCAAATATCCTCGCAGTTTTTTTTCAACAATTTCGGACGCTACTGAAACTTGACTCTTGCTTCAAGAGTGTAATATCTTCGATGAAAGCTGATGTTAGTGGTGGAATGTTACAGTGCCAGCGTCAGGGACGCTAGAGTAGAAGATCTCATCTAGCCTTTTTGTCAGATAGGAGTGCTGGGTATGAGTCATTTTTTCGGCGTTCAGACCCTAATGCGTGGGTACTGATCCTAACAAAAGATGGAGACGGTTTGGAGGTCGCAGTTGTCGCATGAGCCTTCCGTCTCTAAAGCAATAGCTCTAACAATGTATTCGACTGCAGCCGTGAACTCCTCAGAACCAGTGCATGTCGATTTCCTCAATTCGGGTGGGCAGTCCAGTTGATGTCACCTTTAGCTCGCCTAATTACAAACGTTAAAAAAATTACCAAAAATTAAATAAAAAAAGTTTGAACTGGCACTTGAAAACGCCAATACCGCTTCCAGAAACCGAAAACAATACGCTGATTGCGATCAAGAGAAGCTGACACTGGTATTCTGAAATATCGACCACAGTACCATTAGGGTTGTACAGTCAGCCTAGTTGCCAAAGCAAGGCAGGCACATGCAGAGCTGCTACATTCTCAGTACACAGAAAAACTGTAAACTTACAGCCTAAAGGCTGGTCCGTAAGTCAATCTTAGGGGCAACGTTCGTGCATCACATCGAAGGAAAGCACTGCTACGTCAGTAAAACATCAGAAAAGTGTGCGGCTTTCCGCGTACTTACTCATGAAAATTTTAAAAGAGAAATCCGAAACTTTATTAAAGACAGTTGCCAAGCCAGCTAACGGGACAGCGAACATTTCAGCAAATGCTTTGATACACACAAACAGTTGTGTTGGTAGGGACACACAGACGCTTTCAGAAGTTTTGGAGCATGAACGTGGTACAAAAACCATCGTGTGATCCAGCTCTACGGCTATGCTGCTGCGTCTGGTGGGTAACTGTCTTCACGTAGTCTATCAGCCATTCTATCTTGTAACTATCTTCGTTTTATTATTATATTCCTGGTTTTACCACGGCACCCACGTCATACGACGTGATCCACGCACGCAGTGATACTAGTTTACTATGTCGTCTCAGTGTAACCATGTTTTATCGCGGCATTCCTGCCTGTAAGTTTGAGTTGGCCGAGTGCGCTACTACAGACGGGATAAAAGCGTAAAGAATAGAAAAAGCCAGGAGAGAAGAGTACAAGTGTTCCGCGGACTGTGTCGGCGAACTCGATCGACAGCCCACCTCACGAAATGCATGGGGGAATATAGAGAACCTACATAACTTTACAAAACTAATCTCGTCAGCAGCAACTGCGGCCAGCTGCAACATCTCCTACGGAAAAGGCACTCGGGACCCTTGTGTGCGGGATGCCAAAACATGTTGTAGGGAAAGGGCCCGCCAGAATATGCCCCTGAGGGCTTGTAACTATTTTCACCACTATTTACTACTGCATCTGTTCGGCAACAATTGCGATGCATATAGGCTCTTTTTGCCTTGTTTTTTTTTTGTGCACCTGTTCTATTTTCGTGTTGTTCAAAAAATTTTCGATTCTGCTGTGTAATAGGAGTATAATGTATATGACACACTACAGTGCCGTCAAACCACAACATACAAACTTTAGTGATTTACATTTCAGTTCATGTAATATGCTGTCCTGAAACTTAATAGGTGAATACCTGCCCTGGAAGAAACGCTGCACGGTGATTGCGCTGGGTACAATATAGCAAACAAATCGCTTACAGAGGGCACACGGGTACTGGAAGAAACACCCCTGAACACCCCGATTCTCTTTAATATCTTCATTGACAATATCCACACCCGACTGAACGCAGCCGGAGCACGGTACCATACGACAACTTTATATCAATTATAATATTGTCAAAGCTGTCTTCATGTACATTAAGCTTAGGAAACAACGAACAAACGTGCCCGCCGATAGAGTCACACATGTCAGTGGTGTAGAGCTCACAGATGTAAACAACTTCTCTTACTTGGGCCACAAAATCACTGATGATTTTCGTGATAACCAGGATATAGAGAAAGAAACGTGGAAGCTCCACGCGGTAGGCAACATGCTAGTGAGGAAGTTTGGTTACTGTTCTGAAGAGGTCAAGAGTCAGTTGTTTCGTAGCTATTGCTACCCTATCCAATACAAAGAATGACCATCGTGTGTTTATACATTTTTCTTCATATTTTTATTTATTTATAGGTTTCGTGTTACGTTCTTAACGAAATAGGCAAAAATTAGCTCTGGGCTTCCTGGTTTCAACAGTGTATTCATCTGCTTGAAGACTGTGATCATCCCGCTAAGCTTCATAGAAAACTGATAGGTAGAAAATATTCCAGGTTGCAAATGATGGCACTCGAACAGTATATCGAATTCCGGTCTTTCTTTGACTACGATGAAGTCCATTCGATGTAGATGCATACGGCTTCTCTAAACAATCTCTTGTATCGTGATGTGTACTCTCTTCTGAGATTTACTTCATCCAAACTTCAGCTGATACTCTTATTTTGTTAATTATCGAGGCAACTGGTAAGATATTATTGAGCGGTCAGCAGGCGCGTAAAGACCACGATGATTTCTCAGCAGCAAATGGTTTTCTCCATTTATATTGGGTTCATTTTCCAACAGAATAAATTTTTTTTAGGAAAAAATTTTCGGAGTCCGAGTTATGTGCCACCTTTGAGTATCTTGGATACAGAGATCGGTATTTATTAGAAGCAATATCGACTGCGGGCTCAAAAACGTCGCTTTTTAGTGTATCACAAGGAGCTCCTAATGGGAGGAGCAAGCCCAAGCACTCTCTGGGCGAGTTAACACATGGCTTTGTCACGTGAAGCTGGCGTTTGGAGTCCTTAAAGTGGCTGAAGTGGCAGTGGTCAGCACATATAATGAAGGAAGATACAGACAGGCAGTTCTTCAATGTTTTTGCAAAGACAATCGTATCTGAAGATTTATATCCCAGTGCTCCCTCTGTTACCTTCATCATCAGATGGTATACAGGATACAAGTTTCCTTTACGTACTTCCATCCGCTCGGAATTTCGTCGATGGTTAATGGCTATAAAAATTTTAGGTCAGGACTCCTTCCTATATAGGCTGCGTGAGGCAATGCCGCTCTCCAATTGGATAGCCACTTAGCCAGTTTAAGGGAAAAGTTTACTCGCAACGCTCCCGTAGGATAAATAGAGAGAGTGCGCTCCTCTCTAATTAGAACCTCCTTGGTGTATCACCTAAAGAAGCTGGGTGTTATTCAGCCTTGCACGCTTATCTGCATGGTTCCCTAATTCAAGTTGCAGTTACGCAGCATCCTACACAAAGAAGTTAATAAGAGCCTTACATGTATAGAAGGGAGATCTATAGATCTACCCTGTCTACCCTAAATAGGTAATAACCTGAGAAATCATAAAGTACATGTCCCGTCAACACGCGGTACTACCCAGACAGGGAGCTTCCTTTATAGATGTAAGGCTCTGCCTTAATATCTTTGCGATGATGCTACAGGCAACACAATACGGGTCTTCACAAATTCTTCGCTGTCATTATTAACAGCGCGGGGATTCTAGTGTATAATCACTCGCTTTGTTCGACCTTTAAGCAGAAGACCAGTGGCGCCTACGAGCGGCTTATAATATTTCGCCGGCTTATGAATGTACCGAGGTCATAGAGTGCAAGTGAGATATTTGCTTGGAAGCATGCTGACTGCTTGAAAGTCATAACAAGCAAATGCAGTTTCAGTCTCCAAAGCAGGATAAAAAAAAACGAGTTAATTCGCTGGTAAACGCGGTTCGCAGTGACCCTGGCTACCGACTGTCACATACTGTATGTATAGCTAACCGTAGTAATTTAACCCTAGAGATAAGCTATGTTTAATATATTAATTCATCATTATTACATTGTACCGCCCCTCTGTGTGTACTTAATATAATTGATAGCAACAGCTACCGCGTTACACTAGAAAAAAAATGCTTACAAGCCTTACCCTAGTAACCCATTAACGCCCATTGTCCTTATTCAAGAACTTTACTAATGGTCCCACACCTAAAGAGCGAAGTTTATTTTGGACGTAAAGGGATTAAAAAAATTACCAGACCAAAACAAGCACAATGCCACTTGGTGATAGACTAGACCTCGAAAAGCTGTTATCGCTGCCAGTGAGCAGCACGCAGTCTCGGGTCAATGGAAAGTGCAACAATTTCTTTAGAGGACGTGAGTTGTTGCAAATTGTACAGCGTGTGGTGTTCGTCTGCAGCAGACCAAGGTGTTTTTAACGTTATTTGACGCAATGAACTTGAAGCTCAAATGAACCTATTTATGCCTGCTGTTGCGTTCAAGGAACAAAAAAAAAAGATCTAGTCATATAAGAAATCAAGGTTCACTAGTTTCAGTGCTAGTTTTATGAGAATATATTATACTAGTGCCCGCGCTATCAAAAATGACAGCGAAGAAATTGTGATAACCCGTCTTTGTTGATCACAATTTTCTTATTAACTTCCTTAAGTAGAATGCAAAGCAACCGTCAACTCTTGAACTATGGAACCTTATCGATAAGCATGCTAGGCTGAACAACACCAAGCTTTCCTTCAGTAGTACGCTGAAAAGCAACGTTTTTTTTTTTGCCCGGAGTCGATATGCACCTAATACATATTACATGCTGAGCTCTGTATCCATGATACTCGAGGGTTGTCATATAGCTAGGAAGTTTTCTTTTCAAATGAAAAGTTGTTCTGTTGAAAGAAGAACCCAAAATGAAGAAAATTATTTACTGCCATGACAAATATAGATACTGGAACCAAGAATGAAATAGCTAATTTCTCCTATCTATTTCATTAAGAGCGTGACACGAAACAAATATATAACCACATGACGGTCATTCTTAGTATTATTATTTGTGTCTAGACGACAGTCAGACGTTTTTGTGTGTGTGTCCGCACTCAACGCAAGTGGGGCCATGTCTGTTCGGGACTGACCGCTCAGTGTATGTCAAGAGTGCTGTCGCTTGATGTGCTATGCTGCGGGCTATGGGTTTCTGCGAGGACTCATGAACTCGACTTACTACGTATGTAGCTACATTAACCCTTCACTGGCCTCTGCAAAGTTATGCCAAAGAGAGGAAGGGGCATTAGGAATATCAAGAGAAATATGCACACCATGCTCCGGTGTCCGCACGCAGAAGCAACCCGCATGAGCACAAGCGGGGGAAAGAAGAGGAAGAACCGAACAAAGCATCATCAGTAAGGGTAAGGAAATGGAAGGAAGCAGAGTGGGCACTTGAGGAATGTGACCGGCACACCTAAGGAGGGCAGAGATAACCTATCATTACTAACATAGAAACCGAAGTTTCATTTGGTCGTTACGAAGTTAATATAATACCTGAAGTGCATAATACACTTTCGGACCATGCAAGGAAATTCATTACTGCGTTAGCCAAATGTCTCGTCAGATGTTGGTGGCAGCACACTGCAAATGCAAAGAAATAGTAAACTTGAAGCATTTTACCCCGGGCGGAATCACCACACTCTTCACAAGACAAAAAGAAAAAGAGAAGCAAGATGGTCTTCATTTTACAGAGTTTCAAGTTCGATAGGAACAGCAAGTCGGGAAGAGGAAGAAATGAACAACGTACCATGAGTCGAAATATAAAAAGGAAGAAGATAGAGTGGGTATGAAAGCGAGAGGACCCCTTCGGCGCTCATACAGAGCGAGTAATGGCAGTAAAAACTTAGTATAGGTACTTGGGACGATAAAGCGCTAATTATGTGTGGGTCTTTTGAGTTACTTTTACAGCAATCAATTTGTTATTATGATTCATGGGGTAAAAGGAGTTATTTACAGCTCATAGCCCATATATGACTCGCTACGGGCTAGCGTACAGCCATTTAACTATTGATCCGTGAGATTCACATTGCCTGTATCATGCATACATTTCGATGATTTCACTCACCATACTACAGTAGTTCATTCGTAAATGAAGTAGTATTGAGGAATAGTATTCACAGCGCTCAGTACTTTTAAGCGAGCGAAACCATGTTCATAAATAATATTCACATTAGTTCGTAAATTTTACTCTCACCAAAATACCAAATTTCATTAGTAAGCAAACTGATGATCAGAAACAACAATCATGCACAGTAGGCTGCATTTAGTGCACTCACTGAAATCCAGAATTTGCAATAAGCAAGGCAACATTCAAAGTCGCTACTAATTATTATTAATATTATCATTGTCACGCTGCTCTACAGTAACAATTTCTTATGCTACCAAATAACAAAATACAACAATCATGCTGACAAATATTGTATCTGAATAAACATCACGCTTGTATAACAATAATTGCAATAATAATCAAGCAACCATCACTCTCATTTTCAATTATAACACACGGGTATAATAATAGCAATGTCGATAATAATAACTGACAATAATGACATCAATACCTTCATTAGTAATAGAAGTAAAAATTATAATACCTCATTAGGCACTGAGGAACAATACGAAAGCGAGATAGCTAGTCGTCCGAGTGTTAAACTACAAGGCAGACTAAGTGGGGTAGAAGTTACGTGACGCCATGCAAGGGAGCGCTAGGCAAACCCAACCGGACACAGCTACGCTCAACAGCTGACTGCCATCGGCTCTGGCAGCACTGCCGCAGCAGCCGAGTGTGAAACCATGGAAGACTGAAGAGGGCTGACTAGAAAAGGAATTCTATTCCCGATTCCTAAACACTTGAACGTGAACTGCCGTTTCACACTGAGCTGCAACTTAGGCTGCATGTAGCCGCGTTAATTTTGGTTTTGACGAGCAAAATTACAGTAGGTAGTTCTGGTTCTCATCCTCTTTTTTTTTCCCCAGTTGTAGTTCTTTTAGTTCCACTTCCTTGAACTTTAGCTCCTCTAGCTGCAGTACCTCTAACTCGATCTACTTCTTTCAGTCCTCCAGTTTTTCTTAAAAGCTCGCTGTAGCACAGCGAGACTGTGTAGGCAACAGTCTGTTGCTCTCTGCCTGTGTATGGGCGTCCGGCGGGCTTTGTCTACTAGGGCTTACACTGTTGTCATAAGAGGTTCAGCTGTGCTACGGGCTTTGGGTTTCCACAGGAATTTTAGTGTTTTAGTTCTGGTGTTTTTTCCAGTTCATCAAGTATTAGTTTTGGTTGGTGCAATTAGATTTAGTGTAGGCGAAACTGCAAGTTTCTCGGCTGCTCACTAAACATAGTGATACATCAAATAGTGTTCTGAAGGTGCACTACGCAGCGTAGCTATGGATCAGGGTGTTTTCATAGCAATGGTTAGGGACTTTGTTCGTAAAACTCAGAGACTCCCTACTCGCATTGGCAAACACACGCTGTAACCCGAAAATTGGTTTGCGGGTACTGAAAATGACCGTAGCAAACACGCCAACTTGACGCCTCATTGCATTCATCCATTTTTAACGCATTCAAGTCGTGCCACACGAATCATGAAACCGAAAGGCGATCAAACTCCCAGCTCAACTTCCAAGTGAAAAACCGTGTTACACAGCAGTGCAGCAGGCTGTATGTATTAAGACCAAGCCACATGTGGGGACAGCTGACCAAGAAGCAGGGTTGGCAAACACCATAATTTTTTTGGTTTAAACCAAAAGCCATGGTTTTTTGGTAAAAACAAAAAAAGTTTTTTACTTGTTTTTTCAATATTTACTTTTTTCTAGTTCTAGGAATTTTATCCGACATTTAATGGGTTTTCTGCTTTGTAAACATGTAGTTAGCTAATCTTCAACAATCTTAGTCGCTTCATTTCAAATTCCTATTGTAAAAGAATGACTTAAAGAAAAGGGGTTAAGAAAGAGCACTTAGCAGAGTACCTGTATTTGCTATAGCTAGATTTAATATCCAAACTGCAGAGAAGCTATGATTCATCATTATTGCAATGTAAAATCCTTTGAAAAACTTGGAAGACACTTCAAATGACAAATGCAACTTGACAGAATTAGCAAGCTACTGGCTAATTAAAAACAGAGTAATGAACTGAAGAAAGAGAAATAGCTATAAAATCCTTTGAAAAACACTAATTTTCAGTAGCTGTAGGCATACCAGAATATAATTAGAAATGCATCTCTGAAATGAAATAACACAAAATTCAATAGTTTATTGGTTTTTAATAAACATAAGCAATAGTTGACCCTAACTGTCCTGATAGTCAAACGGATAAGTAAATAGAAACACATCAACTCATCCTTTTAGTTGTGTAACTGAAATTTAATAATTTCTAGAAGCAAAACTGTTTATTCTACAATATTTATGAATAAAAATCAAACAAATCGAATAAAAACAAATAAACCATGTTTTTTCTATTGGTTTAAACCATGGTTTTTTATTTGGTTTAAGCCAGCCAACCCTGCCTAGAAGTGCAATACTACCTTGTCCGGGTCAGGGTTGGCATTTAAAATCCCACCCCACCCAAAAAAACATCTGAAAAACAAGCGTGTTAGCTTCTTTCCAGTTTCTTTTAAACAAGCATTTTTTGAGCAAATAAAAGCTGGATAGCAGTGAATAACAACTTGAATATACCTACTCAAAACTACACTACTAAATTATAAATGGCATTATTCTTGCTTGTCCACTTCAAAATATGTTCAGAAGCTGATCCCCTTACTCTTCGGTCAAATGTGCTGGACGACGGCCTGATTAGCTCAGAGAGTTCAGCTGGAAAACTGATAACGGCTAAGTACCTAAACTAAGAAACGCATTTATTCGCTAGAACCACAATTGTCGAAGCATATTATTCGTGGACAGCCCTACTGAATAATTAGCTAGAGAACTAGGTAATTATGTTCATTTAGTTATTACAATTTTGGCTTTTGAAGTTTCAATAATTGCTGCCTGACCAAATTACAAAGATTGATGTGTTCGTGGTTCTGGCAGTAGTGAACACACTTCTCACATCTGTAGTAAGCTTTTGCTAATAATTGAAGTCCAAATGTTAATTAAAACATATTCGTTTTGAGTACCTATGTCAGCTTAAGGAAATATACCACATTTCATGTTGAGAGTCAAGTCTTGTGTAGTTTATAGCCCAAACAACAAAATAAGAAATTATTTGGCTCTTTACATCAACCGCGATGTATGTCAGAAGTTTCGGCATTTCTCACCTCCAGGTGAACCCAATTGATTACCTGCACGAGATCGTAGTGACAGCTCAATTCCTTCTGGCAATTTTTAGGTGAAATGATACACATACAAATATAGGTACAAATAAATATACAGAACCATCCAAAACTAAGGGAAGAATTATCAAAACTGCATTACTTTTTTTTTCTAACCATGCCAGGTACTTCATTTGCACACTCTTAGCCAGTAAGATGTTGATTATTGTGTAAAAATTTGAGACTTGTGTGAATGATAATGAAAAAGTTATGAACGAAAAGCTTTTCTCTTGAAATTTATAACGTCCAAAACTAAGAGACAAAAAAGAAAAATTTAGTTTATTTCTTATTCAGTCCGTATTTCTTAATTTACATCAAAGACAAAGTTTGACACTGCCATTTGTAAACATTGCTGTTCGTTACATGATGGCACCACGTCAGAAAGTTGATTATATTATGCGACAAAATATCATCAAGTTGCACAATAATTTCACTACTAGAGAAATTTCTGAGAAGGTAAACCGTTCGAAAAGTGTTGTGGGCAGTATAGTGAAGTCGTACGATGAAACCGGCTGCATTGGTGCCCCTTAAAAGAGCCGGCAGGCCCCGTAAAACGTCAATTAGAGAGCACAGAGTCATCCAACGTCATTGAAGGATCGTTTCAAGTCCTCAACTGCGATAACTAGGAAAATGAATGACACAACATGTATGGACGTCTCACGTCAGACCGTTTCTCGGCGCCTTCAAGAAATAGGGTTACTTACAAGACGCCCACAGAAGAAACCGCTTGTGAGTGCCAAGAACCATAAAAAAAGATTTGAGTTTGCAATAAGCATGTTAAGTGGTCCCATGAAAATTGGGCTACAGTGTTTTTCAGTGATGAAAGCAAGTTCACTTTGCTTGGTATTGACGGTAACAACTTTGTTAGAAGACGTGAAGGTGAGAAATTAAGTGTAAAGTGCACTAAGAAGACTGTGAAGTTTGGCGGTGGGAGCGTGATGGTTTTCGGTATGTTCTCTAGTCAAGGGACATCGCCTCTCGTTCGTTTGCAAACCCGTGTGAATGCTCAGGTGTATAAAAATCTGTTGGAAGGTAGGTATTGTCCTGCCTAATATTGTAAACATAGGTGTGCCCAGCCCTATCTTCATGCAAGACAATGCCCCCTGCCACAAGGCAAAGACAGTCATGAGTTACTTTGAGCAGCAACATCTCGAAGTTATGAATTGCCACCACAAAGTCCTGACCTAAATCCAACCGAGAATCTTTGGAAAACACTAAGGGTGAAAGTATGGCAAGAAACCCAATCAATACGGAAGATCTTTGGATGAAACTTCAAGAGAAATGGGCGAAAATTACTGTTGAAGATAGTCAGAGTCTCATTCGGTCATGTAGCCGACGATGTGCAGCTGTATTCGAAAGCAAGGGACTATTTACCAAACATTGATTGTTCACCACTATTTTGCTAAATATTTCTAGCAAAATATTAGGTTAAATGTATTTCTTTCTTCTTTGTCTCCTAGTTTTGGACTTAATAAATTTCAGGAGAAAAGCTTTTCGTTCATAACTTTTTTATTATCCTTCATGCACGTCTCAAATCTTAACACAATAATCAACATCTTACTGGCTAATAGTGTGCAGAAGAAGAAGTACCTGGCATGGTGAAAAAACAAGTTATGCCGTTTTGAAAATTTGTCCCTCAGTTTTAGACGGTACTGTAGACACATTCAGTACAAAAAGATTATCACCTCTCTCACGTCATTCGCTGGACACAATCACCTTCGTCACTTTGCTCATGGGAGATAAATAGTCAAAATCAATCCCTCAAAACAATTGCAACTTCCGTCGTTTTCAAATAGTTAGATCCTTAAGAGCAGTGCTTAATTATTAAGATGGAAGGTAAACATAGGTTGTCCGGGTAATAAGACTTGTTGTGACGCCGTAAGTAAACAGCAATAGGTACCTATAGAGCTGAACTGTATAGCAATAGATACCTGTAGCAACAGGATATTCCTACTGTATTTGTGAAGTCAGTGAGGCAGTCCACTTGGCAACGATATGATTTGCAGTCATGAACAAGATTGACTGATCATAAATTTATGGAATAATACAATTTCTATATTTGATTTTTATGTAATACTGAACAGCACACAAATGCAATTAAATGCAGACAAACACTGAAGTTTTAAAATGCAATTAAATGCAGACAAACACTGAAATTTTAACCACAACTGTGGGGGAATAAATACACTTTTGTTATTCTTTCTTGGAGATTTTATACATTTAGTCGATGTCTCATATCAAGCTAAACAAAGCCAATCACTAACTGAACTGTGCCCGAGTTGAGATAGCCTACTAATATTTTCTGTCATAAATTGTTACCAAAAACTAAAACCAACGTCGTTACTAAAAACATGTTTTGTAAACGTTTCGGATTAACAGAGAATCCATCCTCAGTGCACTGAAACACACAAATGAACGTATAGTAATGGATGGATTCTCTGTAATCCGAAACGTTTGCAAAACATGTTTTTAGTAACGACGTTGGTTTTACTTTTTATACTTCGTGTGCGATTCCCTAGCAATCAACCCATATCAATTAAATTGTTACCATTATTTCATTATCAATGAGTTATTAGAGGAATATACTGTAACAAAACAGTTGAATCGATGCAGAACAATAAAAAAAAGCATTAAATTTACCATTGGAGACCTTTCCTCCATAACCCCCCCCCCCCAAAAAAATAGAATAAAATAATAAAACAAAAAAAAAATCTACTACCCACTTTTTTTTTAACACTGGGTTTTTTCTAACTCTATCAGACTGATTCCCAGCTTCGAGATTTAGCACTTTCTCACAAGCGTGTTTCATCAGTGCAGCGCTCCAGTGTTATTACTGCGAGACAGGCGAGATTGAATCCTGCATTTAAAGCTTTATTGCCAGTGAAAATTCGACTCCTTCATATCCATTTGCGGACGGTGCGAATAGCGCTGCTCCATTGAAAATCGGTACTTATATGAGGCATGAGAGGATCGAGCCTGTCTCAGCACGAGAATGGGGATCCAGAGAGGGAAACGAACACAGGGCATGTAACATCTCAAGTGAAACAAGAAATCAATGCGCAAAAGATCACCGTGTATGACAGCAGTCAGGCAGAAAGAAGAGGCAAATCAGAATAGAGACTGTCCGTGACAGACTTTATTATAGCCAACTGGAAGGCCAATAAACGTCCAGAGACACGGTTTCCAATTCAAACTTTAAAGTGCATAGAAATGTGGTCTCATAAAGTTAGTGCATTCAGGAACTTAGTTCAGAAAGAGAATCGTACGTCCACTCTTCTGACATTATCAGGAACTTATATAATTCAGAAACAAAATCGTTCGTAACTCGAATCCATTCTTCTGCTATTACGAGTTGATAAATTTTTATAATTTCGTAAATAGGTACGTCAGAAGATTTTTTTTTCATTCACGAGTCAAACACAAAAATTGTTAATTTCAGTTTGTGAATGGCATTTTTTTCGTCAACGGGAACGTTCGTACGTCGAGCTTTACCTGCAAAGCTATACAAGAAGCTTCACTAAAGAACGACATATCGTACGTGCACCCAGAAACGTAATTACTGAAACAGCCCCATCCTCGAATAATGAGTATCAAATTACGGCAAGCAGCTTCGCCACGTAAAAAATAAAATAAATACTGCGACCCGAGCATCTGTTCCGCTAAGTTCACGTCAGAATTCGCGCAGCAGGAACGCTAACAAAAAGCAGAGCAGGCAGACGGTAACGAGCGCAGTGGCAAACAACAAATTATGCGCAAGATTTGCTTGACAAACGTCAAAATTGCCCAATTATTTGCCGACAAGACCGGTATTTTCGCTCAACTAACAGACTAACTTTGTTTTGCTTCTTCAAAGCTCGGACTCGCAGGCCACGTTCGTATAGGCATAGCGCAAGTAAGGTGCATTCAGTCTGACAAAACGCAAGAAGGGCAAAATGCAAGTAAGGTGCATACAGTCAGACTAAACGCAAGAAAGGCAAAACGCAAGTAAGGTGCATTGAGTTAGATAAAACGCAAATAAGGCAAAACACAAATTAGGTGCATTCAGTCAGACAAAACGCAAGTAAGAAAAATGCAAGTAAGGTGTATTCAGTTAGACAAAATGCATAAAGGAACTAACGCACTCTGAGAGCGCATATCCCGGCCAAGCAAGGCAACGGTACCTAACGAAATATTCCAATTGGTGCTGAACCATGATTTTCTTTGTATCAAGTCCAAAATCGAATCAGTTGTGCCTTTTGATAGTATTAACACTTTCTTCAAATTTCTTGAAGATCCGCTCATAACTTTTTGAGTTATGCTGCTAACAAACATTATGACATACATAGGTAAGTCAAACATACAAACGAACCAACCGATCTGCACCAAAATTTAATCAGTTATGTCTCAACATAACTAAAAATTCCTATAAATTTCATAAAGATCCATTTAGAACCTTTTTAGCTATTGCGCTAATAAGCCATAATCAAACACAGCAACAAACACACGAACGAACAAAGAGATCATCACAAAAATTTAGTTATATACTCTTCGTATAAACCTAACAACTCACGTAGTTTCATGAAAATGAATCGATAACTTTTTGAGGACAAAAATGAGGCAGACAAACAAAAAACGGAAGAACGGATCTTCACCAAAAGTTAATCGTCTGTTTCTCTTCACATACTTAACAATCCCTGTAACTTTCATCCAAATCCGTTCATAACTTTTAGCGTTATCTCGATGACAGACAAACAAAACCACAGACAGACAAATCCGACGAAAACATAACCTCCTTAGTAGAGGTAACTATCTATCTTTTAAGAGTCTGAACCCTCAGTGAAACCTCGCCAGATTTTTATTTATTTTTTTTTTTTTCAATATTTTGAGCAAAACCGACGCAATAGATTATATAAAACAGGGCTGTAGAGTCAGAGTCGATATGAGTCGAACACCTGCTTGTCTCAGACGTAGGAGTACCGTTGCTGAAAATGGACCAATATTAAGAAATGGAGTCGAAGTCTTGCCAGTTTAGATGCCAAGACGTCGGAGACCGACTTTCTCCTACTCCTCAACGCAGCCATACGGTACTAGAATATCACTTCAAGACACCACGATCTTAAACTAGTAATCAGAGCAATGCTGGCCACAAGAGACAGATGCCAAACATACAAGAGAAGCGGTGCCGGAAGTGCAAAATTCACTTCACGGCGTTGCAGTCCGCAGCAAAAAAAAAGGCTCCGTTCTTGAGTTCAGGAGCTAGGACTCAATTTCACGCAGCTCTCAACTCTGCGCTTTCTAACAGACCTAAACTTTATTTTCCTACAGAAAGTTTATCCCAATCGAACGATATTGGCACGGCGCTGTGAATTTACACGAAGATTGAACCTCTAAGCGCCGTATTTCATACTGAGATCGCGGCACTCACACTCAAATTGTTTCGTAAATAGACGCTCTGGAAGAATTCACCACCGTGTCGTCGAAGTTCTTAAGGCTCTTTACCATCTAAAACTACCGCTCGGGCACGCTTGCAATGGCGGTGAAAAAGTTCTTTAAAAAAATCATTAAAAAATGAAGCTATTTCTACGAGAAATACTGGCTGGGCACAGAAAAGTAAGCGAAACGTGTCACGAATCGCAGTTGTGCTCAGCCTACCCACTACTGGAAAACAAGTTACTCGCTCAGAGAACTGCAAAACGCGCTCACCCAACCCTATAAAGACCAACTAAAACTACGGTTTCTGATGGGAATGGTACCGATTGAAATGTCTTCCACATAAGATTCTAGCCTTACAGACTAAAATAGATGAGTTACCCTTAAGAGTTCTATAGGAATTCCTTTAAGTTTGGTGACCAACATAACATACGTTTGACTAAATGCCATCTTTGCGAATCTCGAGCGCTGACGGTTCTGCCTTACAGCGTTCACTGAGTAACAAGGCTAAGAAAGTAAGAATCAAGTTTATGTGAAGGTCCAAGTTGGTCGCTGCTTGAGGCCGGCGCTGCGAGGCAGTACATGCGTCTCCGGGACCAGCCAGCATCACGAGTAACACGTTCAGTGAACTCCAGATCATAACTAACGTCAAGTTCTTCCCGCCATAGTTCAGATATGCGAAGTCTACACCTAAGTTAACAGTGGCTGAATGACCAAAATATAATGAGGCATAGACTTACATGTTAGTATACCAACACTTCAAATGAAACACAGGAGGTATGTTTGAATTCATCCCCTGCATGTCGCGTACACTGCAGAGGCGGGCACAACAGACCACCCGCGGCCACTTGCAGCTCAGCTACCACGAAAAAAATGTCGAAGGTCTGTGACCTCCGGCCATTTCTACACTACTAGCTGGGCCGCAGGCGCCCAGCGACGGTAAAGTGTACTCACCCTTAGGGGGCTTGGGGCCGCTGGAAGCACCGCTGTTGTTGCTGCTGTTATTGTTGATGGAGTCAGGAAGTGTCGCTGCAACAGCTCCTGCAGCCTCTGCACCACCAGCTGCTACAGCTCCGCTGTACCGGAAGAGCAAGAGTATCGTTGGAGTTAGGTTCTTTAGCAGACACGGTCACAACTGCACACAACAGTCTGTCACGAGTACTTCAGCTGTGTAAAGTTCATGTTATGCACTTCAAAGTGCAGTAACAAGCTGTCATGAGCAGCTAGGTTGCTCTGCAAAGTTCACCTCCTCACTCAAGCCTGCAAGTGCAACAAACGGAGCCTTGAACCATTATTGAGGAACTCGTGCAACGTTCACCCAAGTCGGACGCTAGCCCAGCGGTAACTGGAAAAAAGTTTCAATGAACCCAGCAAGCATGGGAATATTAGTTCGTTACTGCGCCGAGTATGACGGTCATAAGCAGTCGAGTAAGTAGAACGAAGCTGAAAACCAATGAATTCAATCCGGGAACCTCATGAACGCGGGCTTGTGGTTCACGCTGGAGCCAATTATCTGACTGTCGGCAAATCTCTCGAGCAATAAAGTTATTAATATTATTTTATTATTATGCCCTTAGCGGCAGCTTTCCTACCCAAAAGATGATCCGGGATTGAAAGAGCCGAACAGAAAGACGTGTGGTACGTCAAGTAAAACGACGTACGCATGCGTTGGCACCTAGAAACAAAGAACATGTATGCTGAAATACATCAAAAAAGCTCTCGTGCAATTAGAGCACGTATGATCAACACGCACAGCTCAACAATGCACGTGCTCTCTCCCGTTCAGAGCACAGCCTCACCATGTTGCTCTTTGCTCATACATAGTTAACCCGGGCAGACGCGGACATACAGACTCACGTAGAAAAAAAAAAAAACACACTAACCTCTATGCAGAGGGGCTTCGCTTACGCTACAGCGTGCTGGGACGATGATCAAAAGACGTAGATCATACTACAACTATGTAAAGGTTGCCTCTACGC
>LQNS02000138.1:15953127-15974339 GCA_001587735.2 Parhyale hawaiensis
AATATGTACACCATTTGGTATCTAACATTTATACAGAGGTGGTGCCTTACTTAATTTACAAGTATAAGTACCTATTTAGCGAAATTTTCTTTAGTTCTATGCGCTCTTGGCGCTCTGTGGCATCTCCACAGGCCACGTTGTGCCAACTCTAGAATTTTCCTGACAGCAACGTAAAAACAATGACAAGAATATTGGCCCTTTGACGACTCACCGAACTTTCGAGACTTCGCCTTGTTCAGATACAAAGCGAATGTGAATAGTTGTTTCTACAGTAATTTAAAATGCATAATTGGACAGTAATTTAAATGAATTATTTGAACATTGGGACTGTCATTGAAAGTGACTAATTGGATTTAGCAAAGATATATATACATATGTTAATTAGCTTATACACATTGTTTCCTAACAGCGCCTCATGGGGTACGGAGCGGGTAATGGCTGTAAAAACTTAATATACTTGGGACGGTAAAGCGCTAATTACGTGTGGGTCTTTTTCAGTAACCTGTACAGCAATCACTTCAATTTGGTATTTTGATTCATGGGGTAAATGGAATTATTTACAGCTCATAGCCCATATATGACTTGCTACGGACTAGCGTACAGTCAAATAACTATCGATCCGTGAGTGTATGAGTTTCACTCACCATACTACAGTAGTTAATTATGGGTCAATCTTACTTGGCAACTGATAATGTACATAAAAACGAGTACTAATGAATAAAATCTCATATTGGAAGTTTCGACCACAAATTCGGGTCATCTTCAGCAATAAAATATTTGAAAAAACACAGGATCGCAGAACACACGGGTCGCAGCTGTCGCACCGGAGCCTTAAACTTAGTCATCCTCCCCATTTTGCTGTCCGCCACCATTGTGAGCAGTGTAACGTTTTAGTTAGTAGTGATAATTTTCGCAGTTTATCTCAAGGGCGCTGCTTCCTTGATGTGAGAATTTTAGAATCATTGCATATATGTAGATCGAAACCAAGCCTCAATGACCGAACAAGCGCTTTCCCCTTGCAATTGTTGACATTTAGTTTTTTCTTCTTGTCTTTTTGATCTTAACATTGAACTTACATCGTTGATAACAGCAGACGATCCTGTGTTTTTTCGGTATTTTATTACTGAAGATGACCCGAATTTGTGGTCGAAACGTCCAATATGAGATTTTATTCATTAGTACTCGTTTTTATATACCTTATCACTACAGTAGTTCATTCGTTTATGAAGTAGTATTGAGGAATAATATTCACAGCGCTCTGTATTTTTAAGCGAGCGAAACTAAGTTCATAAATAATATTCATATTAGTCCGTAAATTTCACTCTCATCAAAATAAAAAATTTCATTAGTAAGCAAACTCATAATCAAAAATAACATTCAAGTACAGTAGCCTGCATTTAGTGCACTCACTGAAATCCAAAATTTGCAATAAGCAAGGCAACATTCAAAGTCGCTACTAATTATTATCAATTACCTCCGCCAAGGAGGTTATGTTTTCGTCGGGTTTGTCTTTTTGTTTATCTGTCTGTCACAAAGATAACTAAAAAATTATGGACGGATTTTGACGATAATTACAGGGATTGTTAGGTATGTTAGGAGGAACAGATGATAACTTTTGGTAAAGATCCGTCCATCCGTTTGTTTATCTGCCTCATTTCTCTCAATGCCATAACTCAAAAAGTTATGGGCGGGTTTTTACGAAATTCATATAAGTTGTTAGGTATATCACAAGGAGTAAATGATCAAATT
This sequence comes from Parhyale hawaiensis, assembly GCA_001587735.2. Classification (NCBI taxonomy): domain Eukaryota; kingdom Metazoa; phylum Arthropoda; class Malacostraca; order Amphipoda; family Hyalidae; genus Parhyale; species Parhyale hawaiensis. The sequence continues at coordinate 15,954,877 of LQNS02000138.1, forward strand.
TTTGTGATGATCCGTTTGTTCGTTCGTTTGTTTGTCGCTGTCTTGAATTTTGTGCTTGTTAGCACAATAACTCGAAAAATAATGAATGGATCTTTATGAAATTTATATCGGTTGTTAGTAATATTAAAAGACATAAATGATTAAACTTTGGTGCAGATCAGTTCGTTCGTTTGTATGTTTCACTCATGCTTGTCATAACGTTTGTTAGCAGCATAACTCAAAAAGTTATGAACGGATCTTCAAGAAAATTGCACAAGCTGTTATTACTATCAAAAGGCACAAATGATTAAAATTTTAAGTTGATACAAAGAAAATCATGGTTTCAGTGCCAATTTGAATATTTTGCTACCGTTGCCTCGCTTGGCGGAGGTAAGCGCTCTCAGAGTGCTCTGGTATTATTATTGTCATGCTGCTCTACAGTAACAAATTCTTAAGCTACCAAATGACAAAATAAAAACATTCATGTTGACAAATACTGTGACTGAATAAATATCACGCTTGTATAACAATGCAATTATAATCAAGCAACCATCACTCTCATTTCCAATTATAACACACGGGTGTAATAAAAGCAATGTCGATAATAATAAGTGGCAATAATTACATCAATACCGTCATTAGTAATAGAAGTAAAAATTATAATACCTCATTAGGCACTGAGGAACAATACGAAAGCGAGATAGCTAGTCGTCCGAGTGTGTGTTCAAATACAAGGCAGACTAAGTGGGGGTAGAAGTTACGTGAGGCCATGCAAGAGCGAGCCCTGGCCAAACCCAACCGGACACTGCTACGCTCAACAGCTGACTGGCTGCCATCGGCTCTGGCAGCACCGCAGCAGCCGAGTGCGAAACCATGGATGACTGTAGAGGGCTGACTTAAAAAGGAATTCTATTCCCAATTCCTAAACCCCTTAACGTGAACTGCTCTATCACATTGAGCTGCAACTTAGGCGCTGCAAGTAGCCGCGTTAATTTGGGTTTTGACGAGCAAAATTAAACTAGGTAGTTCTGGTTCTCATCCTCTTGTTTTTTTTTTTCTCAGTTGCAGTTCTTTTAGTTCCACTTCCTTGAACTTTAGCTCCTCTAGCTCCAGTACCTCTCACTCAATCTACTTCTTTTAGTCCTCCAGCTTTTCTTGACCGCTCGCTGTAGCACAGCGAGACTGTGTAGGCAACAGTCTGTCGCTCTCTGCCTGTGTATCGGCGTCCGACGGGCTATGTCTACTAGGGCTTACACTTCTGTCGTAAGAGGTTCAGCTGTGCTACGGGCTTTGGGTTTCCACGGGAATTTTAGTGTTTTAGTTCTTGTGTTTTTTTCCAGTTCATCAAGTACCGGTATTAGTTTTAGTTGATGCCATTAGATTTAGGGTAGGCGAAACTGTAAGTTTCTTGGCTGCTCACTAAAACATTGGTACATCAAATAGAGGGTTCTAAAGGTGCACTACGCAGCCTAGCTACGGATCGGGATGCATTCAAGACAATGATTACGACTTTGTTCGTAAAACTGAAGAGATTCCCTACTCGCATAGGCAACCACACGCTGCAGCGCGAAGATTGGTTTGCGGGTACTGAAAAGGAACGTAGCAAATACGCCAACTTCACGCCTCATTGCATTCATCCATTTTGAACGTATTCAAGTTGTGCCACACGAATCATGAAACCAAAAGGCGATCAAACTCCAAACTCAAGTTCCAAGTGAGGAACCGTGTTACACAGCAGTGCAGCAGGCTTTATGTATTAGGACCAAGCCACATGTGGGGACAGCTGACAAAGAAGCAGGGTTGGCAAAAATCAGTTTTTTTTTGTTTAAAACAAAAGCCATGGTATTTTTAGTTGAAAAACGGTTTTTGTTTGTTCATTTGATTTTTTTTTTAATCTATACATACTTTTTTTTCCAGTTCTATGAATTTTATCTAACATTTAAAGGGTTTTCTGCTTTGTAAACATGTAATCAGCTAATCTTCAACAATCTTAGCCGCTTCATTTCAACTTCCTATTGTAGAAGAATGACTTGAAGAAAAGGGGTTAAGAAAGAGCAGTTAGCAGAGTACCTGTATTTGCTATGGCTACATTTAATATCCACACTGCAGAGGAGCTATGATTTATCATTATTGCAATGTAAAATCCTTCGAAAAACTTGATAACACTTCAAATGACAAATGCAGCTTGATAGAATTTGCTAGCTACTGACTAATTAAAAACAGAGTAATGAAGTGAAGAAAGTGAAATAGCTATAAAATCTTTCGAAAACACTTAAACACTTCAAAATGAAAAAACTCGATGGTAATGGCTAGCTACTAGCTAATTAAAAACAGAGTATTGAACTAAAGAAAATGAAATGGCTTGATCCTTCTCATGAGCTCACCAGCTATCTAATAGAAACTTTAACTACTACGTATTTCTATTTTTCAGTAGCTGGAGGCATACCAGAACATAATTAGAAATGCATCTCTGAAATGAAATAGCACAAAATTCAATAGGTTATAAGTTTTTAATAAATATAAGCAATACCTGACCCTAACTGTTCTAACAGTAAAGACGGATACCTAAATAGAAACACATAAACTCATCCTTTTATTTGTGAAACTGAAATTTAATCACTTCTAGAAGTAAAACTGTTTAGTTTGCAATATTTAGGAATAAAAAGTTAAAAACCAAACAAGTCAAATAAAAAGCAAATAAACCATATTTTTTATTGGTTTAAACCATACTTTTTTATATGGTTTACACCGATTGGCCTAAACCAGCCAACCCTGCCTAGAAGTGCAATACTATATAGTCCGGGTTGGTATTAAAAATCTCACAAAAAAACAAGCATGTTAGATTCTTTCGATTTTTTTAACAAGCATTTTTTCAGCAAATAAAAGCTGGATAGCTGTGAATAACAGCTTAAATGTATTGAAAACGACACTATTAACTTATATATGGCATTATTCTTGCTTGTCCACTTCAAAATATTTTCAGAAGCTGATCCCCTTACCCTTCGGTCGAATGAGCTGGAGGGCCTGATTAGCTCAGAGACTTCAGCTGAAAAAACCTAAGCTAAGAAACGCATTTATTCGCTAGAACCACAATTGTCAAAGCATATTATTTTGTGTACAGCCCGATTCAATAATTAGCTCGAGAACTAGGTAATTATGTTAATTTAATTATTACAATTTTGGTTTCTGAAGCTTCAATAATTACTGCCTGGTCAAATTACACAGATTGATATGTTCGTGGTTCTGGCAGTAGTGAACACACTTCTTACATCTGTAGTAAGCTTTTGCTAATAATTGAAGTCCCAATGTTAAGTAAACAAATTTTCGTTCCGAGAACCTAAATCAGCTCAAGGAAATATCCCACATTTCATGTTGAGAGTCAAGTCTTGCGTAGTTTATAGCCCAAACAACAAAATAAAAAATTATTTGGCTCTTTACATCAACCGCGATGTAAGTCAGAAGATTTGGCATTTTTCACCGCCAGGTGAACCCAAATGATTACCTGCAAGAGATCGTAGTGACAGCTCAATTACTTCTGGCAATCTTTAGGTCAAATGATACACATAGAAATATAGGTACAAACAAATATGCATACAGTACCGTCCAAAAGTAAGGGACAAATTTTCAAAACGCCATTACTTTTTTCTAACCATGCTAGGTACTTCTTCTTTTGCACACTATTAGCCAGTAAGATGTTGATTGTGTTAAAATTTGAGACATGCATGAAGGATAATAAAAAGTTATGAAAGAAAAGCTTTTCTCTTGAAATTTATAACGTCCAAACTAAGGGACATACAAAGAAAAATTTAGTTAATTTCTTATTCAGTCCGTAGTTTTTTATTTACATCGAAGACAACGCTTGACACTGCCATTTGTAAACATTGCTTTGTTACAAGATGGCACCACGTCAAAAAGTTGATTATATCCTGCGACAAGATATCATCAAGTTGCACATGAATAATTTCACTATTACAGAAATTTCTGAGAGGGTAAACCGTTCGAAAAGTGTTGTGGGCAGAATAGAGAAATCGTGCGATGAAACCGGCGGCATTGGAGCGCCTAAAAAAGCCGGCAGGCCCCGTAAAACGGCAGTTAGAGTGGACAGAGTCATCCAGCGTACGTCATTGAAGGATCGTTTCAAGTCCTCAACTGCGATGAGTAAGGAAATGAATGACACAACATGTATGAACGTCTCACGTCAGACCGTTTCTCGGCGCCTTCAAGAAATAGGGTTATTTGCAAGACGCCCACAGAAGAAACCGCTTGTGAGTGCCAAGAACCAGAAAAAGAAATTACAGTTCGTAAAAAGCATGCTAACCGGTCCAATGAAAATTGGGCTAGAGTGTTTTTTTTTTTTCACTGATGAAAGCAAGTTCAATTTCTTTGGTAATGACCGTAAGAACCTTGTTAGAAGACGTGAAGGAGAGAAATTAAGTGTAAAGTGTACTAAGAAGACTGTGAAGTTTGGCGGCGGGAGCGTGATGGTTTTCGGTAGATTCTCCTCTCTAGTCAAGGGACATCGCCTCTCGTTCGTTTGCAAACCCGTGTGAATGCTCATATGTATAAAAATCTGTTGGAAGGTATTTGTCGTGCCTAATATTGTAAACTCAGGTGTCCCCAGCCCCATCTTCATGCAAGGCAATGCCCCCTGCCACAAGGCAAAGACAGTCATGAGTTACCTTGAGCAGCAATATCTCGAAGTTATGAATTGGCCACTACGAAGTCCTGACCTAAATCCAATCGAGAATCTTTGGAAAACACTACGGGTGAAAGTTATGGCAAGAAATCCTATCAATACGGAAGATCTTTGGATGAAAGTTCAAGAGGAATAGGCGAAAATTACTGATGAAGATTGTCAGAGTCTCATTCGGTCATATATATATATATATAGTCGACGATGTGCAGCTGTAATCGAAAGCAAGGGACTATTTACCGAATATTGATTGTTCACCACTATTTAAAATATTTCTATCAAAATATTGAGTTAAATGCATTTTTTTCTTGTTTGTCCCTTAATTTTGGACGTTATAAATTTCAAGAGAAAAAAGCTTTTTGTTCATAACTTTTTATTATCTTTTATACATGTCTCAAATTTTAACAAAATAATCAAGATCTTACTGGCTAAAAGTGTGCAGAAGAAGAAGAACCTGGCATGGCTAAAAAAAAAAATAATGCCGTTTTGAAAATTTGTTCCTTTGTTTTGGACGGTACTGTAGACACATTCAGTACAAAAAAATTATCACCTCTCTCACTTCATTCGCTGGAGAAAATCACCTTCGTCACTTTACTCATGGGTGATAAATAGTCAAAATCAGTCCCTCAACGAACAAAGCAATTGCAACTTCCGTCGTTTTCACATCGTTAGATCCGTAAGAGCAGTGCTTAATTATTACAATGGAAGGTAAACATAGGTTGTCCGTGTACTAAGACTTGTTGTGACGCCATAAGTAAACAGCAATAGGTACCTATAGATCTGTTATAGAGATGTAATGAATAGCAATAGATACCTGTAGCAACAGGATATTCCTACTATATTTGTGAAGTCAGCGAGGCAGCCCACTAGGCAAAGATATGATTTGCAGTCATGAACAAGATTGACATCATAAATTTATGAAATAGTAAAATTTCTGTATTTGATTTATATGCAACACTGAACAGCACACAAATGCAATTAAATGCAGACAAACACTGAAGTTTTAACCACAACTGTGGGGTTAAAATACACTTTTGTTATTCTTTCTTGGAGATTTTCTATATTAAGTCGATGTCTCATATCAAGCTAAACAATGCCAATCACTAACTGAACTATGCCCTAGTTGAGATAACCTACTAATATTTTCTGTCATGAATTGTTACCATTATTTCATTATCAATGAGTCATTAGAGAAATATACTGTTACAAAACAGTTGAATCGGTCCAGAACAATAAAAAAGCATTAAATCTACCATTAGAGACCTTTCTTCCATAACCCCCCCCCCCACAAAAAAAATATAAAACCCAAAAAACCTACTACCCACTGTGTTTTTCAACACTGGGTTTTTTCCGAGTCTGTCCGACTGATTCGAGATTTAGCACTTTCTCAAAAGCGTGTTTCATCAGTGCAGCGCTCCAGTGTTACTCCTGCCAGACAGGCGAGACTAAATCCTGCATTGAAAGCTTTATCACATGTGAAAATTCGACTCTCATATCTATTTGCGGACGGTACGAATAGTGCTGCTCCAGTGAAAATTGGTAGGCTACTTATACGAGGCATGAGAGGATCGAGCCTGTCTTAGCACGAGAATGGGCATCCAGAGAGGGAAACGAACGCGGGCATGTAACATCTCAAGTGAAACAAAGAATCAATGCGCAGAAGATCACCGTGTATGACAGCAGTCAGGCAGAAAGAAGAGGCAAATCAGAATAGAGACCGTCCGTGACAGGCTTTTTTACAGCCAAAAGGATGGCCAATAAACTTCGAGAAACACGGTTTCCCATTCAAACTTTAAAGTGCAGAGAAATCTGGCCTCATAAAGTTAGTGCATTCAGGAACTTAGCTCAGAAACAGATTCGTACGGAACTCGAATCCACTCTTCTGACATTTTCAGGAACTTATATAATTCAAAAACAAAATCGTAACTCGAATCCATTCTTCTGCTCTTACGAGTATATTTTTTATTTCGTAAATAGGTACGTCAGAAGATTTTTTTCATTCACGAGTCAAAAACAAAAATTGTTAATTTCAGTTTGTGAATGGCATTTTTTCGTGAACGGGAACATTCGTATGTCGAGCTTTACCAGCAAAGCTATACAAGAAGCTTCACTAAAGAATGACATTATCGTACGTGCACCCAGAAACGTAATTACTGTAACAGCCCCATCCTCGAATAATGAGTATCAAATTACGGCAAGCAGCTTCGCCAAGTAAAAAACAAAATACATACTGTGACCCGTGCATCTGTTCCGCTAAGTTTACGTTAGAATTCGCGCAGCAGGAATGCTAACAAAAAGCAGAGCAGGCAGACGGTAACGAGCGCAGTGGCAAACAACAAATTATGCGCAAGATTTGCTTGACAAACGTCAAAATTGCCCAATTATTTGCTCACAAGACCGGTGTTTTCGCTCAACTAACAGACTAACTTTGTTTTGCTTCTTCAAAGCTCGGACTCGCAGGCCACGTTCGCATAGGCATAACCCAAGTAAGGTGCATTCAGTCAGACTAAACGCAAGTAGGCCAAAATGTAAGTAAGATGCATTCAGTCAGGCAAAATGTAAGTAAGATGCATTCAGATAAAACACAAGTAAGGCCAAACGCAAGTAAGGTACATTCTGTCAGACAAAACAAAGGCAAAGACAAATAAGGCAAAATGTAAGCAAGATGCATTCCGTCCAACAGAACTCAAGTAAAGCAAAACGCAAGTAAGGTGCATTCAGTCAGACAAAACGCAAGTAAGGTGCATTCAGTCAGACAAAACGCAAGTAAGGCAAAATACAAGAACGGTTTATTCAGTTAGACAAATGCAAAAACGAGCTAGAGCACACTGAGAGCGCATATCTCGGCCAAGCAAGGCAACGGTACCTAACGAAAAATTCAAATTGGGGCTCAAACCATGACTTTCTTTGTACCAAGTCCAAAATCCAATCAGTTGTGCCTTTTGATAGTATTAACACCTTCTGCAAATTTCTTGAAGATTTGCCCATAACTTTTTGAGTTATGCTGCTAACAAACATTATGACAAACATAGGTAAGTCAAACATACAAACGAACCAATCGATCCGCACCAAAATTTAATCAGTTATGTCTTTTAACATTACTAACAATTCCTGTGAATTTCATTTAGATCCATTTAGAACCTTTTGAGTTATTGCGCTAACAAGCACATAATCAAACACAGTAACAAACATACGAACGAACAAAGAGATCATCACAAAAATTTAGTCATTTACTCTTCGTAATAAACGTAACATCTCATGTAGATTTCATAAAAATCCATAGATAACGTTTTGAGGACAAAAATGAGGCAAACAAAAGGATCTTCACCAAAAGTTAATATCTGTTCCTCTGCACTAACTTAACAATCCCTGTAAATTTAATCGAAATCCATTCATAACTTTTCGAGTTATCTTGATGACAGACAGACAAACAAAACCACAGACAGACAAACAAAAACACAGACAAATCCGACGAAAACATAACCTCCTTGGCGGAGGTAACTATCTATCCTTCTAGAGTCTGAACTCTCTGTGAAACCTTGCCAGATTTTTTTTTTCACTATTTTGAGCCAAAACCGACGCAATAGATTCTATAAAACAGGGCTGTAGAGTCAGAGTCGATGCGAGTCGAACACCTGCTTGTCTCAGACGTAAGAGTACCGTAGCTGAAAATAGACCAATATTAAGAAATGGAGTTGAAGTCTTGACAGTTTAGATGTCAAGAAGTCGGAAACCGATTCCGCCCGACTCCTCAACGCAGCCATAAAATACCAGAGTATACCTTTAAGACACCACGATCTTAACTAGTATTCAGAACAGTGCTGGTCTCAAGAGACAGATGCCAAACATACAACAGATGCGGCGCCGGAAGCGCAAAATTCATTTCACGGCGTTGCAGTCCGCAGCAAAAAAAGGCTCCGTTGGTGAGTTCAGGAGCTAGGACTCAATTTCACGCAGCTCTCAACTCTGCGCTTTCTAACAGACCTAAACTTTATTTTCCTACAGAAAGTTTATCCCAAGCGATCGATATTGGCACGGCGCTGTGAATCTGCACGAAGATTGAACCTCTAAGCGCCGTATTTCATACTGAGATGGCGGCACTCACACACAAGTTGTTTCGTAAATAGACGCTCTGGAAGAATTCACCACCGTGTCGTCGAAGTTCTTAAGGCTCTTTACCGTCTAAAACTACCGCTCGGGCACGCATGCAACGGCGGTGCAAAAGTTCTTTCAAAAAATCAATCAAAATGAGGCTATTTCTACGAGAAATACTGGCTGGGCACAGAAAAGTAAGCGAAACGTGTCACGAATCGCAGTTGTGCTCAGCCTACCCACTACTGGAAAACAAGTTACTCGCTCAGAAAACTGCAAAAGGCGCTCACCCAACCCTATAAAGACCAACTAAAACTACGGCTTCCGATGGGAATGGTACAGTTTGAAACGTCTTCCACAAAAGATTCCAGCCTTACAGACTAAAAAAGATGGGTTACCCGTAAGATTTCTATAGGGATTCCTTTAACTTTGGTGAACAACATAGCATACGTCTAACTAACTGCCATCTTTGCGAAACCTCGAGCGGTGACGGTTCTGCCTTACAGCGTTCACTGAGAAACAAGGCTAAGAAAGTAAGAATAAAGTTTATGTGAAGGTCCAAGTTGATCGCTGCTTCAGGCCCGCGCTGCGAGGCAGTACATGCGTCTCCGGTACCAGCTAGCATCACGAGTAACACGTTCAGTGAACTCCAGATCATTACTAATGTCAAGTTCTTCCCGCCATAGTTCAGAGATGCGAAGTCTACACATAAGTTAACAGTGGCTGAACGACCAAAATATAATGAGGCATAGACTTACATGTTAATACACAGGAGGTATGCTTGAATTCATCCCCTGCAAGTCGCGTACACTGCAGAGGCGGGCACAATAGACCACTCGCGGCCACTTGCAGTTCAGCTACCACGAAAAAATGTCGAAGGTCGGCGGCCTCCGGCCATTTCTACACTACTAGCTGGGCCGCTGGCACTCAGCCACTGTAAAGTGTACTCACCCTTAGGGGGCTTGGGGCCGCTGGAAGCACCGCTGTTGTTGCTGCTGTTATTGTTGATGGAGTCAGGAAGGGTCGCTGCAACAGCTCCTGTAGCCTCTGCAGCTCCGCTGTGCCGGAAGGGGAAGAGTATCGTTAGAGTTAGGTTCTTTTGCAGACACGGTCATAAGTGCACACAACAGTCTGTCACGCGTACTTGACCAGTGCAAAGTTCATGTTATACACTTCAAAGTGCAGTCAAAAAGCTGTCATGAGCAGCTAGGTAGCTCTGCAAAGTTCACCTACACACTCAAGCCTGCAAGTGCAACAAACGGAGCCTTGAACCATTATTGAAGAACTCGTGCAACGTTCACCCAAGTCGGACGCTAACCCAGCGGTAACTGGAAAAAAGTTTCAATGAAACCAGCAAGCATGGGAATATTAGTTCGTTAGTGCACCGAGTACGACGGTCATAAGCAGTCGAGTAAGCAGAACGAAGCTGAAAACCAATTAATTCAATCCGGGAACCTGAAGAACGTGGGCTTGTGGCTCACGCAAGAGCCAATTATTTGACTGTAGGCAAATCTCTCGTGCAATATCGTTATTAACATTATTTAATTATTATGCCCTCGGCGGCAGCCTTCCTACCCAAACGATGACCTGGGATCCAAAGAGCCGAACAGAAAGACGTGTGGTACGTCAAGTAAAACGATGTACGCATGGGTGAGCACCTAGAAACAAAGAACGTGTATGCAGAAATGCATAAAAAAAATGCTCTCGTGCAATTAGAGCACGTATGATCAACACGCACAGCTCAACAATGCACGTGCTCTCTCCCGTTCAGAGCACAGCCTCACCATGTTGCTGTTTGCTCATTCATAACTAACCCGGACAGACGCGGACATACAGACTCGCGTAGAACAAAAAAAAAACACAGTAACTTCTATGCAGAGGGGTTTCGCTTACGCTACAGCGTGCTGGGACGATGATCAAAAGACGTAGAATCATAGTACAACTACATAAAGGTTGCCTCCACGCTCAGCTCCGACCCCCCCCCCCCCTCCCCAGTGGCCAGGTAAGGCGTCACTTGGAGACCAAAACGCGCTCGCCCACTAATGTGTCTATTTATGCTTATCGTTTTCTCATTTGATGCAACGTTATTTATCACAAGGTATAACCAGTTTAATTAAAACACTGCGATTTATTGCAAAAATTTTGTATAGTTCACCATGGCTTGCTAGCGCTGCAAAAGAATCCTCTGCAGTCTGCCTAGTGCATTGTTTTACCGCATAATTTAACACAGCGTATGAAATAACAGTGACATTAGACACTTTTTGGAGAGTAGGAAGCAACTATATAAATTTTCGAAGACTAGTAGCTCCTCAAGAAATGTTCTAAATATCAAAAAAGATTAGTCATCTATAACTCTATATATATGAACTACAAGACAAAATATGAATGTAGTGTTAAAATGTGTTTCGGGAGAAACACGTAAAGAAGATCTATCTATAAAGTTAAATTCGTAACCCCAAAATTGTTCTCTTTCCATTTTACCTGATAAACTATTGATACTACATTAATTAAACTTTACATTAGAGCTTTTTAGTTTGTGTCTGATGATAGCGGTAGCTCACAAACGATACGTTAGATAAACTCGCTGGTGTAAAAAAGTTAGTTCTAGAGTTGGAAGTAACGCCATTTTATGCATATATTAACTTATTGCAAACCTATGGTAAGCTAACTTTAGGTGCTGCAGTTAAGGGAACAAACGAGTAGGTAGGTAACTCACGTTGCACCCACGTTATATAACTGAACAAGAGTGTGAAGTACTGAGGTATAAAAATATCGGTCTGATTGTACTCCAATACAGCTTCATTGGATAAAATTGTAATGTTATGCCGCATTTTGCCTAAACAGCAATAGACGACGCTAATCTATACACATACTGAACGAAACCTCGCTAATTTATCATCTTTCCATGAAGATTTATATCTTCAAGATATCAAGAGGCCCACCGTCGATTCTTCATTATCTTTTGCGCAAAAAAAATTCGGAAATTATCGATAATTGACTGTTTCGTTCACATTAGTTTCATAAACTCACACGCAGGAACAGCACTCACCGCGCTCGAGATCTCCAGACAATAGCACTCACCGCGCTCGAGATCTCCAGACGATGAAATTTAAGAGCGAGATGCGCAGACGAGTCGCAAACTGTCAAGCGACGGGGCTACCTTTACGTAGTTATCCCATGCGTAGAATTAATTACCTGGTTGGCTGAGGAGGAGGAGCAGAGGACTCCTTGTTGCGACGCCGGCGTCTGTAGGCCCTGTAGCTCTCGCAGCCACCGCTGCCCTCACCGCCGTCAGCAGCTGGAATATCTTCTTCTGAGGACCAGTCCCCCGCACCGTATCTGCAAGGGTTGTGGCGATATCTTGCTTTAGTTTTATGATGACCATATAAAACGTCGACCCTTTCTAATGAAAATAGCACTGCGTGGAACGTTCTCCATGTAGGATGTTATAAGGGTTGTTGTTACTGTTATAATATACATAGGTGTTTTTAAGCCTCCCGAATCCAGCAGAAGCTTGTTGTTTTAAAAGAGGAAGACGACGAGACGCCAATAAAATGTAGAACCTATGCACGAAAGCGTTGCGACACTAGACCAACGAACGAAGGTGCAAGTCAGGAAAGAGGAGCAAAATAGAACAAAGCATTAACACCAGGAGTACGAAAATGGAAAGAAGAAATTACTATTATCATTATCAATACAACATAACAAACACCGTCGTGTGTTTGTTTTTATATTTATATATTTGTACGGATCGGGTCATGCTCTTAAAGAAATATGTAAGCGAAAAATAGGCCAGGTTGGAGATTTATATAATTAGGTTGCGTTTTCATGGAGATCGGTGACCTGGTTGCTGAAGATGGCTATAGTTGGCTCCCTATTCCTTACCCTTAATGTACTTCTGGCTTGAAACACTTCTTGGAATCAAAGAAATAGAGATATTACAGCTTCTCATAGCGCGGCCATGCAGTCTTATTTTGTAACTTTCTCCATACATCGAACAATATATTTGTTCTCAGTTTACCACGTAGAAATTCAGAAGGTAATCAACAAAGGGCGGACGATACAAAGATTTTTCTCCGGTAGTAGACATTATTTTTTTCCGCTTGCTGCGCTCCTTTTGACGGAGGTGATTCTCTGTCTTGACGGCCTCGGCTGATTTCACTTCAACACAAAAGCTTCGGTCGGTATACTGAAGGCTGGTTGGTATCATGGATACGCGGCGGGTAATTCATTCAAATTCACAGAGGCTTGCTGCTTCTAATGCAAGATTTTTTCCGCATGTATTCTATGGTGGGAGACCAAATTGTGCTTCTTACTTGAATTGAAAGAGAGAGCACTATCTCTTATCAAGATTTGAGACATCTGTTGTAGCGTATCATTCAGAAGCATATTTGTGGCAAAGGTAGGCTATATTGAATGAAGACGGGTAGAAAATTCTTTTCTGTCAGTTTTTGACAGCACAGACACTCTAGTTATCATATTAGTTTAGCCACCGTTTCCGACTAGCATCACCTGCACAGTGATGCTAGTCGGCCAGAAGGCTTAAGTAGGAATATCCTACCTCGATATCGGCTCTCCTCTGCCATATAGTATCTCTAAGTTGGCTTAGTGCGCTGCTACTGGCAGGAAAAGGCACAAAGAATAGAAAAAGACACTAGAGTGGAGGGCCCCTTTCGTGACCTTCCATACCATAGAGAGATAGAGAGAGGTGTCCGGCGAACTAGGTCGGATATCTCGATCGACAGCCCACCTCGCGAAACAGAAAGAGAAGCATAGAGAATCGACATAACTTTAAAAAATCTCAGCAGGAATAGCGGCCAGCTGCAACATCCCCTGCAGAGAACAAAGAGAGAAGGCACTCGGGACAACATTTGGGTTCGTGAGGCCCAATATACTGTATATTGTGACAGTTAAAGGGCCCGTCAAAATATGCCCCTGAGGGCTGGAAAGAAGAAAAGAGTACAAAAGAAAAGTGCCGTGTAGTAAACCTAACTAAGGCTAAGGTCGGCCGGGAGTCCCATGGGTGCGCACTGTGCGACTCCCATAACATAGGAGAGACGGGCTTGAAGAGCGTAACCCTACACCTCCTGAGAGGGAAATCTCTGAGGCACACTTTGATTCATGCAACATCAACCATTCACTTACTTGGTTTAAATATATGAGATATCCTAACATAACGCATCCTTTTAAAAAGAGCGTAATAATATAAGGTACGCGTTGTAGTCAAAGTGATAATGCAAGGTACGTTCCATAAAGTAATGCGACCTAATGCATACAAATCACGTACTGAAGATATTAGGGTAGTTGGTCAAAAATCTCCGAAATAACACCCTCTTACATTGATACACTTTTGAAAGAGGAGTTTCCAGGCCTAAAAAGCACCCTTGAAAGCCTGATCAGGGATGTCCTTTTCAACATATGTAACATGAGTCTTGATATTGACAATCGTGTCCCAATATTCCCTTTCAGACCTCCTGTTAGGTGAGTACACAAGACAAAAAAATGGGAGAGTGAATGTGGCCAGTGATGTGAATATGATATTATATGGCCAGTCGGTCACTTGCTCGATTAAGGGTTAAGCAGAGAAAAATCAGCGTAGAGCTCACGAGGCGACCACGGAGACACAAGCCTATGACTCACCGAGCAGCAATTTGTCGACGTCTCTCCTCCTTGTAGCGCTGGATCCTCTCCCGGCGCTCCTTGTCCGAACTTCCGTCCCCACCTGCCGTCCCTTTGTCGCCTGACCCGCACACCATCCTGTCGCAAGCACAACACGGCGCTATTGACAACTGACGGTAACCGTGGCAATTCCATGGAACTTAATGTACATATCCGCACAGATATTTGCACTCAACACTCAATAGATTTGGTGGTGTACTTAGGAAAATTGAGTAAAAGTCTACAATAGTAGGTACAAATCCAGACGACAACAGACTGTCAGCTTGCAGCTTTCTACTACCAAATCGGAATATTATAGGCCAATAGTCGATTATATTTGATATTCTCCAACCAAACGTCGGTTCTTTGCCTACAATTTTCATTTGGGCAACTGCTAAAGCATGTTCCAATAAAAGTCATAGGTCATGTACACTGTCGCGACGTATCTACGCAGCACTATCAAGAGCAGCAACAACAAAGTAATTCTGAAGCAGCTACGTTTCCGTCATTTTTTTACGGCACAGCGGACGCCAGTAACAATGATGAAATTTTGACCCAAAACTCAGATGCCAATACAGCAACAGGTTCGGACACAGAACCTCCACGTCAAATGTGAGAGCGAAGAAATTGCACTGACAGCTCTTGACGGATCCATCATTCCCTCGCCCGAATTCTGCTATGCAATGCAACCGCCTGCCTGAACTTGAGCTTCAAACATCAGCAGCGATGATTGCAGCCCGCCGAGTATTCAGAGAGATGTAGAGTTTTCAGTGCCTTTGTGTATGTGTCCTTCCGCACCATTGCAACGCTGCTGAAGTGCGAGTTGTTCAACAAGATCATGTTTTTTTTTTTACAAAAACCCCATTGGCAGCCCTGGCAGCGGCATCAAAGACGGGCGAACGATTCAGTAGCTACGGTGTGACCAAGGAGGCAGGAATGGTACTATCTGAAACGTCCAAAAAGGTTTCCCGGGATATAACCCATACGACTCGCCATAACCCATGATTTTAACCCAGTAAGTAATGAGCACAACGTTCTTCTACGTGAAGCGTTCAAAAAGGCCCGCTTGTTTTAAAGGCTTAAATATATTATTTTTTATGCCACACCCAGTTCACTGTGGTGGGTCGCAGACTGTGAGGTCCTGACGAAGGTACGTTGGTTCTGGTTTTCTCGTCCTGTTAGTACGCGCAATGAAAATAAACAACAACAAAACAACAACTGCCGTCAGTAAATACCCCGTGTTGTAGCCGTATTCAGGACACCGCCATACCGGGCTGCACTCGCACACGGCTCGCTCGTCGTGCTGATGCATATTTATGGTCGGTAGCATACAGTTACGCCCGAAATTATGCATACCACTCCATTATTCCTGAATAAATTTGGATAAATCCTTCACCAGGCTACTTTTCTTAGAAATTGTTTTACTAAGAGTTCCGAGGGTATTCTAGAAAAACTCGAAAACAGAGTTTCTAAAAGAATTTTATTTCAAAGAGATACTGTGCAAACATTACAAATGAATCACGTTCATGTATGTTCGTACTCACCGCAATAACCTCTTGCAAATCCCACATTTTCATAAACTCTCTCGACGATGTTTTCGAAATTCACTACAAACTTCTTAGAAACATCGCCAGATATCTTGGGCCACTCATCGTTTACTAATTCCTCTCCAATTCTCTGAGATTCTATGGCATCCTAACATTGACATTGCCTGAACTGTGGCTGCAGTTCATATGAGATATTTCACGGACGTTAACGTAAAAAGAAAAGCAAGAGAATGTTTTAGCATAATCTGGATTTTCCGCATAATGAAATTAAATTCGCATATTAATCCAATAACATTACTTTGATTATGTACAAGAGTTTCAGAATAGGGTATTGAAATGGGTACCTACGAATAAATTGGT
Source organism: Parhyale hawaiensis (assembly GCA_001587735.2). Taxonomy (NCBI): domain Eukaryota; kingdom Metazoa; phylum Arthropoda; class Malacostraca; order Amphipoda; family Hyalidae; genus Parhyale; species Parhyale hawaiensis. The sequence continues at coordinate 15,971,206 of LQNS02000138.1, forward strand.
TCATTTGCTGTAATTGTTCATTATTTCTTCAAAACCTTTACCTTTGAATATTATTCATGAACCTCCTTGATTTTTTGGTATAAACATTGTTGAGAAAAGTAGCTTATTGAAGGATTAACTCAAATGTATTCAAGTACAATAGAGGGGTATGAATAACTGCGGGCATAACTACAGATACGGTAGCATGCATGACGTGCAAGCCGCACATCCATGCATCAAGATGGCAGTAGAACAGCAAGTGTGGCCCTCGGTATTCGACTCGCCATAAGAACGGTTCATACAAATGCTTTCAGCGAGACGAAAAATAGACTCAACATCAACTTAATAGATATCGGCTTTATTATAGTGTTCGATAATATCTGCAGCCATCGGAGTTGCGTACCTATTAGAGAAATTCTATAAAAGAAACAAAATAGAATAAAAGTAAACCAACCAGTTAAATTTTTTAATTACGTTCAACCCTTGCAGGAAAAGTACCTACTCTTGAAAAGTGGCCAAATAGTCCCTGTGGGCCTGAAAGAAGTCACTTGGTCAACCTAACGGACACATTAGCAGTCATCATACAAGAAAAATCGCGAGAGCTCTTTCTGATGCACTCATACATGTAGCTATAGCAAATACTGTATTGTTTAGAGAATAGCGAAAGTCATTTTGCAGGTCTTCTTCACCTGTGTTACGTACGAGACATTTCAAAACAGACGTTTGTCTAGCACACTTTAGTTCGTATTTAGTACAAGCGAAAGTGTGTCTGTGTTTCCGTGTATGTTTACAAAGATGATGATCCATGCCCTACTGGGCTGTTTGCGACTGGAAGGACTCTAGTATGCATTTTAGAATGACTCTACTAACTCCTCAGAAGAGAAAATGTGCATAGGGCCTATAGAAAAAATTTATTATTATGTACCGTAAAGACTAAGCGAGGTCATACATTAGTTTGAATCTCCCAGAGTCACTAAAACATTGTTTCAAAAATCAAAATAAAAATTAAATGTCATATGCCAGTAGCACACAAACACATGGTGTCTACTGAAGATTGTTAGGAAAATTTTATGACTTTTTATGACTTTTCAGGACAAATATTTATGAATTTTTTATGACCTTATATTATACATCCAAAAATACGATTTCATATTCTTAGATGAGAGTATTCTCTCTTCTAACTGTTATTAATGTAAAACTCATTATATATTGTTTTTATATTTCATAGGGTCCCTCATACTTCATGCTTCAATTTTTTTAAGCTGCAACCTGCTACTTATAATCAAACAATGAATGAAATTAATAACATTTAGTAATATGTTTAGTGATTTCAGAGGGGTAGCAATTATGAAAGGTAGCAATTATGAATTCCTAAGAAATAAGTTTGCCTTGATAAAAAAAATGATAATATTAGTAATAATATGTGATGAGAAAGTTTAAATTAGACATATATAGCATGCATGATTTCTCATGACATGTTTTCCAGAAGACAATAATTAGGAACAAGTACAACCTACAAGACTTGGAACCGGGGGAGTGTCCNATGAAAGTAAAATATATATACCGGTATTTGCAAGTGAACCATTGTTGAGCTTTAAAATGTGGAGCAGCGCCTTATTTTTAATTTATAGGTACGTACTGCGCTCTACGTCAAAGATAGGACTCTGTAATGAGTGGGTTTTTGCAACTAACACACATGCTTTCTTGCAAAATATGTTGCCTCAACCTACCGTAGACTGGAGTTCATCTCCTCGGGATAACTTTGCTCAACCATTTTTTTCTGAAATTGTGTAAAATGAACGGACATCCGAGTTACCATGGAAGTAGGAAGCTTTAGCTGTTACTGATATATACCGTATGACTGCTATATACCTACAATTTCAGAATAACTCTGCTCAACTCCTCACAAGAGAAAATGTGCATAGGGCCTATAGTAAAAATTTATTACTACGTACCGTAAAGACTAAGCGAGGTCATAGCCTACATTAGTTTGAATCTCCCAGAATCACAAAAACATTGTTTCAAAAATTTAAAGAAAAATTAAATGCCATATGCCAGTAGCGTACAAACAGTACCGGCAACTGTACAGGCTTAAGTACACATTTGAAATTGAAACTCGCATCACCAAGGCCAAAGAAGCTGCCAGCGTATAGAAAAAATAAACAAGTACCTTCCAAGTGCCGGTACTGTGTAAACAGTAAGAGGCCCTATCTGTAGCAAATACGAATACTTCTAGTGAATATAAATTTGGACACTAGAGCAGGTATAATGACAAAATGACTTCAAAAATTAAGAAAAGCCGCTACGAACCAGAAAAATCGTGTCCTGTCAATCGTGTCATATCACTGCATGAAAGCAGTAGCTACCTATTATACAGTATATATAATTATCTAACGACAACTGTCGAACAATCGATCTGAAAAGGAATTCTTCCATTGACCTTTCAACAGAACTGACAGAGAATCAACGAGAGGACTAATTTCACACATTCAACTTCAAACAGAAGACTTGAAAAGTGCGATCAGAGGATGAATTTGTTAGCTCACATTCAATAGAACTGTCGGAAAATCCCCCAAAGGATGAATTCTCTGGTATTCACCTCTCAAAAAACCGTGAGCACAATCTAATGATCAGAGGATGAATTCTCTTAACTTATCATACATCAAAATCGATCAGAGGATAAATTTTCCCACTCACCTTTCAATAGAACTGTCGGAGAATCGATCGGAAGATGAATTCCGCAATGCTTGAGGATGCCGAGCTTCGGTGGTCACGTGAGTCGCCTCAGCCAATTTCCTGCCATCCAAAGCTGTGTCGTCCTCCCCAGTTCTCGGGGTCGATAGCTCTTCCTCAATGTGTAAAGTTGCTTCTTGTGTTTCATGGGCCGAATGCAGATCCGATTTGATGGAAGGAGGGCGGTGCGAGTGATGTTCAGCTGCGTTAAGATAAGCGGCATCAGAGCTCTGTCTCGACTTGGGAGACGTCGTTCCGAATTCGTACGTAGGAAGCTCACGATTTGTGGCGCCGGTTCGGTTCTTTGTGGTCACGGAGGAAGACACCGACGCAATTTTTCTTGGAGACAATACAGAAGCAGTTACTTTCTCGGGAGACTTAGACTTTCTCTCAGAGTTGGGGGCAGACGTTGCACCAATGCT
>LQNS02000138.1:15974550-15989380 GCA_001587735.2 Parhyale hawaiensis
CGGTTCTTTGTGGTCACGGAGGAAGACACCGACGCAATTTTTCTTGGAGACAATACAGAAGCAGTTACTTTCTCGGGAGACTTAGACTTTCTCTCAGAGTTGGGGGCAGACGTTGCACCAATGCTAAGTTTCAAGTTGGGTTTGTTGGTCCTCTTCAATCGCAAGGGTCTCTCCGGAGTAGATGCTTTGCCATCGGTAGACTGCCTTTTGCTCGAAGCATCTGAAGCTGACGACCGCGTTCTATCTTTGACGGATTTTTCGGAAGCTTTTAAGCTTTCGGGACTACCTTTCCTCCCCGCAGCAGGTGTTTTCTTGACCGAGAATTTAGCTACAGCTCTAACATCATTATTGCCTTTAGGCTTCTGGCCAGAGCCATCTCGCCAAGCATTTCGGACTCCGTCAGCAAATCCCTTCTTAACGACTTTACCAGAGGGCAGGGAAGAAGGGTTTGTACCTCCACCGCCCGTTTTCAAATCACCCTTCTGAACAGGAGATTTAGTTGATTCCTTTGGTCCAGAGGCGCCTGTAGCTCTAGTCGAGCCAGAATTCGGGGAAGTTTTTGGTTTCGTCGATGAAGGAGAACCGGTGGTCGATTTTGGCCCAGCCGATATCGAGGAGAATTCGGACCTGACGGGACTCTTGGTGGATCGCTTCTTTGTGACAGAGACGGCGGACTTGCTGGCAGGTGCTGTCAACAGGAAATGTGTCATCAGGAGCAGGCATCCAAACAAACAGCGAGAGAAAGAGAGAATCGATCGGCAGGCAGCAACCTGTGCTCATCACGCTTATTTTTCTACGCGGTAAGTGGAGGCATTTTCTTTTTAACGCCGTAACAACTTGAGTTTCAACCACAGTTACCGTATCAGTAGCTACTTAGTGTTACTGTAAGTTGAGCTTCGGGTATAGTTGTTGGTCAGTACTTAATGCCATTAAAATTTTGAGCAGAAAATTCAGTCTGAAAGTTTGTACTGAAAGCCATCATGAACTGGAGCCATCTCGAATCGATTCCATAAGTTCTCCTCGAAAAAACCTTCTGTGGTTTATCTGATCTACAGCTAGCGAGCAGGTAACATCGATATCAACTCAGGAATTTAGACACGTGTGTAAAAGGACCAATATGAGAAAAGATGCGTACGTTAATTGCCTAATTGATAACTATTCAAGCTGAATTTATACCTACTCTATTCTATAAAAATGTCCAACATCGGATGTTAACCTGTGCTACTGTTGGAGGGAAATTTGTTTCCAACTCATTCGAAAGAAACGTGCCTCCGCAACTGTTGAACTAAGGAGCACAACGAATCGCAGGGATAGCAATCAAACAGCCTTACTTCATTGAAAGTCGACCGGTTGTACAAGATCAACCACTCACGACAGTAAATAAATAAAATGCCGTTACCATTATGAATGTGATCATCCCTAACGCCTACGCGCGTGACATTCAATCATTACCGAAACAATATATTGGAGAGTGCAGTCACATAATTAAGAATTATGTAACAATTAGGTAGCTACGCTAACTTCAAGTGCCTAAGATAGATAAGAAGGCTGTTATACCTACACAAACTCGATTCAGTCTATCCTCAGTGTAGCTTGTAGGTATCAATCAGGACGTATCCCTTCACCTATTAGTTAGCTCTATTTTCAAGAGTTAAAGAACAATTTAAGAGTAAGTTAATTTAAAACATACTATAGATACCGGTAGATATGTAGTAGCCTACTAAGCAAATTTTTCTCCAATTTTTGCAGATATAGAGGACGACGGGCTCCTATATATTTCTATCTGGAGCCAGACGCTTCCTAGCATCTGTTACACACAATAGGCAGCTCAACGATGGTTTACAACGAGCAAGCATTAGGCACTGGAACTGATGTGTAAAATCATCGGATTATTATTAGTACCTATTACTAAGTTCTTTGTTAAAATTTCTCGACCCAAAGATACACAATACACTATAAATTCAGAGTGAAGAAAAGGAAGGGGCTTGTAGTATTTCAAGCACAACGGAAAAGAAGAGGAAAATTTTAAATAATTACTATCAGTAAGAAGAAGAACGACCATGCATTAGGCCTACCTGCTCGTGCTCACTTACCAGAACTGGACGGTACAGAACGAAGGCGCAGTGCAGAGGAAGGCGAGACAGGTACGTCTTCTGAAAGAAAAAACAGAAAACATAAACACCACATAACTAAATGATGCAATGCAGCAAACCTCGTAACAAGGGCGGGCAAACCTACCGAAGCTAACACGGCTGAATAACCCTACGTTACTACGTAAGCCATCACAGAGTTCCGCACTTGTCCTCTGTCCCGTGAGAAGTGCGGTACGGTAGGTACCGTACCTACTACCTACTGTACTCATTCTATCTCGACGGTCTCATTCTAACACGATCACCCAGCACGAAGCGGTCACGTATATACATTCAGTTTGTTTGTCCTTCAGCCAACGCGTTTGAAAATGTTTACACTCTTCATGCCATCACTCGTCCCTAGGCAAGTTCTTGTTATTCTGTGTACTTTGTATTATCGAATGGAGCTCAAAGTCGGCCACCGATCTAAAGCAAGCAAGGATGGGAGCGAACACACGAGAGGAATGTAAACATAGAGATGAGACAAATACACACAAGGAGAATAATTAAAAAGGTATCGTGAGAGTTTGCAGCAAAAATGGTAGCTAGGTATTGCTAAAGAAGCTGAAGAAGAAACAGTCCGAAAAAAGCAATAGCGAAGAGACATTGCTCAAATAACAGAAAATACACGATGCGGTTCCGAAAAGGGTACATTTAGCAATTTCGCTATGAGTACAATATTTTTCTTTATAACATAAATATTTATCAGAATTATAATCAACGGCGGTCCATGAATGTAAAATAGGGAATAAGTACTCACTCAATAGGTACACAGTAAAATTACAGTAGGTAGTATTTGCGTTGCGACTTTTTGATAGAAATTCCGATCAGAGTGCCTCCCATTTCCAGTTCACGCGGGATCCAAATCCAGAATTGCAGCACAGAAACTTTTTTTGCTGTTTGGAGACTAAGTTACCCTGATATGTTTCTCTTTTGAATTATTGGAAGCAAAGTCATTTTCATTTTGCCAGAGCCCAAACTAAATCTAATTCGAGAATGGAGAACTAAATTCAAATCAAGACTGAAACAACTAAAGTTACATTTGAATTGGAAAACTAAATTCAAGTCTGGATTGAAATAACTGTCAGCAGTGACGTAAATCGAGGGCACCAGCTATGGGTTAATTTGAATTCGGATAATAACAGAACGACACGGCCAACAGTAAAGCAGTGACCGAGTTTCAGCACAAGAATAAAAGTCACTAAATTACACCGAAATGAGAATTTGGAGCGCGTCCGTAAGTCCTTTCAGGCCAAAGTGACAACCGCAAAATGCTGTATTCAGCAGTTGCTTGCAGCCAGACACAAAACTCGAAGTGCCAGTCAAGAGCATTGATCAGCTAATTAGCTAGGTAATTTATCAGCTCATTAGAGCGAGGCAGTAAATTCGTAGCACCACGTCGACCCACAGGGCTTATAACAAAGTAGTTATTTATCATGTAATTAGAGAAATTAGTTTTACTACGATGCGGCTGACGAAGAGTCATGGTTGCAGCTTTTCATATGATTTATGAGTATAGTATGGTGAGAAACTATGACGACGAACGACTCCATGGCTCATCTGCCACAACAGATTAGGTACTCTCACAATGAAATTCACTTCAAAAGAACAGTAGAATGATATACCATAACACTGTCACTTCAAAACTGCACATGCCAAATGACACTCAATAGTTTAAATTTAGCTAACTTAAATTACTTAAAAATAAACTTCAGTTGTTTAACGCAGTTTTACTCAGGCTGGGCCACTTCACTACAAGGGATCTTTCTCCTATTGAATTGTATTGTAGTAGCCTAGCCTAAGTGAAAGAAAGATAGGGCGAAATTAAGCTTTCAAGAGTGTAAACGTTAATTCTGTTAAAATAATCACTTTTTAAATTAAGCTTCATTAGTTCGAATTAGGCTAAACTTCACGCATTTTAAATTACACTTCGGTTATTTTAAATCAAATTGTAGTATTTCTATAATAAACTTCCATACCTGTCCTGCATTCTGACCTTGGCATCTTCAAACTGAACAGCAGTCGCTATAACAATGATAAAATTGCTCTGAATCGAAATTAATTTGCACTACACTAAATCTCAGTATTTTCAGCTAAAATTTCCGTAATTTAAGTTAACCTTCCATTATTTTAAATTAAATTTCATTTATATATTTTATACGAAAACTTGTTATTTCAAACTAAGTTTATTTCATTTCTTTTTCAACAATTTTTAGTAGTTATTGCGAACTCACGTTCAGTTAACTTCATATTCAGTTTCACTATTATGATGAGCTTGAATTAGCTATGACTTAGTTTTAATATCTTCAGAATGAGGAAGTGTCTACCTATAGTATTCTCCACCAAGCAGAAACTTGCCTCAACTATCTATCCATTCCCAAGCAAGAAGGGCACAAGTCGAAACCATGACAGTGTTTGGGTAAGGCGTAAACTGCCAGTAACTGCAGCAAACACACTGCGCCGGAGGTCCCAAGCCCAATATAATTTGTTCCACCGTTGGTAATAGCCACACATCGTGAATTACACAGCGGTCCTGTGTGCGCAGAAACTGCCGGCGGGCACACGGCGAACAATACTAAGGCGCTGGCTTCCAGTACGGTACCTACAAATTGTGATATACACCGTGATTCAGACACAATATTCATTAGGGGTAGGTACTGTAAAAAAAACAACTGCCACTGCTCCACTGTGAAGTGTGAAATGCCGGGCGCTTTAGATCCACGGGATTTATTGTTGTCGAAAAACGGAAAGGGTGAATGTTCCATTATAAAGCGTAATATACCATGAACTTGTGATACGTATGGTAATTTAGGTGCTCTACGAAGTACTGAAGTCCATTCTGTAATATAAATCGTGAAATGCATGCCATCAACTAGAGCACACTGAAATCGCATACCTACTTCCGCCAAGCGAGGCAACGGTAACGAAAAATTCAATTTTGCTTTAAAACCATAATTTTCTTTGTATCAACTCCAAAATCTAATCATTTGTGCCCTCTAATGGTATTAACAGTTGATGCAATTTTCGTGAAGATCCGTTCATAACTTTCTGAATTATGCCGCTAACAAGCATTATGACAAACATGGGTCAAACATACAAACGAACACACCGATCTGCACCAAAATTTAATCATTCAGGTCTTTTAACATTAATAACAACTTCTATAAATTTCATAAAAATCCATTCATAATTTTTGAGTTATTGTGCGAACAAGCATTGAATTAGAAACAGTGACTAACTAACGAACAGATCACAAAAATTTGGTCATTTACTCTTCGTAATGTACCTACCCAACAACTTGTGTAAATTTCATAAAAATCAGTCCATAACTGTTTGAGTTAGCTATGGCATTAAGAAAAAAGCGGCAGACAAACAAACAATTGGACGGATCTTCACCAAAAGTTAATCATAGTTTCCTCCTAACATACATAACAATCCCTGTAAATTTCGTCAAAATCCGTCCATAACTTTTTGAGTTATCTGGGTGACAGACAAAAGGACAGACAAACCGGACGAAAGCATAACCTCCTTGGCGGAGGTAAATATGCCAGTATACATACAAACTTCAAAATAACTGCAAGTAGAGAATTTTTGGTATTGGTATACTACCAACGTGGCCTATTGAAAGGAAGTCTTAGGTTACGGTATGTTGTATATATACGTTAGGTTAGTTAAAATTAGATTAGACTACGTTCGGTTCAGCCAGAATGGGTGCCAAACTTATAGGTACCGGAATTACACATGAACCTTGGTCATAGAGAATAAGTAGCTATACTACACCGACACCGAATTTGCGCTTCGGTTCATAGATCCGAAATGTATTCAGTTACAAACAGTAAAGACTGTGGCACCAAAATCCCATTAAATACGACCACAAAGAACTTGCTCTTTTGGCGTTCAGATAAAAATAATTATCATGCAGTAGATATCTCCCTCGGTTGACGCCGCTTTAGACAGAGCAACGGTGTTTCACTAGTGGCAACGGAAGGGACATCTATAGCCTACATCCAAGAATTGGGGAACCCATCCAAGCAGAGAACAGCAAGTCTAGTAAGGAAAGACAACACAAAGACTACCAGCTGAAGGAAAAAAAAGGAAAGAAGCATGCAGTGAGTACCGTACGAAAGAAGTCCTCAAACAAAACAAATAATTCGACATAAACTACATTATCGTAGTGAGCTGGTAGGTACTATAAGCGCGTAGCGCATCTCATGTAGCTGACCGCTGGCAGCTTCCAGTTCAGCTCCGTATAGTAATATTGCCACTGGCAAGCGGCGCTTCAAATTGAGTGCATTCCACAGTTATATTTGGTACCTACTTCCGAATATGCGCAGAACAGAAGCTTGGCTGCGTACCTAGCCGATAAACAGACAAAATAATAATTTTTAAGCTTAGACTATTTTAAAAAAAGTGACGTTGGAATGAGGAATATAGTCAGATCATAATATTGGCACACGTTACATACTCGTACTTCGATCTGCTTACTTCGATATAATTTCCACCGCCAAGTAGGTTATGTTTTTGTCGAGTTTGTATCTTTGTCTGTCACCAAGATAACTCAAAAAGTTATGGACGAATCTATACGAAATTAGCAGGGATTGTTAAGCATGTTGAGAACAAGAGATGATTAACTTTTGGTGAAGATCCGTTCAACCGTTTGCTTGTCTGCCTCTTTCTTCTCCGTATAACTCAAAAAGTTACCAGAGGATTTTTGTGAAATTTACATTTGATACGTATATCACGAATAGTTAACGACCAAACGTTTGTGATTATCCGTTGGTGCGTTTGTTTGTCTCTATGCTTGATTTTGCCTGTCAGCAAAATAATTCAAAAACTTATGAACAAATCTTTATGAAATTTATAGGAGTTGTTAAAAAAATTGAGACATAGCTAAATGATCAAATTTTGGAGATGATCGGTTCGCCTGCTAGTCTGACTAATGTTTGTCAAAATGTTTGTTAGCAAATTGACTAAAAAATTTATGAATGGATCTCCGTGAAGTTCGTAGGATTTGCTGAAATTGTTGAACGACACAACTGATCATAGTTTGGTGATGATCGGTTTGTCCGTTTGTGTATTTGACTAATATTTGTCAAAATGTTTGCAGAACATAACTCAGGAAGTTAGGGACGGATCTTCAAGAAAATTATTTAAGCAGCTACTATTGCCAAAAGGCGCAAGTGATCACATTATGCAGCTGATAAAAAGGATCTCTTAGTTTCAGAACCAAATTAAATTTTAGTTTAACGTTGCCTTGTTGGCGGAGGTAAACGCTCTGCTGTAGTATTTAGACTAAAATCAGCAAAGACCTAAATAACACTGGACACGGCACGCCTATAGTTTCTTTAATTCAACGCCATATAGTAACCCTGTGAATATAAACTTACGCCACACCTTACAACATTGGCAACGCACCCGAGCGGTGTGCACAACGGCCGTAATTACAGCACTAACATATAAAAATGCGCCTCATAAAAACGCAATGGGAGATACATAAATGTTAATGGAGTCAGTTGATGTTGGGTCGGCCGGTGGCGCCGGTCTATTGTTTGGGTCACGGTCCGAGGCTACGGGGAATGTGCGGGACCGTGCATGAACGTGATCAGCCGCGCGTGTGAGTGGTACAGTGTGCGTGGTGAGTGTTACGTGTGTCTCTTGTGAATGGTGGTGCCGTATCACATGATATGAATTGTGAAATGTGCGTGGTGTGTGAATGTTTTGTGTATCTCTGCAGAAAGATGCTACTTTACAAATTTGCATGGTACCTACAATTAGAAAACCAGATGAATGATCCAATGCGTCAGCGCGTCTTGAACCTTGGCCGGAATCCTGAAGATGCCGCGGTTAGTTTCGTCAGAAATGCAAGTTCCAAAAGCTGAATGATATCGAAGACAAAACGGCGTGATATTCTTCAGAACGGCATAGATACCAATTATCACAAGTCACACGAAGAAGGACGCGTAAATAACTAAGTCTCCACAAAAGCACAACTAGGCAGTAGCAGTCACGTAACGGCCGTATACCTTAGTGAAAAGAAAAGGCATTGTATACATGCACTATACACATCGTGACACCCACGCACTACTGCACTGTGGTTTTCTCCAATCAGAGTTCTCCCTCCGACGCACTCCTTTACAGAAGTCCAGCCTCATACGAAGGGTACCTGGCCAAATCCAATCGGCCCCTTGACCCTCCCTCTACTTATACATTGAAGTGCAAAATTCTGATAACCACACAAACTCTCCCTGGCTGGCACTACATTTGTCGCATTTTGCATCTAATCGACGTCAGATGTCCCGTGATTCGAACAATGACCAACCACAGTGAGCGCTGCCCTCGAACGAACCAATGGACGTAGCCGACATTTTTCGCTGCGTTATGCGAAAGTTTGGGAAACTTGATACGTGTGCTTTCTGAAAGGAGAGACCACATTGTAGCACAAGGACAATACGTATAAATATATATGGTAAAACAACCGTAGGCAACATTATTTTTTTGGAAATCAACTCCCGTGTAATTAAGTTCTCCGCAAATATTGGTCAAGCTCCCTGATAGGTTTACGCAGAAAGTACCTACTTGAGTCTTCAGTTACTACCAGGTATCAGTTGAATAATTTTAATAACTTTACAATAGTATTAACGGTGAATGGAAAACTGTGTGATATATTATAATGTCGGTCTTTTGACAATGGTATAATTCCATACGAGTATGTGGTGCATATGAGCGGATTAATTAAGAATGTGAGACGTGTGTCTCTTCGAGAACAACACAACGTGCGTTAAATGTATATCCTAAGATCAGGTTCTCCGTCTACCGTGAATATTGCAATGTTATATAACTTGAAGAGTACAATATGATTCAGTGTGCACAGAAGAAGGCGTTGTGAATGGTGCAACGTGCATGCCACATGAATGAACCAAAACATGTCAGCTGTGAATGACACAATGTACCTGTTGTATGACGCACGTGAATGGTCCCGCTTGTAGGCTACGCAACCTAAATGGCCGACCGCTGACTGTGAAGAGATACCTACAGACCGCATGTCATGAGACTGACCCCAGAGTAGTAAAGTAAAGTAGTAAGCCAACGAAATGTCTTGACACGCACGCGACGGCATAGTGTCGAAATTACCAACTCCAGCGAGCAATTAAGATGGAAACCAATATCATCAAGTTAGTGACGCGGAAACAACGCAGCACCAGTTACCTACTCTTTCATGCAAGTGAACAGTCTCCACGGATGTTGTAGCAAAGTCAATAAAAAAGCAGTAGCAATTTTAGACGGCAAATCAATGAAACAGCAACAATATAGTAGCAGAAGTTATTTCGAGCAGTAGGTAGCTATATCAATGAAACAGAAGAAGCTACAAAACAATGGAAAGGCAGCAGCACCAGAAGCAGCACAATGTAGGGAGCACACGAGCAGCTGAAAAGTATTGGATTAGAATGAGAACAAGTACACCTCAGGCAGAACAGGAGCCACAAGTAAAAAGTGACGCAGCAGCAAAACATTTCAGGTTGTACGAGAAGAACTAGGTACTAAGTACGGTACTGCCATCAGAAGCAGATTTCAGGTAGTACGAGAAGAACTAGGTACTAAGTACGGTACTGCCATCAGAAGCAGATTTCAAGTAGTACCAGAAAAACTAGGTACTAAGTACGGTACTGCCATCAGAAGCAGATTTCAGGTAGTACGAGAAGAACTAGGTACTAAGTACGGTACTGCCATCAGAAGCAGATTTCAGGTAGTACGAGAAGACCTAAGTACTAAGTACGGTACTGCCATCAGAAGCAGATTTCAGGTAGTACGAGAAGAACTAGGTACTAAGTACGGTACTGCCATCAGAAGCAGATTTCAGGTAGTACGAGAAGAACTAGGTACTAAGTACGGTACTGCCATCAGAAGCAGATTTCAGGTAGTACGAGAAGAACTAGGTGCTAAGTACGGTACTGCCATCAGAAGCAGATTTCAGGCAGCACGGGATGAACTGAAGAACAGCAATGCAGCAGCTGGTCAAGTGCAGTAGAGGCTGTAGAGCACAGTACAAGTTCGGACTTCCTGCAGCGCTGAGGCATCGCCCTCTCGACTCGGCAGCAAAGAAGAGCGCTTGTGCTCGCAGAAGGGAAGTTGTAATCAGGAAGGTGCATGGGGCCTCTGCCGCATATGAACGAGCAGGCATGCCCTTAACTACAATTCAGTTTCAGTGTAATACCCAAATCCAAGCGAACACTCACAACCCGCTGCTACAGGGGCTTGCCTAGGCAGACAAGCTGCGCCTGTACTGTAGTTCAGCGCGACCTCTCACAGCAAGTGTTCCGAGAGCCAGTGGGCCAACAACAGACACACTGGCGACCTTGAACCCCGTTCTCGGACACAGATACAGTAACGGCTGCTCTGCTCCAATGGTTAAATGTTTAATAAGAGAGGTGAGCTGTTCGTTATCTAGAGGGCAGGTGTTCTACCCAATCTAGAGAAGAAAGTTACCTAGCATTTCTAGCATTCAGAGTCACAGGTCTTAATTTAAGGCTGTCGGACGAGCCTTGCGTCAATAAAGCCATATCTAGGAAGAGTTACTGTCGTCAGTAGACGTCCACTCCTCCAGGCCTTAGTGGACATCTATCAGCAGCACAAACCAGTTTGCATGTGGGTTTCCCAATTGAGTTGTGCGCTCAAGGAGACTTTATCTTTATCTTTACCAGCTTCAGCTAAACAACAGCGGACTGTAAATAAGAACATCTCACTATTCAACACAGAACACCACAATCGAAATAGCATAGCAACTTCAGTCCAACAGTACAACCCAATCGGAAATTTATAGGCGTTTATCGGCTGCCCATGGGAAAATAGAGACAAGTATCCGACAACATCGAATAAACGCCTATAAATTTCCGATTGGGAAGCACCGGTTCTTCACGTAGTCTTAAAAGAAGGGCGCGGGGCCGATTGGGGCGAAAATTTCATTTTTTTTATGAAAAGTGAACCCTAGGGTGGGGTCTTATCACACAACTAAATATTTTGGCCCTAGAGGCACAGCCCCCCCTCCCCAACAAGGGGGGTCAAAATTTAACTTTATTTTTTATGAAAAGTTGTCCCTAGGGTGGGGTCTATTTCAAAACCAAATATTTCGACCCCTGGGGACACAGGAACCCTCAAAAAGGGTAGGGGGTAACAGGCGCGGGTGGGGTCAAAATTTCACTTTCTTTATGTAAAGATGAAAAGTGATCCTTAGGGTGAGGTCCATCACACAAACAGATATATTTTGAACGTGGGGGCATAGGAACCCCCGAAAGGGTTGCGGGGGTAAAGAGAGGGGGGTGGGTGGAGGTCGAATTCTCACTTTTTCCGATTTGATGAATAATGATCCTTAGAATGGGAGCTATCACACCATCCAATATTCTTATCCTGGGGGCATCGGAACCCCCAGGGATAAAGGGGACAGCGATGGTGTAAATTGTAATTTTGTGTAGTAGCATCATACTAAATACATATTATTGATAGTAAGTACATATAAGCCATATTTTTAGTGGTCTAAACTTTCATCGCCAATTTTTTTTTTTTTTTCGGTATAACTAACAATTTGTTTGTTTGCAACCTTTTTGCTACGACAGTCGCTCACATACCATTTGAAAGCTAAAAACGTACGGAAGAGACGATCTGCCTCTTTTTTCGATTATCAGCGACATACTCTTGTAATGAAACCACAAACAAAACGTTTCTGAGTAAATACAAAAAATTCTAGACCAAATTCCGAAAAACGGAGGCCGATCGTCTCTTTCTTATATTTTTAGCTTTCACACGGTATCTGAACGACTATCGCAGCACAAAAACTGATGGAGTTCTATTGTTTCAAAGCATGCATTTACCAAAACCGTAAATCGGGTCAAAAAATGTCATTTTTTACCTAAAATCTACAATATCTTCTGAAATACTCAAAATTTCGGAAAAACTGTAGGCATAATTTCACCATTATTTTGCACATACCGGTATATACTGTGCAAGTATCAGAACGATTGGCAGGGAATAAGCAAATTAGCCCCGCGCTCCCCTTAGCCTTTTAGGCAACTGCACGTACACAGCCTACTAGATTAAATCATTTCTGAGTTTAAGCCTACCTAGCTGCAATAACGAGAGAGTAGAAGAAATGAACATACGGCACGACATGTCAAGTAAAGCGAAAGCTTCACGCATGGCCCACGACTGTTTACAGATCGTTTGAGTTAATTAAGCCACTCACATATTTATAGACTACACATTAGCTTGATAGCATCATCATAGCAAAAGTGTAATCGCAGCTATATTACAGCACATTAGGTAACATAAGTACCGTACCTATCAATTGCGCAAAATAAATGTATGTGCATTAGGTTCTGCACACCCTAACAGAATTGTTGACCAACCCAGAAACGAAAATCTATGGCTAAAGGCTACAGGCTACACGACCAAATTTCTATGGATATTTTCTGCAACATTACATAACAAGTAAAAATCAATAATGCGTCAATACGCTTTATTGAGCCTCCCAGAACACAGCAGGGTTTCAAGAGAAGAAAGGAAAGGGACATGTAGCGTGTTAGGTACTAAAACCCAAAAACAAACTACCGGTACAGAAAGCGTGCCGTCTCAATATTTGTGTGAGCATAACAGCATCCAATTCACCCTAACCCGACCGAACAAAACCAGGTGCCTCACAAGAATAGCATTATTTGAAATGTAAAATAAGTTGACACTCAGCGGATTAGGGTTCAGTTCAACTCATTGGTAAACAATGTGTGAATGGTATACAAGTTGAACAGAGCATTGTGTGTTACGCATGTGACCAAAACAAAGCCATCTGTAAAGTCATAGCGCACGTCACAGGTAGTCGCCCTTCGGCAGGGCACACCTACTAATGACGTGGGAGATTCTCCTACCCACTCTCCTAAAATGAAAGACGGTCTACCCACTCTCCATACCGTCACGCAAGCTTGCAAAAGCGACATTTGTGAAGTGCAGATAGCCGAGATAAGTCGAGACCAACACGGCATCCGCAAAAGCGGCAGCCTAAAGTAGGGATGTGTCGATTATTCGGCTTCGGCAGTGCCGAATATTCGGCAAAATGCCGATTATTCGGCTTCGGCCGAATACAAGCTCAAATTTTGCCGAATATTTTTTTTCGGCAATGTTTATTTAATTATTTACACTCGTTCAGTATTACCTATCGACCAAGCTTCACCGATTCTCCCGCTGTGCGTGTTTATCTGATCAATTGTAATATCTCTTCCTTTGCAGATGTTCAAATATTGATATTGTATTCACTATTCATTCCGATTCTATATTTCTTTTGAAACGTCTTTACCTATTGTGATTTGTGATAGCTAGAACTGAAAAACGCAATATTGCTGACTGAAAATTCCGCTTAATTTTCAAACTATCAAAATCATTAGTGCAGACAAAAGTAGAGCGATAGTTATGCATATTATGCAAGAAGATTTTATCAAGAGGCAGTACAGACCCACACAGAAGGACGTTCATTGACTAAGAGTCTTGACTCTCCAGCCCTGATTATGATCGAGTTGAATCACTTGAATGTCTTGTAGAATTTTGAATTTGAACTGAGACGGGCGTGTTTCTGGATCCTTATCATCTAAAAACTGCAAAAAAAATATTTTCGAAATAAAACAATTTTTAGAACTGCCTCAGTGAGGTCAAAGTTGCGATGAATCATAAAGCAAACATTTAAGTACATCCTCTTCTACGTCTCTTGTGAATAGAATATCACTTCAAGTTGGCCGAAACGCGTAATTTCGTTTTAAAACGCTTCACTTCGTACTTAGAAGACTTCATATGCTGCAACTCTGGAGCCCTTTCAAAACTAGAGCAATAGTCTCTTAAAGGATGCGAGTACTGTATACCGTAATGGACGGTTGTTTTCTGCACTTTGTTCTGTACATCGTATTCGCAGAGAAAAAATGTACTTGCGGGTTGTGAGAAAACCACAGCCACGCATTGCAACCACTTGTAAGTGGGATTGCCTCTGTTTTTCACTGTTTGGAAGGGGGAAGGCTGAAGGAAGCAAGTTGGAAGAAGGCTTCAACGCCATCCCATATGCTTCGCGAAGTCATCACCTACTTGATGGGCCAGGACTCGGCACACGAAATGATACTGAATGGGTGGGTCTGTTGTCCAGTGTCCACTTCTCCAGATCGTCAAGTAGTAAGGCTGTGCTGGCCTAGCTTAGGCAGCACCACTCCCTTGCACCCTCTGTGCGATTGTCTATAAAAGGCCCTAGCGACTATGCCGGCCAGCTCAGAAGCCCGCTGGAGTTATACGTGGGACGTACCCTATCCCCACGCCCAGCGGTGTATTATNGGTGTATTATCTGTGTCTCAATCCAACACACAGTAAACTGTCTGCTACTACACCTGAGTCTCCATACCCTGTTCTTTGAGAAGCCATCACCTGGTGACGATCGAACGAACCCCCGACCCAGTACGACCGCGAAGAAGTTACTATCGTCTACAAATACAGGCATAAGGAAGACCGACTATTACATTTGATACCACACCAGGGTGTCACAAGGCGATACTGATGCCAATAACATTTAAAAAAGAGCTCTTTTGATGGATATAATCATTGTCAACTTGACCGGTGTCTCTTGCTGGTGACTGACGATGTGGATATGTGTAAACGCCATATTGATACGCAGTGGTACATACTCCGAC
>LQNS02000138.1:16038412-16052149 GCA_001587735.2 Parhyale hawaiensis
TGGGTCCGCGCGAGCGATGGGTCCGCGCGAGCGATGGGTCCGCGCGAGCGATGGGTCCGTGCGAGCGATGGGTCCGCGAGAGCGATGGGTCCGTGCGAGCGATGGGTCCGCGAGAGCGATGGGTCCGTGCGAGCGATGGGTCCCCGCGAGCGATAAGTCCGTGCGGCCGATGGGTCCGCACCACCGACGGGTTCGGCATCGAAGTGCGGCAGTTAAATATTAACGTCCCATTTAGAAAACTAAACTTTGTCACAAATAGTAGCCAATACGTGAGCAATTGGTCCTCGTGGGCGTTACAAGGTAGAGAAAATGTACACAGTCGTAGTGAAAGCAGCTACGGTATTACTGTGATGACCTAACCACACAATATAATAATCCATCAACAGCTGAAAAGATAGATAAAGCTACAGTACATACAGTGCACTACACTCAAACAATGATGAGCAGTGAATGGCAACACCGTCCTAGCCAAGACAGGGACCGCTAGCTGGCAACCCCACCACCCTCACAACAGATATCACGACCTGCTCGAGACAGAAATACATATGGGGACTGCGTGCCATTCTGAGAGGCAGGCGGACCAGCGCTCCCCGGCTCAATTCACTGAAGAGTGTTCTCACGAGTTTCTTGAAGCTTTATTGCTATCATATTCCTACGGCTTGGGATTCCTTACGCCACAGCGCTGGTTGCGATTGTCGACAGAAAGTAATAAAAAGAGTATGAAATAAGGAAGCAAAACGAAGAATCCACACATAGGGAGAGAAAACCATAAAAGACGAGGAAAACAGAGCAGCGACAAAGAATTACGACTAGTAAGAGATGTACGAAAAAAGTATGGTAGGCATGACCGGAACTGAGCGGCTTTATTGTTCTGCATATTAGAACTAGTCTCTACCATTTTTTTCCCATTTTTTTCCCATTTTTATAGAAAATGGTCATGAAATGATCAGAAAACTTATCCGTGTGGCGATTACTCCCTTCATAGCATGTAAAGACGTGAGTCTACATTGTTGGACACACATTCCGATTTTTTAGAAAAGAGAAGGTACAGGAAGAATTCGATGCCACCTCTTCGGACACTGCCAGTCGCCGTAAAATGGAGAAAAGATCGTCTTAACCCCACTCTTAAAGGACCAGGCCTCTGAGTCGTCCACGCCGAGGCATCAGTGTACAGTAGGGTAGCCCATTTTTTGGCAAGGAATCCAATTTTAGGTGGGAGTTGTTTTTCCCATTATTGGGTCCGTTCTGACTTCATCAGTGGAAATATAAAAGAAATTGAACACTTTTAGGAGTCGCGAATCCAAATTGAAAACATGAGTTTTCGCGAAAAATGGCCAAATTTGAACGATTTCAAACATAAATAGCGACTATGTCACATGAATGGTCTAAGTTACTGTTAGGACCCCATATACCAGGGCTGGTGACATATCTGACATCCAGTTCAAAGGTATGCACCAGCGATTTTATTGTCAGGGCAAGAACAGACTTGTGTGTGCTCTTTGCGACTCCAGCCATAATAATAAATGCGAAGCATAGGTATCGCATAATCTAAGCTTCTGATGATTTGCTCTCTGATAGGCTGCTCCCTCGCGCAATGCGTTCTTTTTATTGTTTGCTATGTTTTCATTTCCTACACGAGACAATTTTCTTTTTCTCAGATTCGATTAGTTAGCATTATAATATGGAAATGAGTAGGTATGTCGCAGTCAAGAAAGGAAGGGTACTATTGCAACAAGGCTCCAGTGAGTCGCAGTCAAAGAACGGGCCACAGACGACTACCGAAAGGCTCCGAAAATGACACTCCTCATCCTCAGTGCTGAACTTCCCGCGGTAGGCGCTTTTTCTATCCTGGAGCATGTCACCACACCCCCTCGATGGCGACGATCACCTACTATACGAAGCTCTACGTTTTTGTGCACAAGTTGTAGCCGAATGGTGGTTTTTGCGTCAAGCTGAGAAGGATGGAGGCCTTCGTGTCTCTGTGGTACACATCCCCGTGGTTGAAGTCACCCGTAGCCAAAGATGCGCCTGTTAATGACCTGCAGCTTCATCATGAACTCCTCCGCTACAGAGCCATGAACTGTGGAGCAGCTGATGCGGCTCTAGCGACGATGACCCACTACCTGCGGTATCTTATACCATAGGCGATGGTGCTGTCGCTCTGCAGTGAGAAACTGAGTGCAGCAGAGAACGAGGAGACGGCGACGAAGCTGCATTCAATGGAGGCGACAGATGAGTACAATAACGACATTGTCATCCATCAACTGGTTGGCCTCATCAGCGAGTGCTCCTGGATGCTCTTCAAGGAGCGTGATGTATGCGGCAAAGGTGGCTGATGTTACCGGTGGAACAGCGGGAGGAGGACGAGGAGTTCATGAAGTTCAAGGAGTTGACATGACGCCTTTCGGTTACGAATGACGTGGCCAACAGAGATATCAAGCGGGTGCACGACTTCCTAGGCTCAGCTACAAATGACGAGCAGTAGTTGCAGGATATGATTCTACTCGTTGAAATACAGGAAACAATTCAGAGCCTCATCAAGTCGGTTCTGATGAAGCCGTGAAGGTTTGGTGCTATGTCCTGACTGAAGCCGCAGTATCGGACCAGTAATTCGTGGTCCTAGAAGAAATTGGCTCCCAGGAATGGATATTTTGTGCACAATTTTGCGCTGATGCTGGGAAATATTGATCGTTGCCGTGAGGACAGCGTTTCTTAATTAAATGTCTATCCAAGTGCACTACGTGAGAGTAGCGATGTATAGTTTATCCTTCAACAAATACAGCGAAATCTGATCGATATTTGAGCCAGTTTTTTTTTTTTGTGATGAGCTGCCATCAACTGACAGGTTAAAAATCACTTTTTCAATGAACGAAACTTGAAACAATTAATGTCACCCCGGGCCAGACTGATGCTACCAACAGCTACAAAATCGGAACAAGCCTGTCGTTTTCTAATCAACATTAAAAGATGGATTCGTTATTGCAGGAAACGTAAACTGCTAAATCCTTTCAGCTGTCCTATGATCACCAAAGCTGAGCAGGCTACCAGAATGGGTGTGAAGAGCAAAGCAGATAGCTCTTCTAGCCGGCAATTACGGTTAAGTCACGTGATGATTAATCACTAAAACGAAAACTAAAATTTTAGGCCATGTTTCGTAAATACATAATTTTTCAAATTCAATTCGCGACCCCTAAAACTTCTCAGATTTCGTTAATTTTGGCACAGATGTAATCAGGAGTAACAGAAGAATGGGGAAAAATGCCTCCACACACAATATTCAAAAATCGGGAAAATGGGTCACCCTAGGCTAGTGTACAGTCAGTGTACACGGGACCAGCACTACAAAGGAGCGGGCCACTTGAGAAAGCAGTATCATTCCTGAGGTACAGAACCACTGCAGTCTAGGTAGGTACAGTACATAGAAGGCTGGCCAGAGAGCTGTAGACGAAAAAACACTTCTGACCAGGACGGATATTTAGAGTGTTACGCAAGCAACACCTCTAAAAGTAAGATCAGTACAGTCATTTTTGGGGAATCCCAAGGAACATCAATTCTAAGATCACGGTGCAAGAGGACTAAGAAAGAAACACAAGTTCCAAAATTTTTCCTCGCATGCAAGTAACAGCAACTGAGACAAGCAATGTTCAAGAGCGCCAACAGAAAAATATATATATCACAATTACCGTAGTTTTTCGTTGTATTGAAGTTGACAACAATTGTGACATGAGCGGTGTAAGAGCGCAACGAAAAAGATAATCACCATAAATAAGTAGGCACCACAATATTTCCGCGTACGAAAGCAGCATCAATTTTGACGAAGGTAGGTACGTGATGCCCGAGAGCTACGCAGAAACAACACCAAAAGAAGTGAGGAACCAACGAGAACAGTTGTGGAGCTTGGCAAGGGAGCCAAAGCAAGCGCGATAACACAGGAGCCATGTGGCTCCGCTGCTGGTGCATGACCGCATGCAGCTTCACGGCTCAACATCCTGCTTCTCAAACATAGGTACCACATGGTGCGCTGCACTCATGTGCAAGCTGCGCCAAAGAGCCTACGAAATATAAATTATAGACTAATAGGAAGGCTAATCTGACAAGTATGATAACGATATAAATTTCACAAAACCCGTGAATATCGACAACATAATTCTGATGCAAGCTAGGTACCTATTGCACTTATGCAACTACAGCCCTCAATTTATTCAGCAATTTGTGTACTCTTTCTGGCCGTAAACAAACGTCACTTTCTGTACGAAGGGCACTATTTGTTATGTCCAAAAAGTGGTACAGTAAATTCTGGAAACTTTAAGGTTCAAACCCTTAAGAGTCGGGTGGACTTCAGGATTTATTTTTTACTAGTGCTATACCTACGGAAATTGAAGCTCAAAGTAGACGAGAAAGTATTTATATTCACTGCATTAGTTAACTCCAGTTTTTTCTCGCTAAAAAGACTTGTATTTCACTATGAAACACATTAAGACAGAGATCCCTTACCTAGCTATAACAAACGAACACAACCTGGTTGAAATAGGGGTAATCTGGCCATCATGAAGTTAGGTGGAAAAGAAACATCATTTCGAAATCAAGATTAAAGCTAAGCGGACGGTCAGTCTTAAAGAAATGTCTTTATAAAAAGAGCGGCTTTGACCCGAGAAGTCATTATTAATATTCTGGAACAGACTACCATAATACAGTATTGCACACAAAATAGGTTAATCTACATAATGCCGGGCTATTTTCAAGTGTCATGAAGACCATGGTATAACTACCGTACGTAAAGGTAGCCTCACGCACATCTCCCATATCTACTTTATCAATAAAATTTTATAACAAGTCATTCATTCTAGGTTATCGAATATCCTTTCATCAGATAACGTAATTAACTGACCTGAAATGCTTCCACATTAAACATATATGGTATATAGTCATTTTTTTGACTTTAGAAAGGCGTCCGATACCGTACATAAATCACTCTTACTAAAAAAAGCTTTATCATTACGGCGTACAAAATGAAGCAAATGCACTGATTAATAGTTAACTGTCTAACAGGGATCAATATGTAGCCTACCCTGTAATGACGCCAAATCACTCACACTACCTATTAATGCAGGTGTTCCCCAAGGAAGCATTTGAGGTCCGTTATTATTTATCATTTTTCTTAATATTACTACCTTCGGTATGAATTGAATATTGTATCCGGATGATGCAGTTTTCTACACCAATAGTAGTAATTTTCAAGCTGATATGCAAACTGTTTAAAGTGTGTTGTCAGAATAGTTAATTCAAAATAGATTAACTGCCCATGACAATAAAACCAAATTAATGCTATTCTCCCCCAGTACTCACCCACAGCTGCCACCTATTTTTTTAACAATAATCACCTAGAGTGGGTGCTCCAAATAAGATATCGTGGACTGATCCTGGATGATGAGCTGTGTTTCAAGTCCCATATTGAAGATGTCGGGCGTAAGCTTAGCAGGGTTCTCGGCATAATCTATGCAATATATAATTAGGTTGATCGAGAATCATTAAAAATAGTTCATTACTCATTGGCTCATTCAGTGCTGGTCCAGAATATCATCGTTTGGGGCGCATCTCCACGTTGTCATGTTCACAAACTTGAAGTAATATAATACTAAGAATGACCGTCATGTGTTTATATATTTATACTTTTATTTATTAATTCATTTATTTATAGGATTGGTGTAAAACTAAACGAAATAGATGAGCAAAAATTAGCTTTGGTCTTCCTGGTTTCATCAGCGAATTCAACTGCTTGAAGACTGTAGTCATCCTTTCAAGCTTCATTAAAAAACTGATAGGTACAAAATATTCCAGATTACAGATGGCACTCGAACCTTATGTCTGATTCCGGTCTTTTTTTGACAATGTTGAAGTTCACTCGATGTAGATGCATACAGCTTCTCTAAACAATCTCTTCCATCGTGTTGTGTACTCTCATCTGAGATTTCCTTCATTCAAGCTTCAGCTGATACTCTTATTTTCTTATTTTGGTAATTATCGAGGCAACTGGTAAAATATTCTTGATCGGTCAGCAGGCGCGTAAAGACAACGTTGATTTCTCGGTAGCAAATTATTTTCTCATTATTTTGGGTTCCTCTTTCAACAGAGCAAGTTATCTCTCGAGAAAAAAATTACAGAGTCCGAGCTTTATGCCACCTTCGAGAGTCTTGAACACAGAACTCCGTATTTATTAGAAGCAATATTGACTTCGTGCAAAAAACGTTGCTTTTTTGCGTATCACCTAATGGAAGCTTGGTTTTGTTCAGCCTTGCACGCTCATCTGAACGGTTCCCTAATTCAAGTAGGCAGTTGCGCAGCATATTATACAAGAAAGTTAATAAGAGGGAATGTACATATCTTCCCTCGAGTTGGCAGATGGGATTTATCAACTGTTGGACTCTTTAGTACTTCACGTACAGGGTAGTTGTGCGCCGTGATGGGTGTGACCCTTGAGGGAAGATATGTACATTCCGAGACCCTTAATATCTTTGTAATGATGATGCTACTACAGGGAACACAAGACGGGTCTTCACAAATTCTTTGCATTCATTATTGACAGCGCGGGCACTCATGTATTGAATAACATACTTAGGCGACTACTCCGTGTTAGACGTGCCGTGTTGACAAAACATACCTAAAATAACACCAAAACGAGCATCCAGTACTCGCAGTTGATCTTCGTAAGTTGGCCTACCTGCCGAGGGACGCCTCGAAACGCACGCTCAGCTGCGTCGGTCAAGTAAGCGACAACCGAGGGCAGCGCACGTGACGTCGGGGAGCGCCCACACCTGCTTAGCCCATGGGATAGCGACCAAGGGATACCTATCCTCTGAACTTGTATTTTGTATTTCTGCAAGTGCATCTTCTGGGCTATTGCGGCCAAACCAAGGCCTACTGCAAACATTTATTTATATGTACTTACAGTTGAAGCCGTGAGTACAGGACAATTAAGAGTTTTTCAGGGGAGAAACAGGATAGCCTCACGCTCCACTCTCGATTTATTACAAATAATGGAGAAGCTAGGAACAGTAGAAGAGGGAAAGGTCATTAGGTAGCTGCCATATCACGAGACCTCCAACTAGGCATGCATATACATAATGTAGGTGGGACGGTTAGCCAATTAGAGGGGAAAACAGTTGATCGAACCAATACATTTCAGTGGCAGAGAGTGTGAAATCTGCTCGCTGGTGCAGATTGGCTGGCTGTTTATTGTCAACCAACTAGCCAAGTATAAAAGCTAGGTCCGGGCTGTCAAAGCCAACACGAGAACGAGAGAAGCCCGTGCCGTCCCATTATCTGTGTGTGCTTCAAGCCTTTCGGACCGAGGACTAGACGATGGCCCAGGTCGAATTCAAGACAGTAGTAATGCCGATTCCAAGTAGAGTATCGAATGTGTATTTATAGTCAAGAAAGTGGGGTTAATAAAATTCCTACGGAATATTTAGAAGGCGGTAGGAGTAGGCTATAGTCTGTCGACTTTCGTAACCAATCGTAGGTATTGTATCAAGTTGCGTGGCAGTCGTGCAAGAAGGCATCGAATTGTATCAGGATCAGTATTAAGTTATGAATATAGACAAGTCATATTAGCTCTTGTCGTTATTTCTCCTCTGCTGCGCCACAGCTGTTTTTACAATCGTGCCTCCGTTCGAGCCCAAAGAAAATCTCTGAATCAATACAGGAAATGATCAAACATCAACTGACCTGAATGATAATCATTTTCTAGATATGCACTAATTCTGGTTTCGGGGAAATCCCGCTCGCAGGAGCTAAACCCCCCATAATCGTAACGTTGGACACGCTACCATTTTACGGTGAATTGTGATTGAAAATAAAATGTGGAATTAATTAATAACAATACATATCTGCTGAGCTTCTAAGTGGTTATAAAAAAGTTGGAAAATGTAAAATCACTTTACCCCATCAAAATATACACCACAGACGTAACGAAAACTACGTGCCTGTAATGAGTTGCAGGGAAATGTACTCGTCTTTAGAAATGTTGCAATTTCAGGATGCTTTCAACTATTCCTTACTTAAATTTTTTTGATGTGCGTTTCATAATCAACCTGAAGTATTTCTCAAGTATTTCAGTCCCCCTTATTCCCAACAAAATTACAAAATGATGCGTTCTGTTCTCAATCTCCCAATTCTACGTGTTGACGTTGAGAAACGCTCTACAGTATTTTAAATTGCAATGCTTCTAAATAAACTTCGTGAGTATTTATTAGATCCCATTTCTGATGTTTTAAAAAACGTTTTAAAGAATACACCATGCAATTGTATTAGCTTTTGCTTTGTGTTGCCCAAAAAGTTTGTTTAACTTCCAGTGGCATTATTCTACACCGTATAGTACTATTGTAGCAAATGTTGTGATGCATCAGATGTGTTTGAGTGAAAAAAACCTATGTTGTGATGTATCAGATGTTTTTGAGTGAAAAAACCTATCAAACCTATAAAACCCCTTTGCTTGCTAGCCAGCGGTGATGTCATCTGGAGACCCAAACTCGGTCGCCAACTAGGTAGCCTTATAGTCTCCATTTACGATTAGTTTTTCTGATTTGGTTAAACGGTCTTTCCTTAACACAACGTATAACCAGTCCAATTAAAATGAAGCGCTAAATTGCACATCTATCTATATTATACTATAAGTCTGTGAACCTTACTTGCTTATTAAATTGTGCCTTGTTTGCACGCAGTTTCTTTGCTTTATGATAGAAAGAATTTCACAGATACAGCAACGCATTCGAACGCTGCGCAGTGAAAACGCAGGACAAAAACTTTCGTGTGCAGCAGGGCTTTCGGATCAAAAACCGTAAATAACTCTGCAAGGCGACCAGCGATTGCATTGTAAAGATCGCAAGAAATGGACGATTTGTAAGCGATAAAACGGGATGCACGACATACGATCAAGTACTTTTCAAGTGTTGGTAATGACCGCTAATAGTAACTCGTTCATGTGATACTCCTATATACCGGATGTGACTAACCATTTTCATTTTAACTCGTTGAAGGAATGATTAAAAATTTATTGTCTGTTCAATGTCGTTTCAATTTGGGACGGTTAAACTACAAACACGGGACAAGTACAGAGCGGGTGTAATCTGGTGTCCCTGAACGGGTTAATTAATAGCTTCAGTTCCATGCGCTGGTCACAGCGACTCGCTTGCACTTGTCAGTTTCTCATGTAAGTGACAAGAAGACGGATTAATGTGGCCTCGGAAGTTTTGGCCGTCAAGAGTTTGCGACTCCCGGAGAGAGTTCTTAGCTGTGGAGGATGTCTCTCCCAATGTATGCCTCGACAATTTTCAAACGCGTTGACTGACTCCGCACTTACAACATCGGAAGAGAGTCTATTCCAAATGCAGACTATGAAATACGGAAAGAACTGCTGACTTACGGTCGTTCTTCGAGCTTTGTACTTGAGTTTTTGACCGTTATTTCGCAAGCGATCATTGAGATCTCTTAAAAAGAGTCCCGTTGTAGGCAAGTCGTTGAACCCATTCAAATGCTTGAATGTTTCTATTAGCTGCCCATGAGTCGTCTTTGCTCGAGAGATCAGACCAAGTTCCTTAAGGCGACATTCATAAGGCTTGTTTCGTAACTGAGGTATCGATTTCGTTGCTCTGCGTTGGACTCTTTCCATATTATCGATATATTTGCATAGAAGGGGCGACCAAAATTGAATAGTAAATTCCAAGTGTGGCCGCACGAATGCCTTGTAGCTACAAGGGAACGATGATGTGCTTGGACTTTTATTGAAAATTTCTGGTGATGAACACGAGAACTCTGCTTGCCATTTTCACACACTTGTCGACTTGCTGTGTTGTAGTTTGTTTATAATAGTGATTCCCAAGTCACGTTGTTGGGTGACAGCAGCCAATAAGTGCCGTTCACTTTCAATGGGGCTGAAGGGTTCACCAGCCCTATGTGAATTACTAAGCATTTGTCGACATTAAAGTTCATCTGCCACGTTGTGCTCCATTCCATGAGGCGGTCAAGGTCTTGTTTTAGCTCGGCTCTTTTCGTGGCAGGATGAAAAATTTAGTATCATCCGTGAATTTACTGATTTTACTACTGATATTAAGATCGAGATTATTGATGTAAATTGAGAACAGAAGCGGGCCAAGCACGCTACTTTGTTGATCCCCTGATGACACCTGCGTCCAGGCGCTCNTGCCAACCCGTAAGCCATACCCTGATCCATCGTAAAGTCTCCCTTGATGCCATGGGCTTCCAATTTTTCCATTAGCAGTTGATGGGGGACTTTGTCAAAAGCCTTTTGGAAGTCTAGATACACAAGGTCTACACCTTTTTGTTCATCTTTAATATCCGTAACTTTGGAGAAAAAGTCCAGTAGGTTTGTTAAGCAGCTTCTTCCATTTCGAAAGGCATGCTGAGTGTCGGATATAAGCTGCTGCATCCTCTGGGGATCAGTTATGCGCTTTTTCAAGAGGCGTTCGATGATTTTGCTGACAACCGATGTAATACTGAATGGTCGATAGTTGCTGGGGCTTTTCCTATCCCCCTCCTATCGTTTTGCACTGCGGGGCTGAACCAAGGCCTCCTACAAACTACGATGTCTCATCTGACTTCGTTCATGCTCATGTATGGCAGGCTTCAACTGACGAATAGCAAACGTCTAATATCAGTTATGATTACATTACACGCTTCCTCATTAATACCAAGAAGTATCACCTCGCTACAAGCATTTACTTTTCGTAGAAATAGAACAGGACAGAAATCCCTTTTATAGTCTGACCCAATTTATGAAGGCGGTTTGGGCGTGGTCAAATTCCTCTACGGCGTTGCCAATTTTACTGGCATTTCTTATAGCCCCGCCCATGCAGTACCTGCGTCTAGATCCAAGCACTACCGATTCAAGAGGATTGGATTGACGGAAACTACTGAAGCGCGAATTATTGTGAAACATTCCTAGTATTAAAAACCAATCTGCATGGATAAACAAGGATGCAGCCTGAAGAACTTTAATGAGGTGTACAGTTATGTTAGAAATGAAAATTCTAAAAAGATTTAAAGGAAAAATGTTATGAAAAAGGATTGAATCAAAGACTACTCTTGAATTGAATATAAACGTTTGAGAACAGCTACAGAAAAATAGCTTAATTTGGGGCGGTAATGGTGGCTTATATATTACGATCTTATATACGAAACCTTAAGCCTCTCTGCCAAGCATAAAATAAACTGTTCTAAGCTAGGAAAATGAAGGGGGGCATGAAGTATGTCAAGAAAAAATGTGGATCTCATGCACGAAAGTGTTCCTAGACAGGATCAACTCGCATGTTCGAATATTTCTTTTCTCATAGAAAAAGAGCACAGTTATTCGCAGGACTCTTAGATCAAAATTATCCAAATTGGTGACTGTGGCAGGTCTATTCCTTGCAGGAGAAAAGAAAACTGGCTCTGCAGTCCCCTTTGCTTGAGAGTAAATTCAGTGAACTGTTCTGATGCCGACTTTCGTTGCTTTGCAGTTCAGCAGGTGCTTTTGAAAAATCTAATAAGGGGCCCTGATTCGCTTTTTCTTCCAAAAAAAAAAATAGGAATTAACGTTGTATATGAGCTCATTCGCTTGACTGTGTAAAACGCGTGAGCGGAAAGCTGAAGAAGTTTCCATCACGCATTTTCATCCTAACCCAAATGACTAATAGGAAGTTCCGAAATATTGCTATATTTGATCATATTCAAGAAATTTGTTGCCATTATTCAATGCTTAATTACAACAGTGACTTCCAAAACAGTCCAAGATAACTCTATATTTATTGTAAAAGTAAAATATAAAAAGATCAATTTTATCTAAGTACAAAATATGACACAAGCGCCTAAACTGCCTTCATAAACTGGTCAGACTATGGCAAAGTAACACAGCCTAGTAAAACGCACAGAGTTAATTTAACTCCGAGTAGATACTAGATACTACAGAATGTTTCAAGAAGAAAAAGGGACGTGTGTGGCATCAAGGCATAATGGGGCAACCCACCAAATACAGAAGCACCGCAAAACTGAACCGTAATTCGCAAAATTAAAAGGACCACGGAAACAATGTTTATAGGCAATAGTCAGTGTTAAAAATGAAATCATGCAACGTGGACAAGAGAAAATATCCAATGACCGCCAGCTAAGGCAAAATCATAAAGTGCTACTGGGGTTTGAATCCCCAGAACATGGGACGGACGCACATACTCGTAACTGCCCCAACCCGCGCTCCCTTTGCCAACAGTGCTAGCCAGGGTGATTTAGGGGTAACATTTATTGAATAATAAACGGCTGCAGTGACCCGTTTCTCTTCCACTAAAGGAGCGCAGCTCAGCTAGGCCTCTCTCCCAAAGTTGACACAGCATTGCAGCAATAACCGGATAATGTAATTGCACAGTACCTACCGTACAGCACAATGTGGATAACCCATGCGAACGCGCAAACGCAGCAGGAACAAAACCGAGCTAACGATCCAGTTTGCTGACGTAGCTTGATACCTCATCCAAATATAGAGCTAACACAGTAAATGCACTAACTACGTAGAAGCTATGTTTCATTTGCCGGTGAACGAAAAAACATTAGAGCGTCACGTAGCGTAAGACAATCACCCGTGGTGGGGAGCTAGCAATGCTTGATTTTTGATGGCCAACTAAACCAGAGTTTTGGCTTATTTACCACCGGCGAGCGACGCGGAAAGCGGTGATAATGCTTTCGTTGAAGATTTAAGTATATTTGTAAATGTATAAATAGGTATATATTTAAGTACATTTGTTTGTATACTTTCTTGTTTGTTTGTCTGTCGACCCAAAAAGACGGAGAAGTTGAGCAATGTTCATTAGTTTTTGCTCGGAGACAGGTGGGTTAACCTAGGTGTGAAAATATCAGAATTCTACAGTTAGCGGGCTGTAAAAAATGACGGCGTTAAAATTTGCCCCTTCCCCCACCACCCGCGGTGGGGGAAGGGGCAAATGCCCTGGGCGTTCTAGTTTACACTTAGGTCAACCCACTTGACCTCCTGCAAGAAATTATGGACATTGTTCAACTCCCTCATCCTCTCTTTACGTGGACAGACAAATATACAAGCAAATTAAGAAAAAATAGGCAGACAAACAAACAGATGGACTTTCACCAAAAGTTAATCACCTGTTACTGTTAACAAGCCTAACAATCCCTATAAATTTTGTAAAGATACGTGGGTAACTTTTTGAATAATTTGGTGACAAACAAACACGACAAAAACATGACCTCCTTGGCGAAGGTAGCCTAATCTAATGCTAAGAATGAGCGTCGTTAGTTTATATATTTATACTTTTCATCATTTATTATTTATTTATTAATTTATAGGTTTCGTTTCATGCTCTTTCGAAATATAAACGCAAAAATTAGCTCTGGCCTTCCTGGTTTCACCAGTGTATTCATCTGCTTGAAGACTGTGGTCATCCTGCCAAGCTTCGTAGAAAACTGATAGGTAGAAAATATTCCAGGTTACAGATGATGGCCCTCGAACCGTACGTCCAATTCAGGTCTTTCTTCGACAATGTTGTAGTCCCCTCGATGTAGATGCATACAGCTTCTCGAAACAATCTCTTCCATCGTGCGGCCGCCCCCATTGTCCGGCCACCGGACGCCGCTTTGTTTGTATGAGCTGGCTTTGGGTTTGGGGCTCTGGGTAGCCCCTGAGTTGGAGGAAATGCCACTCTAAAGGCGGATGAGACCTCTTTG
>LQNS02000138.1:16053805-16073541 GCA_001587735.2 Parhyale hawaiensis
CCATGCAGCTTGAGTGTCCTGCAGGAGCCTGTGGTTTGATTATTGATGGCTGGTTGACGATTTTTGATGAGGAGTGATTCCATTATTTGAAGTCTGAGGTAGTCAGTGCATCGATGCAATATTGTTGTGCTTTCCACTATTC
The DNA here is from genome assembly GCA_001587735.2 of Parhyale hawaiensis. Classification (NCBI taxonomy): domain Eukaryota; kingdom Metazoa; phylum Arthropoda; class Malacostraca; order Amphipoda; family Hyalidae; genus Parhyale; species Parhyale hawaiensis. The sequence continues at coordinate 16,053,948 of LQNS02000138.1, forward strand.
CACTGCTTGAAGACTGTGGTCATCCTGCCAAGCTTCGTAGAAAACTGATAGGTAGAAAATATTCCAGGTTACAGATGATGGCACTCGAACCGTACGTCTAATTCAGGTCTTTCTTCGACAATGTTGCAGTCCACTCGATGTAGATGCATACAGCTTCTCGAAACAATCTCTTCCATCGTGTGGTGAACTCTTTTCTGAGATTTCCTTAATCTAAACTTCAGCTGATTATTTTGTTAGTTTGATAATTATCGAGGCAACGGTAGCCAAGATATTCTTAATCGGTCAGCAGGCGCGTAAGAAAACGATAATTTCTCGGCAGTGAATTTGGGTTCTTTTTGAACAGAACAAATTTTCTCTTGAAGAAAAAATTTCCGAGTCTGAGTTACATGCCATCCTCGAGCATATTGGGTACAGAGCTCCGTATTAATTAGAAGCAATATCGACTGCGGGTAAGAAACATCGCTTTTTAACGTACCACCGAAAGAAAGCTTAGTGTTGTTCAGCCTTGCACGCTCATCTGTACGGTTCCCTAATTCAAGCCGGCAGTTGCGCAGCATCCTACACAAGGAAGTTAATATGAGCTTTACGTGTATGTATTAAGATATATAGAAGGGAGCTCAACAGTCTAACCTAAATGGTTGAGAACCTGAGAAATCATGAAGTGCATGTCCCGTCAACACGCGGCACTACCAAGACTGGGACGAGGAAAGATATGTACATTCCAAGATGGAATTATAGAAACTATACTACGATGCCCGTTGTGTTTTGCCCCGAAGTGTTCAAGAAGCGACAGTAATGACTGTCGCGCCCCTGAGATCATTATATACTTACTGTTTGAACCAACTTGGTCATATGGTCCATGGCCCACGCTTTCCTCCCTGGAGAGAATACATAGGTATATCGGAATCCTGTATTTTTCAAAATTTCAAACAAACCACAGTGGAGAATTTACTCTAGCACCTCCCAAATGAAACCTCGCATGACCTTGGCACTTGTGAAAGCCTAACCTATCCTACGCTGGTGTACCTATTTACTGAAGCAACTCTTGCTTTGTTGAAAGAAAACTAAACTCGTACCGCGTACAAAGAGAGCTCTATGGGGAAGGGCGGCTACCTAACCTGCCTCTCCCATGTAATGGTGCAAGACATCGGGTACGCTACTGGGAAGAACCGGACTATGACGGTCAGTTTAACATGGCTGAGAGAAGAGAAAAACACGTAACCGTGCTTAGGCTATCCAGCATGAATGCGTAGGTATGTCGACAAGCGAAATCTCCGTTGAATTTGACGGAATGAAATAGCTGGAATGCTAAGGTTACGGCGACATTGTAATTCACACGCAGCGTACAAATGCAAAGTAAAAGAGCATGGATTAGAAATCTATAAGATTTTCTATACAAATTGCCCAGAACGAAAATGGAAAGTAAAGTTGCAGAACACTTCAATGTAGTTTATACGCCATTTTTATTCCACTTTCGCAGCAAGCAGCCACCCAATGTGTTGTACGTTCTTGTAAACGGTAGGTACTGTGCGCCTATACAGGGCCATTTGCTACACTGTAGGCGCGGTCCATTTATTATGTTATTATCATTATTAAAACTTCACGCTCGAACTCCCACGGACAGGTAATACAACCCAAATTAAGGATCTTGCAACACCGGGAAGCCCAAAACACTGCTAAAGGAAATCCAGCAAAAAAAACATCAACAGCTGACGTAAACGCCTGCAGGCCAATAAGAGCAAAAGCCGATACCGCCAACAAATTCCAAACCTTAGCCGACCAGGGCACGAAGCACCGACAGAACTTAGTAGTTCGACATACGACAGCCTCCAAAGTGATAAGAGTGCGTTGCGCACGCAGCACGAGTCTCTCTTCCAAATACCTTGAGGGCAGGACGAGAAGAATACAACCAATGGCTCTCATTATTGTACACCTTATAAAACATACATAGCTCGGCTACTCTCCTCCTATGGGACAGGTTCACCAGATGATTAGTATCAGCGAACAGCCCAGTGGCTGAACTAACAAGTCGGTTCACCAGACGCAAGTGAGTGTTAACAGCTGAAGCCCAGACCGGTGAGCAATACTCAAACACAGACAGCAAAAAAGCATAAAAACATCTGCGGACAACCTGACTTTCACCAAACACAGAATTCACCTTACGCTGGAGCCCAATCTTGATGAAAGCACGTGACACCAACCTCCTAATATGCTGCTCAAAAGTAAGCTTCTCATCAGCTAGCGCCATCAAAAGATTCTGGATACCTCTTTAAACTAACAGAGAATGGGAACTCAGAGAGATATACCGTTTTCTGCTTTTCTAGTTAAAGAGTACAACGATGCATTTCGGCGCTGAATACTACGCATGCAGGGAACAACGCACTTAACAAGTACAGTACATTTTCCGCGGGCAACTTCGGTTCTAACTTCGAAAGAAATTAATTATATACGTTTTATATTACATTGGGAACCTCGACCAAGAAAACTAAAGATTTTCGACAAATGGAGGAGTTACAGAAGGCATTGGTGAATTGCTGACGGGGTAAATGTTGCTTTGAAGTTGCTTTGTGGTACAAGTTGCTTTGAACAAAGTGAACTCTGACAAAATTGGCCTGCAGTGCGAGTCAAAAGTGTTTACAGGGGATAGTTTCCTACATTGTAAAGCTAGTTTGGATGGAAATTGAACAGTGAATTCATCATTAGTTGAGATAGCTTATTAGACTATTACGGAATACAGAATATTAGAAATCTATGATTAAAATAATGAATCAGAGGTCACAAAGAGTTTGCGGCCCTTAAATAAATTCAATTGTCTAAATATAATTTCCGGAGAAACAAACTATGTGAAAACTTTTTTTTTTTAACGACAACGCTCGAGCCACACTTAACGGCCCTGACGGATGGAGACTAGAATGGCTCGCTAATGGCGCAAGTGCACGTTTGCGTTACAAACGGCAGCAAGGAGGGTAGAGGAGTTATATTTTTTAGATTCGAATCGTCTATAACAATATTATCGGACCTTTTCCTGTACCAGAAGACCCCAAAATGATTTCTATTAACTGTAAATATTGAGCATTTCTGCATGGCAACTTTCTATCCTGTTGACCTGGTTGTATATTCAGAGCGATACCTAGCATATAAACAAACTTTATTTTTCAGCAGGGCAATGCTTCAAGCCATGCATCGCGTATGATTATACTATGAGTTACAAATGAAGATATCACAGAAGAGAAACTCGTGAATTGGCCTCCACAGAATTAAGATTTACACCCCACTGAAAATCATTGGTCAAGAGTAAAAAGAAACGCTTATGGAAACTAATACTAATTTGCAAAAAAGATGAGCTACGAAAGAGGATTCTGCAGATTTCGTGTCAAGTTTCAGCTGTACAAGAAGTTGACGTTCTTGAAAATAAGAGAGTGGTCCAACTGATAAAGAAGGGCAGAAAAATAATTACAATTTAGAAAGGACTTTCCCAAGATTCACTTTTATTTGTCACATTCATTCTCCTTAAAGTAGTGTAATCTCATTGTTTTCGAAAAAAGGTAACATTTTCAAGAAATACTCTCAGTTTAGTTTTTGTTAATTTCGTTAAAATACAATATGCAAAAATTTTTGGCCCATCTTAAAATGATTAAAAAAAGAAATCAAATAAAAACAGACCATGATACCATACGGTATCGAAATAAAACAAAAATTTCAAATATGTTCAAATACGTAAATCAAGCTATCTTTACTAATTGATGAATCACTGCCCAGTTTTCAACGAAAACAGATTTTGCACTGTAGAAAAAATTGCCTGCAGACACTTCTGACCCGCACTGTTTGTTTAAACTAAGCAGTTTGAGCCTCAGTTTGCACAACAAAGGCAGAAAAAGAAAGAAGGGACGTCGATAGCAACGTGGAAGCCATGCACGACAGCGTTCCCGAGCAGGATCAAAGCGCATATGTGAAGCTGGGAACGCCACCATGCAAGTCGGAAAAAAAGAGGAAGAACAGAATAAAACATCATCAGTACGAGTATGGAAGGAGAAGGAAGCAAGGCGGGCAGGAAGGAAAGACGTCCCGAAAGTGTAGGTTTGGCTAATGCCTGGTGGCAGAATGGGGCTGACTTCTCGCCAAGATCTTGGCGAAAACTGTCGTGTGAGAACTCGGCTGAGGTAACCTACAGGGATCGCTGCTCCACATAACATAAGATGAGTGAACCTAACCAACAGAACCCTATGACTATTCTCTGCCCCTGAGAGGCTGATTGGCTCTGTCGAGTCATCCTGCTAAATTCGCTCCTGATCCTCAGTTTTCCCCGGGGTCTGGTCGAGCATTCGTGGGTGAATTACCACTTCCGGGAATTTTTTTATTTCATGTGCATCGGCCACAGGGCGGGTATTATTATTGTGATACTCCTAGTTATGCCTCCCTAACCACAGAATACACTGATCCAAAGAGAGGAAGAAAGACGGAACAAAGAATGTCAAGAGAAACGTGGAACCCACGTGCGACTCAATGCTCATGGGAATAGCAACTCGGGAAAGAAGAGGAAGAATAGAATAAAGTATGAGCAATTAGATGTACGAAATCGAGAAGGAAGCCAAGTGGGCACGAGAGACATACGTCCCGAAGGCCTAAGTAATAATGGCTAAGGTAACCTACACGAGCTCCCTGGGGTCGCCGGACCCCATAACATAAAATGGGCGAACCTAACCCTACGGCTGGTATTAGAAGAAGTACGGTATCAGACTGCGACAAGATATGACTTATCAGTACAGGTCGAATGTAAAATTTCTGCTGTTGTCAAGAAACCATACGAATAATTTTTTGCAAAACAAAAACAGGCGATCACGGACCTTCAAGGCCCGAAATCACTACATACGATAGGAAGACCTCACCCATATCAAGTGTTATAATTTTATTAATTGTTTACGTTTTGAAGCAAAAGCAAAAGAGGGGTGTAGTTTTCTTTCTCCAAATAAGAGATTTTTAACACTTTTCCTGCGAAGCCACTCCCACTTTAGGGTCCTTTCAGATATGTATACGACTACGATGCATGAAGGCAATCGTAAGAATTAATGTACTGAGGTGTTTTAGGGGCAACAACAGTTAACCTAATGCTGCGGCCACACTCTACAATCGCACGCACGGTCAACTTACAAGCGGACATTCAGCTCGCACGACGTCCAGGTTGATCACATATACAGTTAAAGTCAATATCCAAGATACCCCTGGAAAGTAGATAAATTGAATGTGCGAGTGTGTGGTGTGACAGTGTGTTTGACAGTGTGGTCCTGTCAAACAAAGCAAAAAAAAAAAAAAAAACATACACGATGGCCGACATTCAGCGCCAGTCGTGCAAATCTGCTCAAGAGTGAACAGAGAGTCACACAAAAGTGAGTTTTACGTTCAACGAACCTGCTGTTATACTATTAGACCGAAGGGTACACATTGGGTTATATTTTGGCTCGCAGTCTGCTCCGTTGGTACATACGAAACTACTGCAGCCAAGATCATAGATGCAACGGTTCTTGGTGGCAAGGAGACTAAGGTGGATATCCGCTTGTCCCGGGAGCCAAAATTGGGGAGTAAAAGTGAGTAACTTGAAGTCTTATTTAGTTCAGGAGTAGGAGGTTACTGACACATGAAGTCTGTGTCCGACGCCCGCTGGACCCAAGAAGAGGAGTCGCAGTCGGACCTTCAACCGACCGATTCCGCAGCCCTGGCTAATACACACGCTATGCAAAATTTATGCATACAGGTTAGACAAATTATGGCAGCGCTAAGCGATTCTAGCATAATTGTTCTAAGTATAAAGCCTGATAAAATTAAAGAAAACGCGAAATACTAATACGAGTAAAAAAACGCATTGCACCTAGGTAAATAAGTCAATTCATCTATCGGCGAAGTGGGAGAAAAGGGGCGAGGTGCGTGCAAGGCATAGATAAACGCTGTAGACTAATACCTACACCGTACAGTAGGGTGTATTAAAATTTTTTAATATATTTTTTGGCAACATAGGGGAAAACGTGCTAAATGGTGAGAAAACACATGTGTGAAAATTTGAAAGCTCTTAATTAAAGGGAATGCTTTGCGCATTGAGGTCAAAAATTGAAAAAATAAAGAAAAAACATATATTTTTAAAAATTTGCTATAAAACTCAATATTTAGTTTTATACTTTGCAACACCTGGGAAAACACAGTATTTAGTACTTTTATATCAGCAAAAAAAAATTCAGTGAAATCAGACAAGAGCAATGCTTTGCGCATTCCATGTAAAAAATGGGCATTTTACCCAGAAAATGGGTGATTTTGCCATTTTTCAGAAAAGACAATTTCATTAGCTTTTCATGCGAAATGTGTTTGACGGTGATATATATTTCAACAAATGATGAGAACTGGCTCTCTGCATGCTTTACTGCTTAAATATTCAACATTTATTGCAGACTCGCCACACATCAAAAATACCTAAATATAGTAAAAACGTACTGCACCCAGCCACCCACACTAAATGTACTATCGACTATCGTATACTAACGCTGAAAAAATATTTCGTTTTGAGAGCTTAATTTATAATATCAGGTTGACAGCTCATAATGCGAATATTTTGAAGAAAATGCCCTTTTTTAATGTTGATGCGCAAAGCATTGCACTTGTCTGATTTCACTGAATTTCTTTGCTGATATAAAAATACAGTAGGTACTAAATACTGTATTCTACCAGGTGTTGCAAAGTATAAAACTAAATAAGTATTATTGGAAATTTTCAAAAATGTGTTTTTCCTTTATTTTTTCAATTTTTTATCTCAATGCGCAAAGCATTTCCATTAATTTAGAGCTTTTAAATTTTCACACATGTATTTTCTCACCATTTAGCAAGTTTTCCCAGGTGTTACCAAAAAATATTTAAAAAAAAAATTTTATACACCCTACCATACAGAGCTCGATCACGCAATGCTGCTCTCCACAGAGACAAAAACCCAACCGGTACAGAATTATTGACCACCCTACATGAGAAGTTCCCGAGTTTTATCTTCTGGGTGGCACAGACTTCTGTTAGGCAAACGACGAGGTACCCACGTACTGTTACAACCGCACGGAAACAGCAAACCGAGGAAGAAGAGGACGACCAGCAACCGTCAACAGCGGGAGTGCGCGGAGCAAAGAAGTGAGCAGAAAAGAAACAGAATCGGACCGAGGACACAAAACGAGACCCCCGCTGACACGAATAACACAACCGGGAGAGAAGAGCAAAACTTTACAAAGTGCAGGTACTTAAAGATTGAGCAATACCCCAAGAAAACTTGAGCAGGCAGTGACTTAGTGGCAAAAACAAATATAGAAAGCAAGCACTGGAGCGTTAGCAAGTCGAGCTTTGGCAGCAAAAAGGTGCGCCGGCAACTTTTTCATTGATAACACGTTGCGACCAACGGCTGTCTGATTCAGGCTATAATTTGAGCAATTCAAGACACTGGAACTGAAATTTAAGACACTACGTTAACGGCGGTGGCTGTAGCCTAATCGATCGGAATGGACAAACAATCGATTTGTTAGTAGAGCAGATAAAATACACACGATATGATACACACGACTTCAGCTACGAAAGGTAAATCAGTAGGGGCACGTCCAAGCACGAATTAAACAAGTGCTGATTCTTAAAAGAATCATGGAAAACTTGCAAAATTAACCGAACAATTTTCTAAACGAGAGGTATGCAAGAAACATTAATACAATAATCAATAAAAATTTGTCAGACATTTCGGTTCGACTGGAACGACTATACAATTGCTAGCACTCACGGGACCAGTAGTTACCGTACCTACCTACATTATGAATTTAAATAGTTGGCAATAGAGGCACCAGTAGGTCCATTTCCAGAGAGAAGCAGATGACCAGGCTCTAGGCCACCCCGAGCTACTGCCTGATGCTAAAATCAAGAGTCAAGAACGAACTGTAGATGACTAGCCGGGGACGCGTCATGTAACAACTGTAGAGTGGTACTCTGCGCTGGTTGAAGTGCGTAGCGTATGTTTGATCAACTGTTTACAACACACTACCTTAAGTTATGAAACAGCTCAGAAAGCTAGGCTTGACTTGTAATTGAGTATCCCAGACCTGATTTCGTAGGGCTTTGAAATCACATTAGTGGCTCCAGTTCTCTTTGTAGCTTGTTCATTTTTATTATTTCTGAGACCAAAGTTAATTAGAGGAGGAAGCCACGGCCACGTTCTGCATCTCAAATGCAATCAAACATGCCAAACAAGTCAAGCGTCTCAATGCAAAAGACACAGCCACCTGCAGACTACAATGAGCAATAAATAAACTTATTCTCAGCNAATTAGAGGAGGAAGCCACGGCCACGTTCTGCATCTCAAATGCAATCAAACATGCCAAACAAGTCAAGCGTCTCAATGCAAAAGACACAGCCACCTGCAGACTACAATGAGCAATAAATAAACTTATTCTCAGCAAGCCAAGAGCAAAGACAAAAATAGGCAAACAATATATCTAGACAAAATTTAACGAAGCAGCCTATAAATTACAAAACTTCAGCTGAGCATAATGCAATTTATTGTTGCCTAATAAAAAAAAATCTCACAGCGTACCTACATTTATTCGCCCTTCTGATTAAGCAGTAATACTTCTCGTAACATTTCAGTGGTAAAATTCCGATGCAGCACAATCATACTGTCAAAGTATATCTGACAACGAAAATTGTGGGTAGCGAGAAAGCGCGTGGTCTAAACAATTCGCGATGGCGTTTCGTAAGGGTAGAGTTAAATGAATGCTTGCTCCGCTCGTCACTACCTCCTTTAAAGGCACAAAGCGGTGCTGGAAGAGAGACAACCAGCAGAGAAGAGCCGCGCCAGTAGTAGTATCATAACTTAAGGCCGACCGAGAACCAAAACGCCGAACACTGCTCAAGTGAAGTCGAGTGGAGACAGAAGAAGAAGAAGAAGAAGAGAATACAAGTTAGTAAAAGTAGAAAATGGAAAGTGGATACAAAAAGAAAAATGGCCTGAATGCTAGCGCTAAGGCTAGAGTACCCAAGGGAGTCCGCCTAGCCGGACGTGATGTTTGCAGTCAGAAATATAGCTACGGGCAAGAGAGCACATAACAGGTAGCAACAACTTATGTAGGTACGTCCATGAAAGTAATTACGTACCTGAAAACCAACCTACTGAAATAAACGAAGCATTACGATAATCGCTTGCAATAGGTAGAGTCACAGATACAATGTAACTAAAAATAAATAAATTATATGGAGGAAACTCCGTAAATCTTACAGCACTGCACCGTCTTTCGATTCATTGGACAAGTCCTGTAATTGCTCACAAGGCCCCCCGACTAATTACACTTACTTCGCGTGGTACCGCAGGAAAGAATCGTTTAACCTTTCAAATGGTCATTTTTGCTCGATAGGTATGCAAACTGGGATCTCGTAGTAATTTCACTTAGTTTCTTTTAAAAATTAAGACAATATTTTTTATATTATTGATTCAGATTCAACGTCACCACCCATAACAGTAAATATTATCAGAATTTCTAAATTATACAAAAACTGATAACATACCGTAAGAAGGAAATATGCTTAACTGATATATTAGTTCATCATTTTTTTCTGACGAACACTTTATTCAGAACAAGGACACAAAACGTACAAGCTCTTTGCACAATAACAGCACTAAGCAGATACAGAATCATTTATAGCTATATACACTCACTGTATAAATATCATATATTTATACATCCCTTATATAATCTATTGAACATGACAACTTGAAAATACTTTTGTCCCCTCAAATTTCCGCGCACTCACTTAAGGTGCAGACAAACAATGCTCTACTTCAGTAAGGCGTGCAGGCCGAGGTTCAAACTCTGCCGTCCTCTACAATTATCCGAACAATAGGGAAATTTTACGGAATATTGGAAATTCAGACTATTTTGTTGGTATTTCTGCTGCCATCACTTTCTCCTTAAATTTAAGACTTTTTTAGAGTATAGCGAGCTACCGAAACTCCTGCACCGCTCTATTTATTTAGCACAAGAATAATATGATGCAGTCTGTTTTTTTAATTTATAGAAGGCAGCGAATATGCAACTGCTTGGCAACATTAGCATGCGCCTAAGGGACACAGTATAATGGCCAGCGTTCAGTACAGTCTAGTCTCGTACTTTGCTCTATCTCACTTTTGGTGCACTGAGGGACACCGTAAAATGAATCGTCAGTGTTTACAGCAGTCGCGTCTCCTACTTTGCATTACCCTACTTTATCAACATCAAAATTTGCCTGGTTAACATCTACGCCATGAGCTTCTAACCCATAGCTATGTCGTGCAGAAAGTTTTTCTCTGGTTTCTTGAGAAACACTGTTACGCTCGTGACGTGTGTTGTGATAGCAGCCGACTGTTGTTCATATAGCTACCTTCAGAGCTAGTTTAGACTCCCCCCATTTCATTAGAATTTTGTTCATATGACAACCAAGAATAAAGTGTAAAGTAGGTCCTGAATGAAATGAAGTGTTACACGAAAACAAGTTAATTTAAAAACGAAATTTAAAGTTTTCAATCAGTTAGAACATGGAAAGAGAGCAACTGAAACAGCCAGCGATAACAACTTACGTGAATCCATACTCTACTGTATACGTTACGCTAAGAAACGCATGCAAATTCCAAATTGTTTTGCAAGTGTCAAAATAAATTGCAAAAACATTTCCCGTCCACGGTCTTCATTGAAACATACAATGAAAATATTTTTGTAACGTATGTAAAACTCTGGGCTAAAAAACCAAGCAAAACATTTTTCTGTGAGAACAGCCAAATGAGTTTCCTCGTTCTCTCTGCACGACTTCGTACTTGGCATTCCTCTGTAAGAACATATTCTGAGCAAAGTACCTAGACTTGCCTTTACTGCAATGGTGCACATTCGATAACTTTTGGGAAAAATCGATTAACGATATTTTTAAGAATTAATCAGTTTTCAAGTTGCTATTACAGTAGTTAACACACCTCGTAAGCTATGGGAGAAATATACTGCAGACACAATTTAAACCATCGTTCCAAAGCACTGCACAGTGCGCACGCGCCAGTATGCGCGTGAGGGCAGGGCTGGGAAGTCGGCGTCGAAGAGTCGGAGTCGGGCATATTTAGTGGCTTGAGGAGCCGGAGTCGGTGATTTTTGTCGACTCCGACTTTCCAATTTCTTAAGGCCAATTTAAAATTTCACTACAGGAATAAACACTAACTTGACATAAGAAATCTAAAAACGGGATTTTCAAAGCAATAATGTATATTCTGTCAGTATGAAGTACTCAGTATAATACTTGTAGGCCCACTCATACGCACTGGACATGCCTAATTAATACACTTGCACAGTTCGTTTTGAATGGTGCTCTTTTGCCCTACTACCTAGAAGTTATTAATTATACTGCCCGTGTGGTTCGTATCTTCAATTCCCCAACTTCATGAAAGAGCAAGACACCAGCAAGATAACACTGTATCGGTGTGATGGCGATAGGGCAGCCTGGAAAAACAGGGCCGAGTGTAATCCTAAAGCATCGGAGGGACGGATGGCCACACACCGAGGCCACTGCGAGTGTGGCAATGATTCCACAATTATTAAATTTAAACCAAGTCATTCAATAATGTGAGAATTTTTCAATGACGTGATCGTATTTTTTAAATGCTTCAAGTTATTCAGAGTCGATCTGAAATAACATTCAACTGGTGTCAGAGCTCTCGTTGCTCTTTTATTATGTTAATAAAATTTAAAACAGCTAAACTGCATATCCAATATCTATGTGCTTTCAATAATTAGCTACTTGCTACTGATCGTTCCAAATAGTAGGTACTCTGGCACTTAGCGCTTCCAAATTCAGTAATATATAGAAAATTCTCGACGTAAGTCCCAGGCTTAACTATCTAGACTAATCTGGCAATCCTGCCTCAGGCTGCTAGCAATGCATTGTTGCAGGCGGTGATGCTCTCGTTTACAATGATTTTCCAACATATTAGCACTTTAGGCAGCTTCATTATTCTCTTCTTTAAAATACAAATGTGGATGACCTTGGGTTCTCTACCTCTCACTAATAAATATGTAAAACTATATGTATATATATGTTGTCCCGGTAAAGAATACATCATTTAACTTGCTGGCAGCGGTTAGATCTAACTTGCTGGCAGCGGTTAGATGATGCGAACGATTCATACGTGTTACAAACAAGCTGGCACTCGTTTACTTGTTTCGTTCCTCGCGGGAGCCGCGTCAAAAGTTTTTGTTTCCTATTATTTCTGGAAGCTGCCGATAATTTTGTGTTCTTCACCTTTCGCTGATGATAATATATTGTTTAGATTGCATCACTTTATCTCGGGAAGTGGCGATTTTGCTCCGCGCGAGATGTTTCGTGACGCAACAACCAGGGAGTAAAAATAACGGGAGGACCAGACAACAGATGATCGAAAAATCGTGACGTCACAGCCCGACCGGTGCTTCATTTAGTGACGTCATTGCGGACCACGCACTTTCTAAGTTAGAAGTCATGTCAGCACAACGTTGCTTACGTTGCATTTTTAACGTTAATATATGGTTATATATGAGTCATACTAGGGAGAAAGCTCTGCCTTTACTTCTAAATTAGAGAGTGCGTGGTCCGCAATGACGTCACAGGCTGAAGCGTCAGTCGGGACTGTGACGTCACGATTTTTCGATGAGCTGTTGTCTGGCCCTCCCGTCATTTTACGCCCTAGCAACAACCAAGTTCGAACTCGTTTACTTCTCGATTCGACTACCGTGGAACATCACATCACAGCTTGCGATTTTGCGAAGCTGATAAGAGGTGCTGAAACTTCACCAAGTGAGGTTGTGCAACACTGTGTGTGTAACGTATAGTCAATAGGTTCTACCTGAAGTTTCATCTATTTATGAGTGGTCAGGAACCATAAAAAAAGAATAAGAGATAAAACTTTAGACGAAAGATGAGGTGCTTTGGTGTCATCCAATATTTCTCATCCCCATCGGGATGCAGAGGATGGGCCATACGGGATCCGGTAAATTCGTAACCTGGTCCACCCGTAATATGGTTAAATCCTACCCATAGTCAAGTCGTACCCATTTTTATTGCGTACGCAGCTGTCTAGTTTCAGAGAAGTCGAGGCTCGAAGACGTGTTGTATGGCAATAGAAAACGTGGAACTCATGCGCGATCGAGTGTGTTCGTTTAAAGAATCAACGTACATGGGAACAGCAAGACGGACAGAAAGAATAATTATAAGGATCTGCAGCTGAATTTCCTTCTATGTAAAACAAAGGAATGATGCGCACGAGTTTAGCCTATATAACTGCAACAAATTTCTTGCTAAAATTAGCTACTTTATCGCAACTATACTAGTAAAATTTTGTCATTAAATATAGTTTTTATTCATAATATTAGTTTACTATACTACTACTATAATTTATAAAAATACATTAATAATGAATAGTTATATTGGGTACGCAATTAGGTACAAGTTGACCGGATTGGTTGCAAGTTGGCTGTGGGTACATTTGAGAAGCTGCAGTGTACTACTGTACTAATATAGTTAGGCCATTCACCCAACTCAAGTTAGTGTGGAGAGACTCTTCTCTGTATTTAAGTTAGTTAGGCAGATCTGTATGCCTCTCTTAAATAAGACATTACAGAAGCAATTTTGTTCTCAAGAGCAAATGAGGTATCTACCACAATCTAGTCGTCAGTCATCTCCATAACTTTTTTCCTTGATCCGGAGGTATTTTCTATCTAACAGATTCAAATTTAGTACTTAAATGCACTGGCACCAGCTGCAAAATTGGGGTGATCAAAGTTTTTTTTTCTCATAATTTAGGATTGATGAACGATCTTTGCTAGTGGTTTTGTTTTTCTAAGTAGCAGGGAACATTGTTATGTTTTTTCCCAGCTTTTTATCTTTTCATCATACTCTTGTAAAGGATTTGAAACAGCGGTTAAGAATATTTTCCGGTTAACAACGAGCAATCAGCATATAAATAAACATTCAATGTATGGTCACTATGTTTTTCCTTAGTTGAGATAAAACTACAGTTATCAATGAGTAGGTCGGAGTCGGACATTTCAAATTACCAGAAGTCGGAGTCGAAGGATCGGAGACCCGACTCCGCAGCTCTGCGTGAGGGTTCTACGAAGTGCAGTAATTACGGCGATTATTACGTACGCTACATCGAGCAAATATTGTATTCATCCCTCACAGCACAGAACCCAAGCCGTGCAGGCAATAAGGAGTCACAACTATAGGATGGTAGTTGATATGCCTAGCAAATACGCAGAGCTCGGGTAAATCCCTCGCCGCCGCACTGGACAGCAGCCAGCATCTCGAGGCGAAGTCGTGAGCAGGTAAGTAGGTCCAAAGGACACCGGCGCACCTGCCTGCCTGGGCAACACGGAAGCCCTCGCGCACTTTCGCGCACACCAGGCGGCTGTGAGAACTGGCTGCTGCCATATGGACCTTACATCTGAGAACATCAAATGTTGAACAACGAAACATAAAAATGCTCATACAAAAGGCATAGAATAAATAGGGAACACGTATAAAACTACAAGCCGACGCGAGTAGTAGCGCAAAGCGTGGGAAGTGGCAATCACAGGCGGCTATAGGTACGGTACCGGTACTGTCACTGGCTCACTGCACTGCAGACACGCACACGCGACCGCGCGTACACGTCACCATCACTTACCATCACCGAGAATGTCCAGGGTTCAGACTAGTGCTACCGGTACCTAGTAAACGTAGTAGGTACCACGCAAGTGCTCGACCGCTTAGCAAACTGCTCGTTGGGTCTACCAGCAGACGGTCCGAAGGTCCGCAGATAGCCGTAATGTGAACAGACTCAGCAGAGGCCACTAGGGAAGTACTGAGTATCTCTTTTATTGGAATGAATAGAAACTTGGAAAGCGGTGTATATTTTCATGTTGTTTACAAAACAAACAAAAACATTTGGACGCTTGCTGGGTTATAAGAGGGTCAGACGACCACCAGTGAACCCGCCTTAAAAGACTGATAATACTCCAAAACACGGGTAAGTAATGAAATTGACGAAAGTGAAGCTGATGTAATACTATATGTGCACAGCTGCCTGCAGCTACGATAATGGTGACCAGGGTTGCGGAGTCGGAAGATATAAACTCCGACTTTAAGATCTATTACTTATCTTGGTATTGTTAGGAGCCGCACACCGACTCCAGAATCAGATTCCTCAACATTTACAGACTATTGACTTAGGTTAACTTTTCACTATCAGAAACATGTGCATGAATTAAGCTAAGGAAAGTGTTTTCTCACATTTGTAATGATGTTTTGTAAAAATTGCAAAATTTGAGACCAGACATTTTGAATAAATTTTAGAAAATATCAACCACTTTTTAATTCAACTTTAGGAGTAGGAGTCGGCCCTTTTATTCCGACTGCAAAGGCGACTCCTGTGACCTGCGGTTGAGTGGTTATTCGACTCCACCCAGAAACCTTCGATTCTGACTCTGCCACCCTGACGGTAACACCCGAAAGGCATTACATTGACTGGAACCAGCTATGGATAGAATATCGCGCATTCCACGTTCTGGCTGAGACAAGCTGAAAAACGACCCAGGGATAGATTCAAAACACTCAGATGAGATGAAATTGTTCGGGTATTAAAAATAACTGTAGTTTTGGATATAAAAGCAATCGGCGAATAGAACAACAAACAAGCTCCCTTTCTTCCAAACAAAACATTGTTATTGATAAAAAAGGAATAACAAAACACGAGATGTTGCTATACACCGCAAAGTACGAAGCAACTATCATATCTACTCGGCCAATCATCGCCACACCTTAGTCTTGGAAACGAAACGGGCATTACATCTCGAATAGATAGGCCCAACTTCACAAAAATAGGAAAGCCACATCTAATCGATAGGAAGGGAAGATTCGACATAACGACTAAGAAGTACAGTATTATGGAGAATTTGAGTGTCGAAGTACATGCAAAGAAGTCCCCCAAAAGAGGCAAGAATGTAGGGCGCGGCTAGCACAAAGTAGGTATATACCAACAGAGTCCCAGAGCGTGATGGCAATGTAATTTCTAGCAGAGCTAATATGAGAACGCATCCGTGACACTACTCTGTACTCTAGAAACGATGGCCGCAGCTTCTACAGCACAGCACTGATAATCAAGGAGCAAACATAGTTCATGCGGCGTTCCGAAGTATTGCTTCCGAAATATAAAACGAACATCATCCTAAATATAGACAGAGAGAGCAAAAATACAAAAAAAATCGAAACTTACATCAGAAGTACCTAGTAGGTGAACCAGAACAACACCAGCTGATCACATCAACATACATTATAGGAACAGTAGCGATTAGCAACTTGTAACATCAATCAATTCACTTACAGTAAATAAGAAAAGTACTAACGGCACAAAATATGTAGTTATGTAGGATTCACCCGGCAATCCTTATAATCATTATTATTATACCTATTATTACATAATGTACGGTAGGTACCCATTACACAATTTGTTAACCTCCGTAGCTGCAACTAAAATATAGGTACCGTAGGTACTTAACGAATGCTGGAGGCTCGTGTAATCGATATTGCTATCCAAAGCCACAGCATTAGAGAGATGTTATCTAAAATCGCAGCCATAAGTAAATACTGTTATCGATATCCGTAACAATAGATACACAGCGCTATTCAAATTCGTAGGAGTATAGCAAATGCTCCTAAAAGACAAAGTTGCGTTCCGGACATAGCTGGCCTATTCTCTTAAGAGAACAACACTTCTCTGCACTAGTAAAGGGGATACTGAGATAATCTGATGCTTCGTTTACAATGAGCGCACCCGTAACTATGAAAGCTTGGCAATCGGGTGTTTAGTATACCAACGTGAGGTATTAGATACATGTTTTTCATTAATTTTTCATTTTTTTGTTCATCAGTTCTTAAAACAAAAAAAAAGTAATTTTTTCATGGGATTAATATTCGAAACAACCAATAACAAACAAGAAATTTAATAAATCGGCTATTATTGGCTACTGTGGCGACGGACGGCCACAGACAGACGAGTTTTATCCGCACAGTACCTACGCGCAGCTGAGGAGTTCAGAATATTTTTTATTAAAATACACACGACAATAACTTGCATTTGTTTTATTACGTCCTTATTTTTACATCTAGTATTTCGTTATATTCTCTTCGTTTTTCGGAACCATTTAAGCCTCCTAGGTCACTAGGTGAGGATGTGGCTAGTGTGTTGAAGTAAGAGGCGTCCATAGGAACCCAATTTTTTTAGCCCCCATCCTCCATCCTTCACCCTAGAGCTTGGGAATCGAGATGAGCTGACACTTCTCCACATCATCTGTTTCAAGTTTCAGCAGCTGAATATACATACATGGACAACACGTCTAAAAATCGTAGCCATAGTGCACTATTGCTATCCAAACTGTAGTAACACATACAACATTGCTATCAAAAATCGTAGCAATAGACGTCGCTATCCAAACTTGCATAATAGTACAGTAAATTGATACCAAAACCGTAGCAATAAATACGAAATTGAATTGCTATTCAAAAAGTGTCGAAACCAAAACAAAAGCAGTGCTAGTAGGGTAAAGTACCTTCCCATAGAAGAAGACATAAATGGTGAAACGAATGTCCAAACCCAGAAATAAAGCAGCCAGACGTCAAATACTAAGAATCCTGTGCAGCAGAATACAGCAGTGTACCCCTCTCTCCCCCAAACACGGTGAAGAAAGTGTAAAGGAAGAGGCACTTATTGATAGAAAACATGGCTGACGACAGCAATGCCTCAGACCGCCAGAACTGTACAAACACACCAAATGAACAGCAACATACGTGTGCACATTGAATCTCTCCCATAAAAGGAGGAGATAAAGAATTGGAAGCATCGCAATAAAATAGAGCTTAACAAGGTACCTACCGCCCCCCTCCCTTCCAAAAAGAAAGGGACGAAACAAACTAATAGGATTATAGAAGTATAACATACTACCTTCCTCATAAAATTAAAGGAAAATAAAAACAAGGAAATAACTGTCAAGGTATGAATTAGCGATGGGGCGAATACTCGCATCCGCGGAACATCCGTACCTTTTTCGACATCCGCAGCCGCATATCCTCAGATTCTAAGACGGTAAAATCCGCAATTGTATCCGCGGATGTCCAAAATATGACATCCGACCCATCACTAGTATGAATGTCCCAAAACGCAAGAAGAAAGTACGGCGCAATTCACCCCCGCACAGTGTGCAGCCAAAGCAAATGTGGGGAGAAGGTCCGAGGGAGTGTCAAGGTGAGGCCAGCAACATACCTGTGCCACCCCCTGCCCACCCTTACCTACAGGGGCGCCCACCTCACTCATTCACCGCTGTACTCAATGTGTTCCTTACTGGGACATGCACCTCGTAGTCTTACAGGAACTTCCATGTGATGCCCAATGGCTACATATGCGGCCATTAAATTCAGTGCTGCTCCTTCGAGAAGTATGATGTAGTGTTGAGGATGAAAGGGTTACGAAAAAGCCGTTGTAATATTTTCCCTAGAAAATCTTACATATATTTGCTGTTAAAATAACGCTAGATTGAAATCACATTAAAATAAGTTATTTTTTCAACTGTAAGGATTTTCACTTTGAGTAATATGTGCAGGTCGATAGCCTATTATCAGAAACTGATCAGACCTTCATAGACTGGGTAAGTACCTACTTATGACATCGGAAATTCATCAGATTTTCGTCACAAAATTATTATTGTACTGACTACTGAGTAGTTCAAATATCATAACTACAACAAAGGCGATCTTACAGAGGAAGAAAAAGTGACGTATAGTATGTCGATAGAAATGTGGAACCCATTAACGAGAGTGATCCCGTGCTTGATCAACGCACACGGGAATAGCAATTAGAGAAAGAAAAGGAAAGGAACAGCAGTAGGAGTATGAAAGCGGGAGGAAGCAGAGTGAGTACGGATGAAAGACTTCCTGAAGGCTAAGCTACGGCTAATGAGACGCCTACTCCAGCAAAACTGAATCCATCCTAACCTAGTAGCTATTTAAAGACTTCGTAACTAACCTAACACACACTCACGCTGGCAGCACACTACACCAGGCCCGAAAACAGTTAAAATGGTTGAGGCTGGAAGCCGCTTGAGAATGAACCTTACTCATTTAAAGGTGCGAAAACTTGAGTACACACGATCGTGTATTTAAAAAAAAGCTGACTTCCCAAGTGGGTATCTCATTGGTGTGCACTCCGAGGCCAGCATCATGGCGCCGGGTGATACAAGGGCATTACGGCGCCGGGTGATAGAGGGGCATTATAGCGCCTGAAAGTGATCTACAGTTGGTATGTAGCAGCTAGAACCCATTTGTAGGAAGCGATAATTCTGGTGTTCATACGTCACCCGATGCGGAATGATGTATCGTGTCACATTTTCTGCGGTTTAATTACCTCCGCCAAGGAGGTTATGTTTTCGTCGTGTTTGTCTGTCTCTTTGTCTGTCACCAGGATAACTCAAAAAGTTATGAACCGATTTGGATGAAATTTACAGGGATTGTTAGGTATGTT
>LQNS02000138.1:16074014-16093181 GCA_001587735.2 Parhyale hawaiensis
AAAAAGGCACAAATGATCAGATTTTGGAGTTTATGCAAAGAAAATTATGGTTTCAGAGCCAATTTGAATTTTTGCTACCGTTGGCTGACTTGGCGGAGGTATGCGCTCTCAGAGTGCTCTAGTTTTCTATGCACCTATCACGATAACACTAACCAACGTCCTCTTTGTACACTGATGCCTAACTAGGGCATTAGCTAACAAGTGGCGTGAGTTCAGTTCCTAATTATCGTTATTCAATTGAGACGGTGGACTGGTAATTGAAATATTAAATGTTTGAATCTCCATAAACTTTATTACGGTGATTCAAAAAAAAAAAACAAGAAGGTCGTGCACACAATCAGCAAACTCAACAGGATACGAGCAATTAGCAAAACGGATAACAAAGTAGAGCAGCAGAAAAAGTAAGAAATCGGCATAATAATGGCGACATGACCAGAGGGTAGTTATGATAGCCAGTACCTACGCAGTTAACGAACATTAGGTACGTACGTAATCAACTAAATTTAACTATCTACCTATATTCGTAGTGCAGCAGCAAAGGGATCTATTTGGTACGGTACGGTAATTGTTTTACACTGGGTCATTGCATTTTTCCCCAGCCAAATTAATTAGGGTACCCCAGCCATGGAACACACAAGGTGTACGTGGCCGAGCGGCTGCTCTCCCAGCAGCATCATCGAAGCTCCCGCTGTGACTGCAGCAGTCAGCAATGACTTTCACGAACGAGACGAGAAAAAAATGTGCATGTTCGTCCATTCTCTGGCACTGCACCAATGACTTGCACAACCACACACACACACACAAGTACCGCATTATGCCACTGACTATTAGGTACCTACCTGTACACACGTCACGAGCATCGCACTATGTGAGTGACCGTTGCCTGTACACACGTCACAAATACCACACTATGACTATGACCGTTACCTGTACATACGGGGTCAGCAATGGCTATCACCTGTGGAGCTAAGTCGTCTCAATCCAGATACGCAACTCTAAATTGAACATCAAAACTCTACATAAGAGAACATGCCGTGCACCAACAAAATACCTACAGAGTACCGGTACCTACCAACGGAGAAAAGGCTTGGGGTTTTTCTTAAATTTTAAAAACAACTTCTAATAACCAGAGTGCATTCACCTCCGTCAAGCATGGCAACGGTAACGAAAAATTAAAATTGGTTCTGAAACCATGATGTTCTTTGTATTCACTAACAAAATCTAATCATTTGTGTCTTTTGATAGTATTAACAATTTTTGTAATTTCCTTGAAGATCCGTTCATAACTTTTTGAGTTATCCAGCTAGCAAGCATAAAATCAAACACAGCGTCAAAAAAAAAACGAACGAACAGGTAATCCCGAAAATTTGGTTATTTACTCTTTGTAATAGGCTATACCCAACAACTCATGCAAATTTCATGAAAATCCGCCCATAACTTTTCAAGTTATGGCCTTAAGAAAAAACTGGGCAGAGAGATAAACGGATGAACGGATTTTTACCAAAAGTTAATAAACTGTTACTGTTCACGTGCCTAACAATCCCTGTAAATTTCGTAAAGGTCCGTACATAACTTTTGGAGTAATCTTTTTGACAGAATAACAGACAGACACGACAAAAAAATAACCTCCTTGGCGGAGGTAATAATATAAATAGATATATAAGATACAATTTAACCGTAATTCTAGATATATTCAGAAATTCTACAATTCACGTTTAAACACTGAGGAAAGGAGAAACTACCATCAAATTCCGCGAATGAATCAACTGTTGAAAGTGGCCAAATTGAGAGTTACCCAACCGTGATAGCAAGAGATTCACTGAACTCAGTCAGCACTTCTTACGATTGTCCAAGAAGTGGAGGACGCCGATCTGATCGCACCAAGAAGTTGGTGAAGGAAGTGCGTACGAGGATGAGGAGAAACCCAAAGACATCCATTTGAATGTTGGCTAAGAAATGAATGTAAGCATCACATCAATGAGGAACATCATTAAAAATATCTCCAACTGTCTCCTTTCAAAATGAGAATGAGCCAAGAGGTCACTCTTAAGCAGAAAAAACTGACGGAGCAAAACTTTGTTTTATTGAGCTGAAGAATGGCACGTGAACAGCGAATATCCTTTTTCTGACAGAAAAACCTTCATAGTTTAGGCCAAATTCTATTATTATACTAACAGAGTGTTCGAAGGACATTCCAGATACTGTGAGAACTGTTTATCGCTGTCAAAAACTGTCCTCTATCATTGTATGGGCTGATTTTTGTGAAAAAGAGCGAGAAGATCCACACAAACAGCTACATTGAAGATACGGTATTTTGGTTCCAGCACTAAATGAGAAAAAACACTCAAAAGATCAGTTTTACCCCTCCAGCGTGATGGTCCGCCTTGCTACACCTAAAAAAAACGAGATTTTAGAGAGAAAGGAAACAGGGCTTCCTTCATCACCATGCTCAAACTCAATTGTTTCTGTGCCATCGACGTTGGAGGCACCTGCAAGTGTGCCGTGTCCATGACACAAAGATTGATGCTCTCAAGCAGTCTTTTTAAAGGCAATAAACCAATATACTCCATAAAAAGCGCCGCGTCTGCGGAAAGTTTCCGTCGAAGACTAAAGGATGTAATTCAGGTTATGGGGGGCCATATTGAGCAGCAAATTTGTAAATTTATTCTCAGGTCCAACAACTAACATTCTAACTGGCACTTTACCATATTCAATTTAATAATTTCCTGTAATAAAAAACCGTTCTCCATTTAGTCAAAGGACTTTCTGCACACCCCGTATAGGCTACCGGTACTCAAATAGACAACGTAACTGAAGACACAGAGCGACCCCTTCAATTCGCTCCTAACAACAAAAATCCTTTCTACCACATCATACTCGAAAATTACCGATGAAAAATGACCAGTACAGGCTCCAGAAATTGTTGCAGAATTTACCACCAGAAAAACAAAGCTACCACACACGCACGCCCACCATACAGATCTCTGCTTAGAAAGAAATCTGCAAGTACAAAAACTATATATTAACGATTCAAGAGGAGAAAAAATACATGACACAGCTATTGCGCATTTAGAAACAACGCACTGGCAACATTTCCCTAATAGCAAAGATAGATACATAGGCTAAGTACCTAAACATACACAGAAAATTACTGTGAATACTACACATAGGCTACTAGACATGGGAAGAATCGACAGACTAGCCAGCAACTACCATTTATGAAATCATGAGGCACCCATCATGAACGGAACTAAAATGTATCTTATTTATATGCAAGCATGGCGTTTATCACACAATATTCAGGGAGCAAGAGTCCATCACTTATTAACATCGGGCGGAAGAAATGATATCAGTCTACAATCGTATCGACACAAATCGTATTCACCATTCATTATTTAAAGAACAACAGATGCCCAACCCTTATTTTCATTCAATGCACGGAACGAAGTAAGCCTATACACAAAGGACTCCTCCCCCTCCCCCCTCTGAAATAAACCAACACGCCTGATACTTAAGTCGGCGCGTTCCAAGATCTTCGCATTTCAGTGGTGAGAATAAGAAAGATCAGTCGGCAGCAGCTACTGCAACATAAGATATGCAAGACACAGCCGTCCCTTGATAGCCAGCACCAACTCAAGGCTTTATCCACAGCGATAAAAGACCACGGCCCGCACGCTACCGAGTCGTATTGTTAAAAAAAAAAGGGTCGACACAAAAAATCGCCCTTTAAAGTTGAAACAAATGCGTTTAGGTAGAACAATGGAGGGTAGAGAGACAAAGAGACAGCTGATGTCCCATCAGAGCTTATGGAAGAGCGGAAAGTGCTTTCTTGGATTTAATCGTTTTGCGCCTATACCTACATCCACACCAGCAGAAATGGCTAGGTAATGAAAACAACGAGTTCCTTACTTAGTGCAAATTTATTTCTGAACCCCCCCCCCCGCAGAAAATCTGACTTGTTGTGCCAACATCGTTGACAAAAGTTAGACCAAAAGCAATTGTTTGTAGAAAATTGACATCATTGACTTTGACTGACAAACGGGAGCTTTTTAAAGAAAACAGTCGAATAACCTATTTACCTCTGTGCGTGTAATTATGGAATTCAAGTAATTCATTCATGGCATATTGCACGAATAGTTGCAGCAGTAAGTTACACAATTATATTAAAGGAACATTATTTACTCACAATAGCGTACTGGAGTATTTATTGTTAGCTAATTAGTCTAGCAGTCATGAAATCATAAAATTTTTCAACACTGGCAAGTGGGACTGTATTTGCTGTAGAACACATGGTTTTCCATAAAATCATTTTTACTTACATTGACAAGCGTCGATATAAACATCTCCTTTTAATAATGAACAAAAACTTTCAAATGAGTTCAAATCGAGGCAGATGACGGCAAGATCATTCATATTAGATGCTCAAAGAGTTAAGAATGCTGGGGCAGCACATGTAGCGTGGGAGGGAGCGTTGCCATACATAAAAAATCCAGTAGCAGCGTAAAAAGTACCTACGTCATCCTACTAAGGCACAGAAAACTCTTTCAGGGGACTGAAGTAGGCAGCAGACGTCATTTTTACACCTTCGGATGATCTAATAGGGCCAATACGTCTACCCCAATGATGCCTACCCATATCATGACTCCTCGAACCCGTTGCTGACGCCTCAAAATATGGAGACGCTCATCCCTGAAATACACACAACCTTTTTTCCAAGTATTAGGACCGGTCCATCATGCGTCGCCCGGGCCTCATTTTTTGGTGAAAAAACAAGGAGTATTTTGGGTGGGGCTATCATGGCAGCTATAGTTTCAAAAACAGCATGTTTGTGGACTATGGTATATTAGGACCAACCACCTATGGCGAAATGGGCTCGCTTGATTATCCAGGGCTGCTACCGAGCTGACGACCAGTATTCCTTAAAACCTATGCAAGTCTTGGAAATGCCGGTATCTAATTTTTCTGTCTTCGAGATAGGTCCTCTTGGAATCTTTGCAGTGTCGACATGGCAATCAATTTTTACGCCAATGGCATCGAGAGAGTATCTTCAACAGATTCCTTTATTGTAACTGCTCTTCCCCGTCTGTTAAGGCTTTTCGTCGCCCCATTGTAGCTGCACATGTTAAAAGCTACCCACCTATATTATCAGCTACCTACCTTGAAAACAGAAAGGCGTAAATGACGGTGAACAACGATAGGTACACAGCACAATGTTACTTAGCGTAATGAAGTGGCCGTAACGAGACAGATTATAGTAAAAATTCATCAAAAATTCCGGCAGAGAAAATAAAGAAATAGTTATTTTCACTACCAAACTATTATCGCTGGCAGAGGGCACTGAACACATTTAAATAAAATAAATATTCTTTATTAGCTACACACTGACATATGGTACAGAAGGCACAGCTTATTTTATATATAGACTAAATGGTAGTTACCTACCTATGCACTGCCGTTGGCTGTAGCAACAAGTTAGATAATGTTCGATTTTTCTAACCAGAGCGGGAGCTTGAGAGCACATTTTCTTGTCCTGACTTTGAGGCAGTCAGTATACTTTTGATCAAATATCATAGGTACCTACTTGCGCTGGTCGACCTCGACACATTCATCAGTCGCCGAAATATGTCGATATACGCTGCACGAAGGGGTGCAATAGACTTCTGCTTAAAATTCGATCAAAGTGAGTTACAGAACAGGAGATAGTACTACAGTACTACCTCGCTATAACGGAACTCGTTATAGCGGAAACCCGGATATAAGGGAAGAATTTCAAGTTCCGTTATAGCATTTTTCACTTCCGTTATAACCGGGCTTCCGGAAATTTCCGTTATATAGTAACTGACGCCATGGGCTATAAGCGGGTAGCTATTGCCGTTGGGCACCACTCCACGCCACACAGTTTTGCATCACTACATAATGCGGTAGTTAAGAGTTTCATGATAGATGTACAGGTGAAATATGTGGTGTGGGCTTCCAGAAGCTTCCCCTATGCGAACTAACGCCGTCCGTTATAAGAAGGGTTTTCCGTTGTAAACAAAAACCCTAGATATTCCTACAGACAAATCCCGGGGTTTCCATTATAGCGAGGTACTACCTATTCCGAAATAGCTGGCATTTGAACTCTTCTGAGCAGTGACCGAACTTCCTGATTAGCATGTTTCTACAGCGTGGAGCTTTCATGTTTCTTCCTCCATATCCTGGTTATTACGAAAATTACTGCTAATTTTATATATAACCTAGATAAGAGAAGTTGTCCACATAAGTGAAATTGACTTTATCCGTGGGCAAGATAAATCTTCTAGTTTTGCTGAACATGCTGCCAGTTTCAACAGAGTTATAGGTATTCAATAGGTACACAGGTTGTTAGCTTCGTTCTCGCAAAGCGAGATTAGTTTTTGCAAACCCACTGGAATGGGGAGACAAAAGGACCATGCCATATGCATAACTAAGCGCATTTACAGTATATATTGCTATTAGTTAACATAGAAATTATGCTGTTTAGCCCGAAAGGGGACGATAGGTTGGTTCAGCCACGTGTTTTTATGAATGTGAACGCTATACGGTCCAGTGCTAACCTCTTCGTGCAAATATAAATGAGGTTGAACTACAATATTACAAACCTTGTATAAAGTAAAACCGGTTATTATTATTATTATTAAATCCCACCAGACTGGCGACGTAGGAACAGAGAAACTCCATGAGGTTAACAAACCCCCACGCAACCAGCCCAGCGGGTGGAGAAAACAAAAGAATGAAAAAAAGAAGATCCGAGATCACAGAATAGCTCTGTGTACAGATCGTTTAAAGCTGCCAATACCAGCCCCAACAAAGACAGAGCCATCAAGACCATTCCAAACATCCAAACACAATGGAAAAATAGAACGGGAATACTGGCCCGTACGGCATCGTAACGGTTCCAACAGCTGAAGCTGTAATAAAGCAAATCTAGATGCAGAAGCCGTAAAAAGAGTAGAAGAACTCAGCTCGAAGTTTGACAAGTAGAATGAAGAGGTCATCGATTGGGGAGGATAAGTTACGCTTAATTTGTCCAGAATTTCAGATAATACCGCTCGAACACCAACAGACTAGGGCTTGTGTTGTAGGTGTTTGAAACAACAGAAGGACGTTTGAGATACGGCTGAAAGCGCCCATGAGCGAGGATCCGAGGTCTCAGGAGAAGTCGCTTTAGTGTTACCGGTAGCGCTTGAAACTCGACCCAACGGAACGGAACAAAACCAACGCACCAGTCTGAAATTCTTGAGCAGGCAAGCCTAAATTGCGCTTAGCATAACTCGTCACTTACCAATCGCTGGCGCCTTAAACATTGAATGTTATACCTAGAGTAACTTTACCTATACTAGCTCAGTGCTTCATATCCGAGATACGAATGAGCAGTCCAACGGGTAAGATGTACATAGGTAGTAGCATCTAACCCCAAAACTCACTAAGTTACAAGCGCATCTTCATGAAATTTGCACGAATTGGTAGAAATAATGCAAAGAACGAACGATAAAAGCTTGGTAGTAATCTGTAGGTCTATTTGCCTCTTTGTATATCTGGTTGTTTTTATCAATAACATAAAGTTAAGGGTGGGTCTCTATGAGAATCGCAGAAACTCATAAGAATGTTTCAAGAAACAACAGACCAAATTTTTGTGGAGATCTGCGAGTCCGCTTGGCTGTTTGCCTTTCTGTTTATCAGAACATTGGTAACTCAAAACTTTATAGACGGATCTTCATAAAATTCACAAGAACTGTTAGAAGTGTCTATAGAGAACGAAATAACCATATTTTCGAGATCTTCTCGTGCGTTTTTTTTTTTTTGTCTTTTTTGTTTGGACAGAAGAGAACTCAAAAAGTTCTGGAGTGATCTTCTAAATATTTAAAGCAAATACTAGAAATATTGAGAGGAACAGTTGGTCAAATTTTGGCAATAACCAAAATGAAATATGGGATTTAGCAACAATTTGGGATCTCCTCTATTATAGTCACCGCAAAAAATTCCCACCTGTACAATTGTCACCCCAATCACCCCAATAAATCGTACCCGCACGATTGTCACCACAGTATATACACCTGTACAATTGTCACCCTTGTATATTAGGTTAGTTATTAGATTAGACCCTCTGTGCAACTGTCACCCCAGTTTTTCCCACCTGTACAATTGTCACTACAGTCTTTCCCATCCGTACAATTGCCCTGCAAGTTCCTGCGAAAATTCATCGCAGGCCACTTTCTAAAAGATTACCTATGAGTTCCAGTGTTGCCAATTTAGCCGACTGTATCCCTTCCTAGCCGATAGCGTTTATAGTCTAGCTGACAGCCGAAAATTCAGCCGATTGTGGTGTGCTCCTAGCCAATTTTTAGCAGATTTGATGCTACCGTGGCAGTCGATCTGGGACAACTGCACCCAATACATTCTCATAAACCTGCATATAAAGCAAGGTTATTTATGCTCCAATGTCACAATATTTTGCCCAAAATATCGATAAATGAGCTATTTTTTAAATGGGATGGCTTCCTTAATAGACTATTCTAGGTAGACTATACAGAGTTACACCACGGTTGATTGGTATTTTTTACAAGCTATAGAATCGATCAATGGGTTTAGTTTATCATAGGCCGTATCACTCACAGAGATCGAATTGGTTTGTAATATAATTTATAGGCAAATGACTGACGAGACACGTCAATGAATGAAAGTGTTTAGATCCGCAGATATATCGGGCAAAATACAGATATTTTGGCTCCGGTCTACAGATATTACGCCTCGATAACCTGGCAGCACTGGGTCGTCTTTCGAACGTGTAGACGCGACTTTCTGGCTTCAGATTAATATAGGCCTGATATACAAGAGCAAACCCCTTAGTAAACACACATAGCAATAGGTATGCTATGCGGGCCATAAATTAGGTAAAGATGTAAAAAGCTCTGTGTCGAAATACCATAGTGATCCGGCAATTCGTTTAAGAATTATTTGCGAAAAGCAGTGTAACATGGCCAGTGAAAGCCATAGTAGTATATTAGGTTATGTTAGACTGGACTCTCTGTGCAACTGTCACCCCAGTCTTTCCCACATGTACAATTGTCCTCAATAATATTTCTCATCCGTACAATTTGACTTTATTTAATTAAACACAGTCGCTGCATTAGCTATTTGGCGGAGGTATGCGCCCTAAGTGCTTCTATAGCCTCATATAAATTTACAATAATTTTCTTACAGAAGTGCGACACTGTAATTACGACATACTTTTTCCCTTTACGGTCCACATTAAACAGCAATTTTCGAAAGAACAGCACATTCTGAAAACCGAACTCATAGATCCACCAGCCCCTATGAAGAGTTAAGGGCGTGAGGTGTGAAATACGGTCCAGAAATATCTGAGTATACCTTACCTTCATAGGTACCCAAAGGGTATTGCGAAGCAATGCCATTTAGACCTCCATACGTGCGTATGCAAAGCGATCAGAAGCAATTACAATAAGCGAAACACTGGTAGAACAAACGTGGACGTTAGTTTGGTTCGAGGCAGCAGGCACGGAAGGCCATAGACGCCTACACTTACTAGACAACAAGGTTAACTGCTCATATGCGAGTGTGTGCCTTACGACGCCCCGCCTACACACATCTACTGCAAGAAATGAAAAACATAGGCAATTTCGCAGTAAGGCTACAACACAAAGTAGTATCACCAGTACACAATATAAAACTAAACCCGTAGCTACAATGTCAAAAGAGTTCACTGCTAAAATTAATACGCAATAATGCTAGGGAAAAACTGTTCAGCAATTCTACTCCATTAAATTCGTATTGAAAGCAATAATCTCGTCAACAACAATTTTGAATGCCTCACATTTTAGCTGACTGGCTGACTGCAAGATCAAATGCTAAGGAATACAGATGATCAAAGTTCTTAAGAGCAGTTACTGACGGAGTAGCTACCTCGTAAATCCATTCGCAAACATGAACAAAGAACCGACAGAATTAGAATTATGCTCAGCCTTTAATTACTTAGGCTAGGTAGGCTATAGGGTTGAAGTGACAGAATTAATATTATGCCCAGTTACAAGCCTTGAATTACTTAGGCTAAGTACTAGTAAGTAAGCTATAGGGTTACGGAGTTAGGTGGTCGAGATTAGACTCAGACTCATGGGTCCAGCCCGTGTCGTACTGCGACCCAATTCCTTGGAGCCCAAGAACCCGAACTCCTTACAACTCCGGCTCTTCAACAAAACGGATCCATTTTTATTAGACTCCTGGGACGAGCTAGTATCAGACTCCGACTCATGCCACAATCAGTGATTCCAACTCAGTCACTCTGATGAGAGTAAACATGTATATATATTTCAGGAATTTTTGGTCAACTTCATAATTTTCATACAATTTCCAGTTATTTACTGAACCAATGTTTTCTCCTCTCGTTTCTCCAGTCCTCTACATCCTACTAACATAATGGCAATAGCTCATAGAGGGCCGGGGTGTAAGTCCCGGTGTCTCTTTGGGAATGGGCTTTTTGGTTCGTCTACTGCCGCCTATCTAATCTACTGAAATTAATATATGCAGTACCTACGTGTCTTGGTTTCAAAATCTAATACAGTTTTAGCTGCTGGTCGATACCGAGTGACATTGTCAGAAAAGGTGATATATCTCGGGACCGCATCCACTATAATATCAAAGGTCCACTTGTATTTTAAACAGGATCAGTTGGTCCATAGGAAAAATAAACCTTTCCTTAGAAAAACAATTTATTCAGTACTGTTTATAACATGCTCTATATGACGACCCTGTCTTTGAAAATATATTTCAGCAGGTGAATCAGCCACTGCCCACCAACACGTATATATGTATATGTATTAGCCCCGCTAGAGCTGTGCTGTAACATGAAAATAAAATTCCCTCTATAATAAAGAAAAACTACTCGTATAGAGTCCTCATGAAAACCCACAGCTATAGAATAACCTCACACGACAGCACCACGACATACACCATAACCAAACCTCCATGACACCAACACCACCTTGACAACTCCCTGAACAGACACTGCGGACATACGCGACACTGATGCCTAATCACCCTGACTTTCGTTTTGCTACAGCGAACGACGGTATAATATCATGCCCGTCTTGTAGCGAACGTCCAGGGCGGGTATTATGCAAGCCACGAGTAGAATTGAGAAGAGATGGAGCAGAACATAGCGGCAGGCCCTACCCGTATACAGACATGACCGTGCCCACGGGGTATGCACAGATGACGGTATCCAGCGTCATGGCATAGGTCAGCTCAACTCAGGCATGGATACAGAGTGACGCCCTCGTATGCTATACCAACACAGAGGCTGGAAGCGCGTTCCTAACACTTTACCACTAAAAGTAACCCTATACAGCCTCATTTCAAATCGTGCTAGTCTTGCGAAAGTAAAGTTTAGTACGGGTAAGGGATTCGGTTACAATAAGCTACACATTTGTACTTCGGAGGCGAGCGCCG
This sequence comes from Parhyale hawaiensis, assembly GCA_001587735.2. Classification (NCBI taxonomy): domain Eukaryota; kingdom Metazoa; phylum Arthropoda; class Malacostraca; order Amphipoda; family Hyalidae; genus Parhyale; species Parhyale hawaiensis. The sequence continues at coordinate 16,085,499 of LQNS02000138.1, forward strand.
TACACCAAGAGGGGTTTGTACTGATATGTTATTTTGTGTCTGTGCGACCACGATATAATTTAGTTCATGCCTCCGCGTACAAAAAAAAATAGGTGCTTCGTTGCCAAACAATTAGTGAATCTGTAAAATACCCTCTTTGTTAAATAATTAAACTAGCCATAGAGAAAATAAAGAAAAAAAAACAAACGCAAAATTTCTGCCAGGTGAATCGAACGTGCATTAGCATAAACACAACCAGTTACAATCGGCAAGAACTGAGCCAAAATTTACGGACTGCATCATTATGAGCCCACTTAAGTAGGGCGTCTAGCTGAAAATGATGAAATTTTCAATATTTATTTTTCTTACAACACAGTAGCAATACATCAGACAAACACGCCGACGAAGTTTTAGGCAGCCAAGGCAGCCCTAAGTGGGTAGAATAGGGGGCTGGGTACGGGGGAGAGAGCCTTTTTTTCTCAAGTTTATTTTTTGACTTGAAAAAGTTTTTTATTATTCGTCCGATCTTCATGAAACTTGGTGCAAATAAGTAAAATTGGAAAAGAATGTGGGTTAGACTCCTATAGTTTTTTCCCATTTTCGGCATACAAAGAGAGTTATTGAAAGAAAACGGAAAACCCCGTTTCATTTCAATAACTCGTTTTCTATGCCAAAATGGGAAAATGTACATAAGTCTAACCAGATTCTTTTATGATTTTACAAATCATCTGTGCCAAGTTTCATTCAAATCGGTAGCTACATACATAAAAAAATTTTCTGTCGTATTCATGATCTCTAATTGTATAAAAAAATTCCAGCCAAAGGGTTCAAATTGGACTTTTTATTTTTGTTCCAATTTGAATGACACTTGGAACAGATACGTAAAATCGATCATGAATGGGGGTTAGACTCACGTACATTTACCAATTTTCGCTATAGATAACCGAGTTATTCAAAGAAAACGGGTTTTCCGTTTTCATTCAATAAATCGTTTTCTAAGCCGAAAATGGGGGAAAAGGACAGGAGTATAACCCATATTCTTTTTCAACTTTACATATCTAAGCCAAGTTTCATTCAAATCGGAATAAAAATAACAACCTTTTTCTTTACATATTCGTTGCCTCGAATTGCACCATGAACTTACCGCAAAAGGGTTCAAATTTTGTTTTTTATCTATGTTCTGATTTGTATGAAACTTGGTACAGATATGTAAAATCAAAAAAGAATGTGTTACACTCCTGTACTTTTTTTCCATTTTCCCCATACAAAAACAAGTTATTCAAAGAAACCGGGAAAATCGTTTATTCTAGTAGCTATTTCAATTTTTGCAATTTCAATCAACTTCAAATTGCTATTTCTCCGTAATTTTTTTACCGACTTTCGCCATTCAACTTGCAAAGTAAAGGAACAAGTGTTAGCTATATAAGTACCATCTGTTTGTTTCAACTTTTGGCCTCAAAAATATATTCTTATTTAATTTTTAAAAATATCTTGAGAAAAAATTGGAAAATTATATTTTTTTCAATTTTCTATAAAGTCGTAACGAAATTTACACAGTACGGATCGTACTTTCATAGCAGACTTCTTTCTCTTCATTTTGAAAGTTGAACCATGAAAATCGCTCGATAAATGATGGAGAAATAGCATTTTGACAATTTGTCCCAAAAATATAAAAAATTATCAAAAACTCGAAAAATATGAATGAATGTCTTAGAATTTGTTTTTACAAGTAACTACCAAGTTTCAGATAAATCGGACGGTAAATAAAAAAAGTTCTGAGAGCTAGACGCCCCCTAAATATACCGTAACTAAAAGTCATAGTCATCACCTGAAATTTTAATGTACCTGCGTCATGTAAAAACAAACTCGACGTGTATGGGATACACTCGGGCAAGCCAATTTAGCCCACCGGACAAATGTAGCCGAAGCTCAAAAACAAAGCTCTGGAAGCATACCCGTTTCTGCAAGGAAGTAAGAGACGATATAGGTATGTTTGCTTGTAAAAGAAACCAAAGCAGATGCTAGGTACAGCGAAGGCAATAAGCGAGAGCGATAATTTTCTTTGAACTGCGTCATCGGACTACTTTGAGAATGCAGGTATACATCGGACTACTTTGAGAATGCAGGTATACATCGGACTACTTCGAGAATGCAGGTATACATCAGGCTGAGTTCACGGCATTCTCACATCTTTCTAGAAGTCATGGCACCATCGAACTGGCATTCTTCATGTTATAGGTATGGTTTATACACAAACAACATTGTAGACATACCTAGCTAGTAGGCAGGGCATGCGGTTTTCACTGACACAAAGTTACGAATCATCACATAGGTCCCTAACGGACTAGCTACTTACGGGCACTGTTTGGACTTTGCTGTGGTTTACACAAACACGAATCATTCTGCTGACGTGTTGTGGGCATGCTTTTGCTGCGGTTAACATCAATACGAATCATATTCCTGACTTACCGACTCTGCTCAATTATAGCAATGATTGAGGAAAACCCAAATTCCACTCTTGACTTACTCTGAGTAACTACGTATAGTTTGCCGGCATGGGTTGTATTCTGCTCTCCCTGCCCTCAAGGTTTTCGGGAGACTCGTGCTGCGCGCGGAGCGCACTTCACTTTGGAGGCTGTCGTATGTCGGTCAAACTAATCAGTTCGGTCGGTGCTTCGTGCCCTGGTCGGCTAAGGTTTGGATTTTGTTGCCGGCATTGGCTTTTGGTCGTATTGGCTGGCATACAAGCGTTTAAGTCAGCTGTTTATGGTTTTATGCTGGATTTCCCTTAGCAGCGTTTTGGGCTTCCCGGTGTTGCAAGATGCTTCATTTGGGTTGTATTACCTGTCCGTGGGAGCTCAAGCGTGAAGTTTTATTAATAATAATAATACACCAGTATGTTGCGAATATTGTGCTCTATGTATATTTATATTCTTAAGTAATTAATAGTGCTGGGTATTCAATAGCGATAAATTATTCTTTTTTTTTCTTCATTACTATGAATTTATTTCTCATATACAGGGTACAATACAACTTCATTTTTACAAGTATTTCGAACAAAGTTTTCAAAAGTGTCTTCCTTTCTTTAAGCGAACGCGAGTATTAAACTAAAACATTTAGGCTTTAGTGCAGCCTATGACAGTGAGATATACGACAGCACAGCTGCTCTGGGGTGTTAGGAGGGACAAGATAATGACTTACTATGTATATATGTTCCCAGCGAGCAACCAACGGTTTTGAGAGTGTCTTTGTTGGTCTTCGTAAGAAGTGTGTATTGTTTCAACTTAAGGTGTGGAAGACTGTTGTTCAGAATTTGTTGAGCGAGAAAAAGGTTAAAAAAATTTTTATCGGGGAAAAGCTTGAAGGTTCACTTTTAGGTCTGGTTCGAAGAGGGTAGGCTAGTCAGTCTGAGTGTGAAGGAGTTAGTGGAAGTTACACAGTGCTTCTGTCCTTCAGGAGGCACGTGTCTGCGCCCTCTCCGTGTCGGTGGGACACACGTTTGATTCCCCCGATTCTGATCCGTGCTGCAAACGGAATTGTTTTGGCTCCTCTCTGGGTATGGGCCTCTAGCCTTCTCCGAGTCAAGTGCTTTGAGACAGCACGCTTTGCATCACAGACGCCATCAATGCTAACGTAATGTCAGCCATCTATGTGATGACAGGGCTTCGCCTTTAGCGTCAATCAGTGTGCTTGTCATCAAAAGCACGCAGTGCCAGTGCTTATCTTCGAAAAGGACTCGAATCTATGTTTCTGCAATACATCATTCGGAATTCTTCAAACTACTTACGGTGGTTCTTCTACGCCGTGAATACAGCTCCTGTCTGGTATTGGGTTCGGTATTCTGCCGTCAACGTGTTGTAAAGCCTTGAAAAGGTTATTTATAACGTTCACATGTCACGAGTTCTCGCGGCGACTCTAAATAACTCTTCAAGGAATGAGCAATGAAATTATTTAATTCGTTATTCTGATATAATCTTCCTTACGTCTTGAAATTGTTTTGCAGGTGCATCGGGAGTGAATTCAATTCTCCATTTTGAGACGATCTGCATTATATCCGTATATAATTCCACGGAATAATCGTACGACGGGTTGCGATGTTATCTTCGGAACGTCTGTAATAATTCTACCAAAAAAATTGTGCAGCGTGTCAACGTTCCAAAATTGGTTGTGATCTTCGCAGCGAAAATTGCAAAATACTCGTGTGGGGAATCTTCGTACGCCGGGCTTGTACTCGAGAAAAATTGAAAAAAAGGGAATATTTGTCAACGGATGTGAATTCTATAGTTTAAGGGTCAAGCTATGAAAAAGATGGAAAAATGTGAGCTATCTCTTGAAAAATAGATGGATAAGTGAGACGTAGACTAAGATGTGGTTAGTTAATTACGAAAAATTAGTATTAGTCTGCGCAAATTAAGCAAAATGGAATAAGAATGTGTAACCAGCAGGAAGACGGGTCACAGCTCTCAATGGATGAAGAGGTGTCTTTCTCAAAAAATGATCCCTTTATTAATAGTTGCCATTTATTTAATGAACGGTAAAGAATCTTTAACATTGTTGCCGAGTCAAGTGTTGTGTTCATTCTCTTACGAAACACGCGAGTTTTGTTTCCGCCAGGGCCTCCACAACTCCTCTATGTAGTGAAACGTTAAGTTTCACATCATAGGTGGACGAGGTACTGTTTTTATTCTCACGATATTACGCGATACCCATTTAACTACGAACAAAATTTATTTTGTCAAAGGCTTGAATTTTCCGATGGTGCGTTACGTTCATCATTAAGAGATCCAATAAAAAAACAAAATGTTGTTCAACTCTGTTTCCCCCTGCATAATCCGTCTTTTGTTGCCAAGCGAGATGTATAAGTATCACAGGATGTTTTACAAAATTTTAATGATGGGAAATTTGTTTGACCTTTTTGTCTTGCTCAAATTTCTGTCTTTCTTTATTACAATATATTATTTAATTGCTTACTGTGTGTATCATTTAGCACCATTGCTAGAGCTCACAAGTAGTAGGTTTAAGATGTTTATTTTTCATTTATTTTATTCATTTGACAATTTCAATAATCATCATTTGCATTAATTTGTTTAATATTTTATCTCATGTTGGGGAGGTCGCCCGCCTCTCCAAAAGATGGCGTCCTAGTTTTATGTAATTATCAACTAAAAACAAAACGCCGTAACAAGTAGACTGCGGTGCGAGAGCTGAAGTGCGGCTATCTCCATCCAGGAACCCTCCAGAAAAGCGCTCTGCTTGGAACAGCGCACATCATTCGCAAAGTGCTCTGAGCCTTATGTCGCGGGATGTGACCCGGCGCCAGAGTGTAGAGCTGAACGTCGCTCAACCGATCCAATTTGGGTAGTGAAATCCCCTTGATAATATAATACATCAGTCAAATTTATCTCCTTTCTGTGTTAGTGACGAAGTCACGGTTCTGCACAGCTAGGAGACGTTTGGAGTCACCTACGATTTGACTCAGTGATACCGACACACACGACTCCCAAGAAATGAAATGTCACTGGCTGACCTTAGTCACTACATATCTCATTGACAATCTTTATATTCTCATCTACAATTCAACAAGAAGCCCATCAACTCGTTAAACCCATAAGCCCAGCCTGGCTGCCAGTAGCATTTTTCAACTAGAGCACTCTGAGAGTGCATATCTCCGCCAAGCGAGGCAACGGTAGCAAAACTTCAAATTGGCTCTGAAACCCTAATTTTCTTTGTATAAACTCCAAAATCTGATCATTTGTGCCTTTTGATAGTAACAGCAGCTTGTGCAACTTTCATGAAGATCCGTTCATAACTTTTTGAGTTAGCTATACTGCTAACAAACATGAGTCAAACATACAAACAAACCGATTTGCACCAAATTTGGTCATTTACTCTTTGTTATATAGGCTATCTAACTACTCATGTTAATTTCATCATAGTCCATCCATAACTTTTTGAGTTATGGCATTGAGAAAAATGAGGGAGACAAACAAACAAAAGGATGGACATATCTTCGCCAAAAGTTTATCATCTGTTCCTCCTAACATAAGCTACCTAACAATCCCTGTAAATTTCGTCCAAATCGGTTAGTCTAATAACTTTTTAAGTTATCTTGGTGACAAGACAGACAAACCAACACGACGAAAACATAACCTCCTTGGCGGAGGTAAAAATTCTGGTCTTCCATATGATAATAAAAGCTGGTATGGAGGTGTGTTTTGCACCAACGGAGATTTAAGTCATTTCTTGTTCCGTAAAGCGGATCTTCACCAAAAGTTCTTCATCAATTCCTTCTAATATACCTAACAATCCCCATAAATTTCGTAAAGATCCGTCTATAACTTTTTGATTTAGGTATCTAGGTGACAGACAGAGAGACAAACAAGAAGACAAACTCGACGGAAACATAACCTCCTTGGCGGAGGTAATAACGAAGCAGGTCAGGACATAGGTACACTTATGCCTCCACAGAAATATGGAACCCATGCACGAAGGTGGACCAACGCGCATGGGGACAGCAAGTCGGGAAAGCAGACGAAGAACAGCTGAAAGTAAGATCTACACGAGTACGAAATCAGGAAGGAAGCAAAGTGGGCACGAAAGACAGACGTCCCGAAGGCCTAGCTAACAGTTGAGGTAATCTACACAAACCTCCTAGGGACGCTGCTCTTTATAAGATAGGATGGGCGAACCTAACTAACCTAGCCTAACCCTATGGCCCATCCTATGCCCCCGAAGGGTCCCAAATGAGAGTTGCTGACAAAATAATTGTCAATAAACTATGCACCATCACATCAATTTAACAACAAAACTGAGAGGTAGTTTTATGTCTCCTACGCTTGGTGTGTAACAGCAGCTACATGTTAGACTTTACGAAACCTGGGGTTAATTACCTATGAACTGAGGACAAATTCTAGTCTAGCACGTACGTAGCTAACGCAAACAAAGCGACGCACTGCCATTCAACAAATCATTTGGTCTATCACACTGTCAATTTGGTGCACATTCGTGGGATGGGTAGCGTTCGCACTAATAGGCTAATAATAGTACATTAATATTGCCACTTGTCAGCGTCTGTCAATCTGTCCACCACACCAGCTCTTGATGATGAACACCAAGTATACCACAATATGAGTGCGCCAGTGACTGAGATTCGCATTGCAAAAACAAATATATTCTGGTCTGGTACGTATCCGAGAAAATGAGGTAAATATATAATTCAAACGGTACACATGTAGAGCAATTAAGAGAAAGTATTAAACACCGAAAATAAGTAGAAATCACAATAGGTATCACACATATTACCAATTGCAGAATTGTTGCACAAAAATACTGCGTGTTAGTAAAAATAAATTATATGTAACTTAGGCTGTACATACATCACAGTTGTCAAGTCCTGGTGTGATACTGTTCACTTTGAAAAACAATTCTTACGACTAAGTTCTGAATCCTAACGATTATCAGGATAAATGCCTATAGTACTTACAGATGGGTCAAACTATTAGGGTACAGATTGAGTAACACTGCCTGTGAAAAGCTTGAATAATTATTACCCAACCAATTAGGCTAGGGGTAGAGTGTAGCATAGGAATTGAAGTAGATTAGATTAGATTAGATAGGCGGCAGTAGACGAACCAAAAGGCCCATTCCCAAAAAGACACCGGGATTTACACCCCGATCCTCTATGAGCTATTGCCATTATGTTAG
>LQNS02000138.1:16093372-16106327 GCA_001587735.2 Parhyale hawaiensis
AAGGAGTTCTTAGCTGTGGAGGATGTCTCTCCCAATGTATGTCAAGACGATTTTTAAAGGAGTTGACCGACTCCGCACCAACAATGTCGGAAGGGAGTCTATTCCAAATGCTGACTATGAAATAGGGAAAGAACTGGTGACTTAAGGTTGTTCTTCGAGCTTTATGCTTGAGTTTTTGACCGTTGTGTCGCAAGCGATCATTGGGGTCTCTTTCAAAGAGTCCCGTTATAGGTACGTCGTTAAAGCCATTCAAGTATACGATCCCCTTTCTAAAAATAACTTGGTATAGCTGTCAGCATTCGATCCAACAACACTTCACACAGCGTTCAGACATGTCCGTGATTAGGTTTGGACGGTTAGCAATATAATACTACCGATGTAATTCTTATTACGGCTGCGGAGTGGAATGGAGATTCAAGTCCGACTCCGACTTCTGTCCCGGCTCCATCCGATTCTGACGCTGCAGCACTGACTGTTATCGCTAACTCGGAATAAGCTTGCGTTTTCCTGATAGACATATTACTATTATAAAAACCACAGGAATGGTCTCAGTTAGCAAGCACAATTCTCTCACCTTAATAATTTCACGACTTTATGTTTTGATCTGCCGTGTCCAAGCACATTTATTCAGTAAATTCGATCAAATTCACTGTTAGCTCAGGACACAATGCTTCAAAATATTCTGGAACTGTAGGTACTGAGTCACCGTTAAAATCTCTAGTTGACAATCGAATTGTTAGGCAATAGTGAACAAACGGCCCCAAGATAAAAAAAAAATGCAAAGTTCAGATACAACACGTGTAATATTGATCATAGAGCTTATGCAAAATGGTTTCTGCTTTTAACCCAGTACAAGGACCAAATTAAATATCTTTTTTGTTCAAGATTAGCATTGTTTGCAACATCGCTTACGAACTATGCTCGTCCTCATATGGTTAAACGTATTGGCACTACGCTGGTCATAAAAAACTTAGGACAATTATTCTCAGAACTCCCTCAAAGAAGCGAAGGTCACAGAGTCAAGTTCATTCATTACGCATCATAGTGGTCGCATCCCGTGTTTATCTTCATGCGCTGCTCAGTAATTTAGGACATATATTTGTTTCCATGCCCACTTTGCTTCGTGTTTTCTCAGTCCACCTTCTCAGATTTTGTTCTACTTTTCTTGCCTGATTTACTGTTCCCATGCGAAGTGATCTTTCTCGTTCGAGGCTTCTCTTTTTCTTGAGATACCATTCCTACCTTCATGTTCCTTATCCTCTATTGTAACGGTAGTGTTCGCAGCTCGCTTAATCCTGTTGCACTGCTTTCTAATTTTCCACCGGCCCAATACTATTCGTACGGGACAACAAATTTCAGGTTTTCGATAGGTATCGTACCGATACCAATGCGTATGTTCTAATGGTAACTTGACTGGAGCCCACAACAGGCTTTGTTACTAACAGTGGATACTTCCTTGATAAAGAAGTTTATTGCTTCACGTGGAGTTATCAGAGCAAGGCATGCTTATCGTAGAGTTACTTGTCACGGTTATAAAAGTCAATACACCAGTTCTGCAGCTGCAGGAGCGGGTTGTAATTGCGCTGCTTTAGTACTTACAATGGGTAGCTAATATATGAATTTAAGCTATGAGGTAGCTACCTCTAATTCCGTCACCTCACATTCTCGCTTGTGAGTACTAAGTATACACTTTATAATGAACGCACTAGCGGCTTGGGTATAATAGAGATAGGAAAACCGGGATCCCGAAACAATGAAAATATATTCTCTGATTTGCTGTCTGCATGTTTTGGCAATTGGAGCTGCTTTAAGAAATGCAGTCACGGGCTGGACAGTTTCTTCAGTAGCTACATTTTTCATATCTGCACAAAGGAACACAGGACGGTATCTCCTGTGAGAAGGCACAGCAGGACCGTGAGGTCTCAAGTCACGACGCTTAATGGATTGACCTGTACAGTTCAATACAATTGGAATTTAACATATTTTAACTAGACATTCATATACTTTATCAATCTGAGGGTTCTTACAAATGACACTCCATCGTAGGTCCGTCTTAGGAAAGTGTAATCGATTTCAGGTGGAACTGCCTACTCTCAATAGGGCACCGCCCCTTCTGTCCCGACACTTGAAGTGCTCTATTCTCGTAACTATGAGAACCTCTCCACGAGCAGCACTTGTATGGCCAGCCGTACCTACGTCACAGACAGATGTGAGTGCTGCTCTCGCAATAGGCGGTGCAATTTTGTATTTTATGTGTAGTATTATTTGGACGTTAGCGCAATAGAAGACTCGTGTGTTTGCTAAGCACGATCCCCTTTGTCTGATGTACTGTTTCTTAAGACCGGCTTCTGGACAGGGTTGGAAACAACCCAAGGTTTACAAATGAAACCACTACAGTGTGTTTTATGGGTTTAATTGTTTTTTTTTTTTTGGGGGGGGGCTTTTTTGGATTTTATTGTTTTTTTAAGGGTTTTAAGGAGGAAAGGTCTTCAATGGTTAATTTAATACAATATAGAAATATTATTATTCAACTCCAATGGTTAATTTAACCCAATATAGAAATATTATACAAGAAGTTTGTGATCAGTCAATTTGAGCAAAATGTCAATCTTGTCCAGGACTGCAAATCATATCTAGCTATGCCAATGGGTCTGTCTTACTAACTTCACAAATATAGTAGGAAATAAACTGCTGCTACAGGTATCTGTTGTTTTACGTAGGTACCTACATTTCAGTATCTGTAGGTACCTATTGCTGTTTACTTGTGGCGTCAAAGCAAGTCATATTGCCAGACAAACTAGCTACCTATCTTTACCTTCTATGTTAATAATTAGGAACTGCTCTTGTGGATCTAAATATTTTGAAACCAAGAAAGTCGCAATTGTTTTGCTTGTTGAGAGATGATTTCGACTGTTTATCACCCATGAGTAAAGTGAGGGAGGTGACTGTTTGTCCTGAATGCGTCCATATTTGTTTGTACCTATATTTGTACGTATATCATTCCACCCAAAAATTGTTCAAAGGAATTGAGCTATCACCACAATCTCTTGCAGGTATAGTAACCTGAATGTGAAAAATGCAAAAATTTCTGGCTCGCAACTTTCAACCTCTTCACCATCGCAGTTGATGATCTTTTTCGCGAGGCGTGCTTGTTCTCTCTACTGTTAAAATTGTGTTGCTTTCACATGTGTAACACCCTGTACTGGTTGACCCTTTTACCATTTCTTACCCTAAGATTAGGAGAGAATACTGGTAGTTCATTTTTATCACTGCACTTTGATGAAGATTAGTTGGTACTCATTTCAGTTTTCTGTATGTGGTTACAGTAAGATGAGAAAGTATTTACAAAGACAGCCTTTGATATAGTCATCTCATTTTCGGGCAGAAAAACTCCCACAAAAATTGATTCACACAAAGAATCTTGAAGCAGTTCAAGCCAGTTGCTGCACTGCACATGAGGGTGAATGGCTAAATGCTTTACATTTTTGGGACTAGGCCTATAGTTTCATTGACTGTGACATTTTAATTTCAAGCATTTGCCTACAATTTACTTAATGTGAACTTTATACTCAGATATCAGAAGCTATTGAACTTGTTCAATCAGTAACTATACTTGCTATGGTAATAAAACAAACATTGCAATAACCGGCAAGCAAAAATCATGTTCGCGGCAGGCATTTGGACGAAAAGGGAGAAACATTTTGCCGTTTGGACTCTAGACCAGAGTGCTCAAGAAAGTCAGAAATCACAACCGCTACCTTCGGCAAGGTTAACATAAGCAGTAGTTCAAGTCATCACTGCAAGTAATGCAATCATGAACTTTATTGCTAGCCAATATATTATGGTATAAACGAACTCGTGCAGGTGTAGTCGGTGAAGATTTAACAAAGAGCCAAATAATTTTTATTTTGTTGCTTGAGCTTTCAATTACACAAGAACTTGACTGTGAATATGAGGAGTGGTATTTTCGAAAGGCTTCCTCAAGTTGATTTAGATAGTACACAAGACAAAAAAGTTTTTCATTATTGGGACTTCGATTATTAGCAAAATCTTAATAGAGATGTAAGAAGTGTGTTTACTACTGCCAGAGCAACCGACTCTTCCATTTGTGTAATTTGGCCATACAGCATTAGTTGAAAATTTAGGAGCCAAATTTTAATAACTAAATGAACACTATTTTTCAATTGCGTTTTCCACAAATTATATGCTTTGATAATCGTAGTTCTAGCTAATAAATACATTTCTTGATTACTTTGCAGTTAGCAGTTTTTTAGTTGAACTCCCTGAGCTAATTAGGCCCTTCTTCATATTTTACTGAAGGTTGAAGGGATCAGCTTCTGAATATACCTATTACTGAAGTGTACGTACAAACATGAATAGGCCTAATGCCATATATGATTTAGTAGTGTAGTTTTTAGTATATTTAAGTCGTTATTCACAGTTAACCAGCTTTTATTTGCTCAAGAAAATGCTCGTTTAAAAAAAAATCAATACCATACCACTGCTATTTTTTAGGTGGGTTTTTTTGGATGGGTTTTTAATGCCAATCCTTCTTCTGGAGCTTTGTGCAGTTAAGACTCAAGTTATTTGAATAAAAATTTCTTTCATCAGTGCGGCGGTATCAATAAAATGGAAAAATCCAACGCAAAGCAACAAAATTGATGCCTCAGCTGCGACACATGCCACGCGAGTGTCACTTATACTCGGACTCATCTCCCTCGAGCAAAGACGACCCAGGGAGCAATAAATCGAAACATTCAAGTACTTACCGGTACTTGAATGGCTTCAGCGACGTACCTATATAACGGGATGTATTGAGAGAGACGTAAATCATCACCTCCTAAGCAACGGCTAAAAAGTCTAAGACAACGATCGAAGAACTACTCTAAGCCAGCAATTTTCCCGCATTTCATCGTGAACAATTGGTATAGACTCCCTCCGAAGTTGTCCGTGCAGAAACTGACAATGCGTATAAAAATCAACTTTGACAAACATTGGGAGGAACACCGTCCACAGAAACGAATTCCTGCTCCAGGAGTGATAAACTCAAACCGGCCAAAAATTCAAAGGTCTCCCTAATCCATGATTTTTTAATGCCCCCCAAAAAAAGTTGAACGTCCCCGAAATCCGCAGATCTGCAGCAAATAATCATGACTGGCAGAGTCTATTGGAAGAGTTTATTCTCTTCTTCTTCAAATGTCTAAATGATTTTGACAATGGTAGTAACCCATAGATGGCTAGAGCGTGAACCTCGGCTGCTTTGTGGGAATGGGCCTGTTTGTCCGTCTACTACCAACTATCTGATCTGAATATTTGCAATAGCTATCCTTATTGGCATCGTGTATAGAATATTTTAGTCAAACATAGAGGTACATTCTGTAGTTACTATTAACCGTTGATCGTAACATAGGAATAAATTGATACAGTAAAAGCGCGTGGTTAAATGAACCTAAAAAACAGAAAGCTTCCTAACTTACGGTTTAAACTTGATGCACTTCGAAGGAGTCACGATTGACGATCATGGCGCCTCGTTTTTCCTTATCGATGTCATTTTATTTCCTCTCTTATAATCTAAACTAAGTGCAGCAGTACCAAGCATGCCCATTAAAATCTTCCGACCTTGATACATACGACGTTAGCCTGGTGTTGTAAATTTTCTCCAAGAAAACTCTTGTGCACCTCGTGCTCTGTATTGAGATTGATAGATGTATATGGTCGTGGGACCGTGACTGCTCCCGCCTATCTCACTGGTATCTCTGGCCTGTACATCATGGCTTTCCTCCGCTTTTAGAGCTCGGGATGCATCCTTATTATAACTCAGTATCATTGGAGTGGAGGGAATATGCATGCGCAACACTGCAGGTCTCCGTCACGAACGAGCTGAGCTGCTTTTGGCGTTCCCAGCGATGCAGTTCGTCAAGTTCGAAGCTCTTCACTCCGCTGGTATTTCCGACACCCTTCAAAGAACATGGCATGGCCATATTCTTAGGTTTATCTGTCCTATATTAAGCGGAATTAATTCCCTGACGTATAACTTACTCCTATCTTCAACTATTCGGGGCGTCTTTCTTTCTGTCGTCGGTTTGCAATTTACTCTATTTATTTTCCATTCTCGTGTTGGCAGACGTAACACTAGAACACCAGAACCGTTCGTTAATCGGGCGGTGTCGAGATTAGGAAAAATTTGTCAAAGTGAAGTATACGGGAGGCGAATGCAGGAAGAAAATTTTAAGACGCAGCTATAGTTTAATTGAAAAAATCCGTATTATAGAAATTTATACGATTGAATTTCAATTTAAGGATTTCAAGCATCAGCATGAACATCGATTGCAATGCGCATCCGATGCATTCAGCGCGTCACCGTAAACGTGACCTTTGCAGACAGTCGCTGGTTTGTGCACGGCTGCTTGGCGTTAACATGGCTTCCCAAATAGTTTCTCATGCTCAGTACAAAAAGTGCATCGAGAACAAGTTTGAACGAAGGACGAAACTATATAATAATGTATTCGGAGCGTCTGTTGTAGGTATCGCTGCAACTGCATTATCGAAGTTGCAGTGCATATCTTTCTAACGGGAGATCATCTGTACCTACGGCTTGGCTTCTCTGCTTCGTATGAATGCGGCAGAAAGCGCAATGTGTCCGTTGAGAAATTTCAACAGGATGTGAACTTTGCGCCTCAAACACTAGACTGGCTGCCTTTTTTCATTGGTAATATTAACCACTCACTGCGCCATTTAATTTCCCTTTCCCGTAGGAATAACACTACTGAAACTGTATCGTGTGTGATACCTTACGCAGTGAAGGGTTAATATTATGCGAAAACGAGGCAGCTCAGGCAGGTAACTGCGCTGTATGGCGTTCTCAAGTTTGACTCTTTCACTTGGCTGAAAATAAATAGTTTCATCGTTTGCTTATATTTTACGACGGACATATCAAAAATTAAACTTCACCTCAATACTTCACTAACGTACCGTACCGACGCACTCCTCAATTTTATAAAATACAGGATGGATGTGCTGACTGAGCAGTGTTTCTTACCTGAACTTCCTTGCAGAGCCTGTTGCCGTTAATACCACGGCCCGTTTCTCACTACTCTTTCGATTGACAATTATTTTGTGCCAAGATCTTGATACATTTTAACAAACTGGTAATGGCAACAATTTCGATTGCCAACAATACTGACGCTTACATAAAGATAGCTGGTGGGAATATAAAATTCATAAAATATAGAATAAAATAGTAGAACTGAGCAGTCGCCACCACTCGCCGCGACCCAGCAACAAGCGTAATGCACTTTTGGAAAATGAACTGTGAAATATCTCAGGTTAGTTCCAGGGTGTCGAAGTCGGACATCATGGTCGTCAGGAGTCGGAAACTGTCTGAACTGAAAATGGTCGGACCTCTTTGGACATCGGACATCTTTGGAGTCCGAGGGGTCAGAGTCGGAACCGGCTGGACTTAAAGAGTCGAAGTTGTCGAACTTTGTCCATCCAATTCCGCAAGCATGGTGAGTACGTACCTCCGCTTACTCGACAAGGACAAAAGTAGGTACCGGTACTTCATACTGACATTTCATATAGACTAATAGGTACCTACTCTTCCTACCACAGAGAAATATAGCCTTTATACTAGTTGGGACACGTTAGAGTCAAAACGCTGACCCAATGACTCTGAATGATAAATACACTTAATTGGGCGGAACACTAACTGGTTCGTACCTATATCCCGGCATCTAGCTAAGCTGAAACTGTATTCAAGTGTGTCAAAGTCTGACCCCATTTAACAAATATATATGCAGTAAATTAAAGGCTACACATGGATTTATTACATTCATAGATAACAGCACCAACATAGCTTACGCCTTTGATTTTATGTATTAGATTATACATTTTGAATTATACCCGCAGTAGCGGCAAGCTCGAGAACACCGATGTCAATGACACTGAAGGTCAGAAGTTCGATTACAAGCCAGGCACGCGAATTCTTGCGGTGCTTCACGTGCTTAGTAAGCATTTGATATCTGCAAGCTGCTGCAAAGGTACTGACCCAAGCCGAAAATGGGTTGAGTCGGGAGACGCAATATATAAAACGTCACTAATTAATTCCCGCGGGCCTTAATTCGCAAGAAAAGAAAACAATGCTGAAATTCAAAAACAAGCACGTGATTATTTAACAATGGCACCCGAAAGACTGAAACAGTCTGCCAGCTTGGAATTAGAATGTCGAATTAATGGATACTGGTATATAGTTGAAACTAGAGCACTTTGAGGGCGCATACCTCCGCTAAGCAAGGCAACGGTACTCAATATTCGAATTGGTTCTGAAACCATGATTTTCTTCTTATCAACTCCAAAATCGTATCATCCGTGCCTTTTAACAGTAGCTAAGTATTAACACAGTCGCAGTTCCAGTAATTTTCTTCAAGATCCGTTCACAACATCTCGAGTTATGATCCGAACAAACATTCTGACAAACAGTCCAACCGATCATCACCAAAATTTAATCATTTATGTCATTAAAAATTACTAACAACTGCTGTAAATTTCATGAAAATCCATCCATAACTGTTTGAGTAACTGTGTTATAGAAGCTTAAAACTAAACACGAGCGAAAAACGAACAAACAGATAATAAAAATTTAGTCTTTCATGCTTCGTAATATAGGTACCGTACGGTACCCAACAACTCGTGTAAATTTTATTAAAAAAATGTCCATAACTTTTTGAGTTGGGGCACTAGGAAAAATGAGACAGATAAATAGATCAACGGATTTTCACCAAAAGTTATTCATCTGTTCCTCCAATTAGGCCTATACGTAACAATTCCTGTGAATTTCGTTAAAATCCGTCCATAACTTTTTGAGTAACCTTCGTGACAGACAAACTCAATGAAAATATAACCTCCTTGGTGGAGGTAAAACTTCCAGAAGCAGAATGTTGGTTTGAACAGTGTTTCCTGATCTGATATAGGCTACGAATCATCGAGTAAATGTGAAAAATACGGTAGGCCTACATACTACGCAAACGTACCTATTTCGTCTATTCTGTACCACAAACTCCCGTTTATTTGAGCGTTTATTAGCCAATGCAGTAGCTCTCTTAGCGATGTGTCAAACTTCTTTAGTACGGTATTCCAAATGCTGCTGAGAGCGAGATATTGGGGAAACGAGATCTCGTGCTAAGGACATATAAAAAGACGGTTATACAGACACGCAAGCGCTCATAACAAATTCAGTTTGCGATTTATGTCGTATTCAGGTTGACGCTGAAGGGAAATATAAAGCAATCCCTCACCCTCGAAAGATAAAGTGAAAGAAAAAGTCTTAATAAAGAGAATAAAAGCTTGCGACGTCGTCTTCAAAGAGAAATCAAGGCAAATCTTGCACACCAGAAACTCGTAAGGAACAAATAGGAAAGACATCAATGAAAGGCGGCGCTGTCTATCAAAGTCGGAAAGAGAAAATTGCCAACACTAGAAAATGGAAGGACCGAGAGAAAGCACAGCAAGAGGTATTTTCAAGCAAGTCCGCACTTCAGATACCTACCTACCTACCTTTTAACGGAATTGTATTGAAGTGCAGGAAAAACATTAACGCCGTCAAGTAATACCTACATTTTTATACTGCCAATCAAACAGACACTCTCTTTGTAGCGATTCCCGACACTGAATAAACGCACATGGATAGCTACAGAATGTTGGAAAAGAAGAGCAACAAAAGAACAAAGAGCGACGGTAAAAGTATGAAAATGTCAAAACACAAGCAGGGCAAGGAGAGTTCACCAGAAGGCTTCAACTATAAGGCTAAGGTAACCTAACCCTAGTTAACACCCTACTGAAATCTCCGTTTAGTAAATCTTTAAAATAAAATAAAATTATATAGTCCAGCTTAACCTAATTGCCCATCACCCACGTAATGGGTAGTACTACTACCTAATGGTAGCTACATAATAATTTGAATCATAAAAACTTTTCTTTGACAGGGAGATTTTAAGGGAGTGATGACTTTTGCTGTTGGGTCTCTTCAGAGGAGACGGCGGTGGGGACAAGTTCCCGTAACACAAGATCGGCGAACCTTGCTAAAGCCCGGTGCCCACGTAACAACTTCCGTTATCGCTAGCAGCCTAGAAGCAGCTCAACCAATTCGTTTACGTGGCCACAGCACGGCTTCAGCTGGCGAAAAATTTAACTCTGTAAAAAATAATCGAAAATCTCAGTTGGCCCTGCAATTTTTACACCAGAGCAAGTGGCAGTTGTGAACTTTCAACTGTTGCTACTAATTATGAGCACTTTAATTACAGATAAATTTATATTTTAAGAACTACCTACTGCACTATCTTCATAGACTTCAAGCCAAAGTCACGGCCAAGACTAAGCATGCGGATTAGGTACGTGAGTTGGCTCTAAGCTGCTAGCGGCAACAAAAGTTGCAACGTGGGCGTATAACGTAATCCATATGGCCTATCCTATGACTATACATCTCCTGAGCGACACAGGTACGGTACGTCATAGGGTAAGTTGTGTTGCTGATATTAGTCTACTGACATTCTTGATGTCCACATCCTATTGAAGAGTAGTACCAGGTTTGCAGAGTCGAATGTTTCAAGTCCGGGTCGAGGAGTAAGTGGGTTTCCGACTCCCCATCAAATTCTATGACTCCGCAACTCTGAGTAGCTACAACCTTAACCCTACACGTCCATTATGCTGGTCATGACTATTAGTATTATAAGCATAATTTTCTTCAATACCCCTGTGCGATGTGACCCTCCATTTCCATCCCTCCTCCCACCTACACAAGGGATCAAGTAGGGGTCCCCCCGTTCTCACGCGATGGGTCACTTACCACCATTTGGCGCCCCACTTCGGAGAAAAAAGGGAAAGTATACAGGGCCTACCCAACCTAACATACTAACCTTCTCACCAGGAACTGCGGCCGGCTGCAACATCCTCTGCGGAGAAAGCACTCGGGTCAGCTCCTGGGTGAGCGATGCCCAAATATAGTCTGATAGGAGAAGGGCTAGCTAGCTACGGTATATACAGTTAAGTCTCCGGAGCATCCATAACTGCATAAGCATATATGTAATATTACGTATACATACCGGTATGTATCAACTGATACAAATGTATGAAATAGATAAGGCATTTGATGAGCTCTAATCTGGTAGCCATGGCGCCTCAACGCGAACATCGCTTCTACAGACAGCCATAGTACGTCACCAATCACAAGACCTGTAACTATAGGGCGGAGACTTAAGACAGTGGAAAATGCCCTCCCTTAGCATTTGCAATCAAATCATTCCTGAGTTGTGCGGCCGTTTGCGTAACAGCTATATAAGACTTGTGTTTCCAAACAGGGTCAGCTATTCTAGAGCAACGAGTCATACTTTAGATACTTTGTGCTGTTAGCTATAGATCAGGTGCTCTGGATTTAATCTTCTTCGAGTCATGGTTAAAGTCTCAACGGTAGGTATTATGGTGTATTTTACGCAGAATATAGTGAGTTCCGTAGTTACGACTAGGGGTCGGTCACGGCTCACGAACAAATTAATGCATTATAGCCATGTAAATGTGACGATTGAATACAGACAAATTGATGCATAACGTGAACTAGTCATGATTAATGATTACCTATGGTAGCATATACGGCATACAATAACCTTGGTAAGACAATTTTAAATCTCCTGGCAAGAGACTCAGTCAATGCAGGAGGAAGGAACAGCTGTTGCGCCAAGCAGGAGACATGCAAGAAATAGCTGTGTCATCACCGTAAGCAACCACAGCACTCACACTTTCCAAAGCCCGCGAGTCTTGCGCTCCCAGATAAGTCATTCTTCCCGACTACGCAGCAGCAGCCGCCCGGACATTGAGAAGTAGCCGTACCTATGCTATGTATCGAGTCGAAGCAGGCACCCGCGGGTTTACGAAATCACAACAGAAATAGAAGCCAGTCCTATTTGGCCATCTATTTTGCTAAGGCGTTGGAATCGTAAGGAGTCGGAGGTTTTTGGGGAGCATGGAATCGGAGTCGCACAGCAGATGGTCGGTCCATGGAGTCTGAGATGGACTTCCTACCTTCCAAACCCACAACCAGATATTGAGAGACCTGGTCTGTATACCTCCGTCCTCTTTTTGTGAACCTATTGTGTTCTCAATAAAAGTTATTTATGTATTAATTTTCATAACCATTACTCTCATCTTGACCTTTTTCTTTTTACTACCAGAAATTACTATTCGCTCACGTTTCAAATGACAAAATACTACCTACTGTTCCTAAGACAAGCGTTAATATGAATGGTAAAGAGTTGACAAAAATTAACTTTTCTCAAAACCAGAACTATCTAAAAGTCTAAAACATGACCGCACGGTAGGTATATTGGACGGTAACGGGTAAATAGAAAATGTTCCTGCAAAAAGATACTCGATCACAATACCAGAAAGCAAATGCAAGGCTCGGTATGAATACACGATGCAGTAGCTAACACTGGTTGTTTCTTATTTGCACAAAAGCTAATGAAGTTTTTCAACAGAATGCAGATGTAGAAAATTGTAAAAATCATAATAATATGTAATGTTTGTTTTGTTGTGAGACTGTGGTCGCTAATTAGGTACTCTAATTTAATTCATTCCTCAGAAAAAGTTCATGGATAACGAATTAAATTAATGAATTGGTGAGTAATACAAGCCTCGATGGACGTGTAACCGACGATTCACAGAGAAAGAGACATACAGTATAGGTAGTACGAGAAGGCTATATAAATAAAAACATAAAACCCACACACGAGGGTGTTCCCACACAAAGAACAACGGATCAACAGCAAGTCGAGAAAGGAAAGGGAGGGTAGAACAAAGATGTTAGTTATAAACTTTGTTTAACCTCCGTAGCCGCAACTCAGGCGTTCCAACAGAGATGAGTGTGTAGTATTTAAATACCACATAATTTGTCGCGTGGCCTACGTGC
>LQNS02000138.1:16114560-16144135 GCA_001587735.2 Parhyale hawaiensis
TTCCATTTCAAATCATGCTAAAAAGTGCGTGTTCGAATGTTTATTGCAATTGGCGACTTGGGCGGGGGGCGTTCGTGTAAGACCTGGCCGCCAAAGGGGCGCTGGTCCAAAAAAGTTTGGGAACCACTGATCTAGATTTTGTCGTCGACCGACGTCGTAACTAAGACAACAGAGAAGGAGAGTTTTTCAATTTTTCACTTGCCAGTCATGTGCCACTGGAAATAATGAGGCATGGCTATGAGAACAGCAGTCATGCAATCACAAATCGAGTCAGCTGCTCATGCAAATGTACGGGCGGGCGACAGGTGGTGTAAGAACTGCGAGGATATTAGCCATGGAAAAAGCGGTGTAGGAACTGAAGATATTATCTCCAGAGATGCGTCTACAGGAAAAAGAGTGGCGTAGAGACGGTCTGCAGGAAAAGCAAGTTGGTGTAGGAACTGTGGGGATGCTGTCCCAAGGAAAAAAAAGTAGTGCGGAAACTGCGGTGATACTGTCACCGGGAAACGGTGTAGGAACTGTAAAGATGTGCTTTAAGGAGAAGGGTGGTCTAGAAACTGTGGGGAAATAATTTCCATAAAAGGTGCTGAAGAAACCGTGGATAGATGATCTGCGGAAATTGCCTGAGTACCTAAGCAATGCGGGGACACTATCTGCGGAAAAAGAAAAGTTCTAGCAGCAATCTAGCTGTACGGAAGTTATCGACATAAAAGTGCGGTGTATGAACTCGGGGATTATTATTACATAGTGAAAAAGTTAAGTCCTCAACTTTCATTACAGTGGCGATCAGAGAGAGGAAAATTTTTTACCGGTACATGGTAGGTATGTTCCCACACTAAAGCAACGCGCATTTGAACTGCAAGTCGCGAATGAAAAGAAAAAACATAACTAAGCACCAACAGTCTACAGAAGGTAAGAGTATGAAAAGGAAGAGAAGCAATGAAGGCATGAACGAAAGACGTCCCAAAGGCCTAGCTAAGGCTTCAGGGTTAGCAATGGGTTTTCTTGGAAGCGCAGCTTTCCGCAACCGAGGATGAGCGAGCCCAACTAGACTAACCTACCGTGCTTCTTCTGAGAAGATGAACTCAAACTATACTATCACCGGAAATACAGTATGCTAGATGGCATAGCAAGGGAGCGGATATTATTTTCGGAAAAAAAAATAACTTTCAATATTAATACCGAAATAGATGCAATTTTTAAATAAAAATGCAGAAAATCGAACAAACAAAAATGATTATCACTTCGTAACAGTCGTTTCACCCTACATCACTGTATAAATGTTTCTGGATGTTCCTAACAATGATAACTACATCCATAGGCCTATGCAAAATTTTAGATCGGCGCTCTACCGCTGAAATCAAGGGATGGCACAATAGTTGCATTAACAATGCGCATATTTCTGGTAGCAGGAACTGGTAGCTAGCTGTTGGCTCAAGTAGCCATAGTGTTGGCTGATGCTATGTTCAAGAGTCGCAGTTCCAGGATTAACACTAGGCTAATCGGTACCGTGCCTAGTAACAATAGGATTGGACGACCTAATAGCCTGAGTGCTGATCTCATGACCCTAAAGGTTGCAAGACCAAATTACCTACCACACAGGTATGCAAGCTCTTGCATTACTTGCGATGCTTCATTAGCATACGACGTCTGCAAAGCTATTGTGGGGGTACTGACCCTAGCAAGAAATAGGGAGGGTCGGGAGGAGCACAGGTCGTAGCATAAAAGCCTTCCATTGTTGGTACCTACTGTACAATAGATCTGGCTAACTCCAAATTCCAATTACCATTCAAACTCAGCAATGCTAGTTATAAGTAATGACAAACCTCATTGCAATAACAAATATTAGCAGACAAACTGCTTGATAGATATCTAGCTTCAGGTGGCAACAAACCCCAACTCCCACCTATCATTTGGAAGATAGGCCTACATAATTTAGCAATGAGAGCTGCTATCAATTTGGGACAGGATTGTGAGCTTCACAGTAAGGTAGGCTACCTATAGGTACGGTATTGTGAGCTCAAGTTTCAAGAATTCTTCTCTATGTTTTTACTTCAAAGTTTAGCTACCTTCCAAAATTTCAAGCAGTTTTCATATCAAAAATAGCAATGAATTCTATGTAACAGGGCATTTAATTTCATAGTAGGTAGTAGGGTATTTATTGGTATAAAAAGAGAATTCTTTTCACTGTACATACACCTACCCTAGCTAAAGGCAGTAGCTAGGTACCCTGACATCCCCAGTAATACAATAGACCTACAGCTACATGTACAGCAGCCACATCCCATTCTATAGCTAGTTATAGGCTTAGAACGTAACTAATATCTTATGAGGCTGTCACTGGAAAGTAGCTACCAATTAATAGAAACTGTGAATGCATGAACTCAAATTCTAAATTGGGGTGGATTGTGGAGTGCTAACAGCTAAACCTCAATATCAAGTCTGCCATGAGTTGCATTTTAACTTTCAACACAGATTAAGGCCTAGGCTACCTAGCTACAGCCTACAAGAGTTGCAAAATTGGGAGGGTTGACCTAACTCGGATTCCTGGATCCTGCCCATTTTTTACTTTTTTGACCCCTACTAAACCCTGACTGAAATTCTTTTTCTTGAAAAATGAACCCATGCTCACCAACTCCCATGCCCGGGACCAGCCAGTTGCTTACTCCAACTCTTGGCCCCAAACATGTCTGTCTGAATCCTATAAACTCAAACTCTGCAGTCAGCACATTACTGTCCTGAAATAGGTAGGCCTATAACCCTGTTCCTTATCAAAGCTTGGCCCAATTTCTTTGGGTACCTACCCTACCTACATCTGGCCAAGCCATGGGAAACACTCTGTAACAATGGGACTTAGGAGTCTCATGACATGTGGCCCCTAGTCAGAGAACGTGTCCCAATCACTACAGACTAGCCAAGAAGTTGGCCATAAATTAGGTACAATTTGGATAGGCAATCCTGTCCATAAATTTGGGCAAATAATGCCAATATTCAAGCACTACTTAGGCCCTAAGCCTAAAAGCAACTAGCACATCAATATCAGTATCACAAAAGTGCAACTAGACGGTCTACCCTAAACAGCTCACTATAGAGTACCGGTAGGTACCTAGTTAGTGATCAAAGGCAGCTCTTATTGATAGCCCTTGACGTTTTAAAAGAAAACTACAGAAAAAAACAAGAGTGTCAGAGTGGCAACTTTGAGAGCCAGCAGTATGGACCACAAACTAGCCAGAACCAACAGTCAGTCAGTGTCAAAATGGGCTTTTGGTATTTTGTTAAGAAAATGAGTCTGAGTCAGAGTCAGAAACTGACAAACCTAGAAGCCCGCAGGTGGACTTTGTCCACCAGTAAACTCACACTAAGTTGCAATTCTCTTACTAGACTTCCCTTACCATACAACTGCAATAATAAAATCCTGGTACAGATGATAGCTATTGGGGCAGAATTATACTACATGTAGCTATACCCAAAATGCATTAATAGATCCCCTCACAATTTGCTGGAAGCTCACCAGTACCAGCACATAGCCAACCCATATGCACTTTTCATTTGCACTAGGAGCTGCTAGAGTAGTAAGTACCTACCGAAACTATCAAAGACAACTACATAGCACTAAACTGCCTACCTAAGTGTATTAAATCATCCCTCATACAGACAGGATGGAGGATGCAGGTATGTAGACAAAAAGGAAGCATAAACCTGGACGTTTCAGAGATAACAGCACTAAGAGATTTTAACAGTTTCCCGAAGTTTGGAACATAACCCTGTAAATTTGCAGGGTACTCTGAAACAGTAATCATGAAAGCAAAATTTTGCTTGTATCATAGTAAGAATTCAGAGGTAAGGGTCAAGTCAACTTGACTGCACCGCCAACTGGGAGATGCACATGCAGGCACTGGTTTGTGCTGCAGATATTGGCCAACACGTCCCAGAGGAGTAGGCTATAGGCTACAGCAGCAGTCGACCACAGATCATCTAGGGCTGTGACGCAACGTGTCAAGATTTGAAATTTATAGAGATCTGATGCATAGCATAGGTCAGACAATTAGACTATTTGCAGTTCTTGTAGTTGAAATAGAAAGTTATGCTTTAGCAACAAAGCCACTAATAGGAACTGAACCAAAACCCAAAACAGCAGGATGTAACCATTGTTGTTATGCATGGCAATGTATCATACTTAGATAAGCTAAAATGAGAAAATTGCAAAAAATAATAATCACAGCTTTCGAACTGGAGTTAAAGGATGTAGCTAATCTTTGGATATACCTATACCAGTTTTTATGATACCAGTACCTAGGTATTGTTAATACATTGGAAGTCAATATTGGTTGGTAGACTAATGAATGATGATGGAATGGAGTAGAGAACATGCTAGCCATTTAGTGTCTGGATTCAACAGAAAGTGGAGAATCGTTCACAAAAATCCAGTGAAATAACTTACAACTATATTATACATAATTATTTGCAAAATTACAGAAATTGTAAAGCTTTTCTACAGTAAGTGCTCCGCCCATTTTGCCAAACATAAACATTTACCTATGATATGCAGCAAAACCCCTCTCATCCGCGCCTCAATAATCCGAACTCTTCCTTAATCCGAACATCTGATTATATTTGAAAGTGCAATCCAAACAAATAAGCATTTTTTGGATTAATAGGGTAAAGTAGCTACAGAGTGAGTGTTTGTTCGGAATGTAGGTAATCCAGAAAATAGTTCTTTTACTCGGATTGCAGCAAATAAGTTTGTACAAATGCATCTGTAATCCAAACAAGATGCTTCTCATTTTTCAGATTAAGGGGGTGATGAGCGGAAAGTCTGTGCAAGGTGCTGCGCAGAAGGTCAAATGGGACTTCTTACAAAGGTTGTATTTCAATAGAAACAATCTCTCTATAATCTGTATTAGTGCAGAATACAGAGGTCTTTTTGGATTAGTAAGTAACCCGGTAATCCATCATCCCCCTCCCTCCCCCCATGCTGGGCGAATTAGAGGGGTTTTCTTTTACCCTATCTATATGGAACAGCACTTTCAACATTGCTAAAGGTAAAGTCAACTTGACCATACCCCCAACTGGGAAATTCACATGCACTGGTTTGTGCTGCAGATATAGAACAACAGGCACCAGAGGAGTATACAGCTGCAGTCGACCAAAGATGTCTAGAGCTATGGCATCAGAGAAGGAAGACTCCATAGGCTATGACAATATCTGCAACCGCCAATCTCCCCATTGCTGGGGAAGGTCAGTAGACCGGGACCCACAGAAGTATGCAGACCGATCAAATCAAGCACGCAAAGATCTTGCCTAGCTAGAAAAGTAAGCAACAATGAGTTGACACAAAAAATCATACATAGCTACCAATTCCTATGCTAAATGACTGCCCAAGAGCAGAATTAAAAACTTCTGAGCCATTACTTAGCATTTTTCAAAGTTTCATAACTAAGTCAACTCAAGCTCTATTATTGTCCTGAAGAACTTTACCAATATTATGTGTATGTAAGCCATTTGTACACTTGTATTTAATATCAACATTCAACTCCAAAAAACTGTACAGCAACAAGACTGCAGAATATGCTAAAAACATCACCACAATCATGTTTTCACTGATAGGACCTACATAAAAAAAATGCCAATGCATCACCACAATCTTTTGAAAGTTGTAACAACGCCAACAAATGCACTGCCTAAGATTGTTAAATATCCCCACGTACTCAGCAACCAGGTACCTTGTAGTGTACCATACCTAGGCCTACATAGAGTATGGGCAAATAGGCAATGCCTGCATTTTCAAGGTTATTAACTCTTTCAAGAAATCATGCAGATACATTTGTAGTATTCTTTCTCTTTCTACCAATGCAAGCAATTTTTACTCAGAATTAATTTATGGCTGTACTACAACATCATGAATAAATTGCATCAACTTTCAATTTTATGCATGTCTGAAATACAGTAGATTAAGATAGGTACCTACCTAGTAAGATATGAGAGTGCCAATGAGATTTGAAATGTATTTTGAATGTGGCTAAGACTTTAGAAAATGAAATTTTGCATGCATGTACTATGATGTACACCACTCTGCAGAGTTTGGTAAAGGTTCAAAGATCTTTGGTGACAGTTTGACAGATTTGTCCATTTCTGTGACCTGAAGATCTTGCTGATAGATGTGTATTTTTCTTTATTTTTTCCTCACCTTTCTGGCAATAGCTTGCCCAAAATTATACTACTTTTGGCACTTAATGGGGCAAGCCATTAGTGAAAAAGTCACAATCTTGGTGATGCATTTGACACACTCTGCAGTCAGGAATGATGTAGGGTAATGTCTCAATTACCGAATGCGGTCATAGTGCATAAATTGCACTTTCGGATTTTTGACACTCCCGACAATAGTGTAAGGTGAATTCGTGTCTAACAATGTTAATAATCATATTTCAGATGGGGGACATCCATTTGTGATGTTTTCAATAGGAAATGTATTCACTGAAATTAATATGTAAGATAAATGAAATCATTTCTCCGACGGGCAAAGTACGTCCGTCATCTTCCACTTTCCTGCATAGGCTAACAACGTAAACAAGAACAATCACACCCGTAGGCCATTTCGTAATACGGTGCTTTGTCATGGCACGTAGAGGTTGCAGTGAACAACGTTGGTCAATAATTCAAAAACTATGCAAAAATAGTGATGCCATGTGATTTTATTAAACTTGCTACAATGTGGCTCTACTCATAAGGTTAGATAGGCAAGGACTGGTTCTGCTATTATCCTAAGAGAAATATACATATAGGGTTATATATATATATACTCGTCTAGTGCAGATAAAGCTGTTGCTATATGGATATTAGCTGAACCAGTCCTTGCCTACCTAACCCTATGGGTAACAGCCCCGTTGTAGCTCAAAATATGTTTCCCCCACCCAAAATATTCATTTTAGTTTCCCAAAATACTAATTCAACTGCTAAATTTCTTAAAAAATGTCAAAAATCCAGAAGTGCAGCTTATGCACTATGACCCCGAATGCCTTTCTATTACCAAACGCAATAAGATTCCTACCTTTATTCGGTAATCGATAGGTATTTGGTAATTGAGACATTACCCTACATAAAACCCAACTTGCTATCACTATTCCCAAAATAACAGAAGCACCTGGCTACAGCTATACATCTGAACATTGACCGTACACAGGCCATTTTACTTAGGCTAGTATGGCCTGAGAAGCTATAGCCTATAGGCTAGCCTATCTATAAAGGCACTAACGGCCTAGACGTGCAATGCTCACATTCAAATTGAACGCTGTAGTATGGCAAGGACTACTGCACTATCACTCCACCAATCACCTAACATATTCTAAATAAAAAGAAGAGTGTATACTACCTGTGAAATATAATCCAGGAGCGGCCAGAGACGTTGTCGCCAAATGTTAGCGTTGAACTCTGCAATCCTCTGTCAGCTGCTCCTAGCTATTCCGAGTTCTTTAAATCCCAAGGAAACGAAAATGAACTTCAAGTAATGGTACGTATATAAACTATGTATCAGATGAAATAACATGCATCACTGCTTGAAAATGGTATAACCGTATCTACGTAACACGAGCCAAATCAAAATATTAAAGCAATCGCCTTCCCTCACTTGCAGAGCGACAGGCACACACATCCACCTCAACTCACACCGAACGGACGACTGACAAAATAAACGCGGACAAATAACAAGCTGCTGCGGCGAGAATCTGCAGCTGCAAGACGACGAAAATACCATCGTGTTTTTAAAATGTCAGTTCCGTTATTTCCACTACCATGATAGGATATCAAATGATTGTCTGTGAATTAAACTTTCCATTGAAGAATTTTTACCAGACCAAACGGGAATAAAGCAGAGTGGGCAAATGTATAAAAACAACTAGGTATAAAAAACGCCGGCATGCTGCTAGTGCAGCGACAGTAAATGCTGGAGGAAGTCCTGCAGCCGTTGACTGCTGATTGCCGGTAGCGGGAGAAGGCGGAACAGCCCCGACTTCCGACAGCTCTCGGTGCACATGACGGCAAGGTCTAAAATCTCGAGGCACTTTGCCAGAGGTCTAGCCCTAAAATAACTGTAGGATATTTGTTTCTATAGTTGACCCAGACTAAGCTGAATGTTAAAAACAGTAAGAACGTATTCCATTCGACCACTGAATAGATATATTTCAAGCTGCTTAGCTTCAGCTTTCCGCACTTTTACCCCCGAGTGTCCAGTTCGGTACACTGTGGATTGAGTTTCAAATATGAATCGATTATGCTACAGAGGGTCAAAAACTCAGCCAGGCTAACTCAGGGACCATAAATTAAGTTCCTAATGACGATTGCTTTATCATTAAGAGGGTTCATCTATGCTAGATTAAAACTGAACGAAATATATTACTTTCTTAAACAATCCTAAATCAGGTTATCATCGGTCGTGCTCGATTTTCCTTCGCTTCCCCTCGTTACGTCGTTTTAAAGTCCGGTTTACTCTTCAGTTGCTGGGAAGTGTTCGCTCAGCTGATCGACCCTCCCAATGTCTTGTGTCTTCTTCAGCACAACTGAACGTCTATTTACCATGAAATTTAGCAACATGTTAGTCATTGTATTAGTTGGCTTAGCAAGTGCCCTTAGTGAAGTTTCTGATATCTCTTTCAAGTTACAATGAATTAGAACTCATGTATCTGTGCCCCTATCTGCTGTTTGAACAGACAAAGCAAAGCGATCTAACGATTAGCTGAAAGAACACGTTCAAAAGACACATGTGTAAACCGCCTTATAATATCAAGGCGGGTGCGCATCGCACGATAGTCAAAGGAACGAGATTTCTTAGCTCCACGTCCGAATACGTTGCTGTGTCCTTTAATTTTGTATATTTTTCGCTTCATTTCAGTAGTTTTCCATACATAATTAGTTTTGTATTTCATTAAAATACCAAATAGTAAATGGGTGCCTCTGAGCACGACTGAGGAAAACTCATAAAGCACAACAAAACACATTACAGTATACTGGTACATGGGGCAAGTCACAATGCTCTGCTGCAGTGAGCACCTGAGAGTAGTGATTAGTGGTATGCATTTTATTTCTCAACGTATCCTCTGTCAGAGTCTGTACAAGTTATACATCTCGAATCATCTCTGTGGAAGTCCGTGGTTTGATATGTAGCGGTATTTGCTCGATCAATAGTCTCCAAGTTTTAGAAACCATAAAGAGATCTGAAGGACAAAGATCCGGGACCGGTAACTCAAACGTCTCGTACAATTACGTATACTGTACAATTCTGTGAAGCAGTACCGATACCACAACTATGATTTTATCAATTCTTCGTACCGATTTGCACAAAATTGTGGTAAGACTTTAGCCATTTCTCTCCGCATATGTGCCTGCAACTGTACAGTTACAGTAAATGTAACTTTATAAGGCGTTTGAGCATCCGGATGGCCCCACGACTGTAAAGCCTGTTACGAAGATAATCTTTTGTCCCGGGTTTTCAATTCACAGCCCTCGAATGTCCTGGAGCGTCCGTGGAGTCACAACTGGGTGCCTATTAACAAATTTAATGAAATGTTCGCAGTGATAACAGCTGGCTAAAGGCCGGTACACATGCTAGTCAAAAGAATGCGTTTCCTAAGTTAATCGCAAGTACGTTTTGTTAAGCTTGAGTGAACACAGCTTAGAGTAAACTAAAAAAGTTCAGCTTGCTCAGCGAGTGCCGTTAGTTCAAGTTTCGGTAATTTATTCGAACTTAGAGGGAACTAGAGCACTCTGAGAACGCATACCTCCGCAAAGCGGGGCAACTGTTGCAAAAATTCAAATTGGCTCTGAAACCATAATTTTCTTTATATAAACTCCAAAATCTAATAATTTGTGTTTTTTCATAGTAATAACAGCTTGTGCAATTTTCTTGAAGATCCATTCGTAACTTTTTGAGTTATACTGCTAACAAACGTTAGGACAAACATGACGCAAACATACAAACGAACCCACCGATCTGCACCAAAATTAATTCATTTATGTCTTTCAACATTACTAACAACCCCCATAAATTTCATAAAGATCCATTCATTATTTATTGATTTATTGTGCTAACAAGCATAAAATTAAAAACAGTGACGAACGAACGAAAAAACGAATCATTACCAAAATTTGGTCATTTACTTTCTGATATATACCTAATAACTCATGTAAATTTCATTAAAATCCATATACATATACCTTTTTGAGTTATGGCATTGAGAAAAATGAGGCAGACAAACAAACAAACGGATGGACATACCTTCACCAAAAGTTAATCATCTGTTCCTCCTAACATACCTAACAATCCCTGTAAATTTCGTCCAAATCGGTTCTGAATTTTTTTAGTTACCTTGGTGAAAGACAGACAGACAAAAAGACAGAGAGACACAGACAGAGAGACCGACATACAGACAAAGAGACAGACAGAGAGACAGACAGACAGACAAAGAGACGGACAAACACGACGAAAACATAACTTCCTTGGCGGAGGTAAATATTCCACGTGCCCAGTGATACGCGGAGGTCAGCAGTCCTATGCAGTTGGGCAAGGTCTTTTTAATAATTTTTATGCCCCTGGGCTCTTCTGAATGAACGGTTTAGGACATGGAAAATTTCCATGTGGGGGTGGGCACTAAGAGGGCTAAAGTCAAACCAGCGTATGCAGTTCTTTTATGGGCGGGGGTGAATTGAACGCAGCAGTGCCCGATCTAATCCATTGACAAATGCACTTTGAGTATTCGAATATACATATAACTTTACTGATTGAGACAAGTTATACCACGCGCTAAAGTGAGATTTGGCCAAGTTGCTTTGCGTTCTTAGCCACACCCATTGGACTCCTTACGCTGGTTTGACTATAGCAATATTCAGGGGGGGGGGNTTGGGGGGGGGGGGGGGGGCAGCGAGACACAAAAGCTAGGCCCTAAGCAGTGCATTTTTTTTTCAGGGCCTCATTTTCAGTGAAGGGTGCGTGTCACTTTTAAGGGAGGAAGTGTGTCCCCTACGATCCTCCCCTGGCTACTCCACTGCAGGGAATTGTGGATATTATTATCAACCACAAGGATGGACTTACTAGAGCCCTCTGAAAGTGCATACCTCCGCCAAGCGAAGCAACGATAGCAAAAAAATCAAATTGGCTCAGAAACCCTAATTTTGTTTGTATCAACTCCAAAATCCAATCATTTGTGCCTTTTGATAGTTATAACAGCTTGGGCAATTTTCTTGAAGATTCGTTCATAACTTTTTGAGTTATAGGCCTACTGCTAAAAAAAAAAGAGTCTAACATGCAAACGAACAAACCGATCTGCACCAAAATTCAACCATTTATGTCTTTTAACATTACTAACAATCCCTTTAAATTTCATAAAGATCCTTCATTATTTTTAGAGTTATTGTGCTAACAAGCATAAAATTAAAAACAGTGACGAACGAACGAACAAACGGGTCATCATCAAAATTTGGTCATTTACACTTTGTTATATACCTAACAACTCGTGTTAATTTCATCAAATTCCATCCATAACTTTTTGAATTATGGCATTGAGAAAAATGAGGCAGACGAACAAACAAACAAACATATCTTCACCAAAAGTTAATCATCTGTTCTTCCTAACATACCGAATAATCCCTATAAATTTCATCCAAATCGGTTCATAACTTTTTGAGTTATCTTGGTGACGAACAGACAGACAGACAAAGAGACAAACAGACAGACAGACAAGCACGACGAAAACATCACCTCCTTGGCGGAGGTAATTATAAATGAAAATTATCAGCAAGCGAGTATAGGCTCTAACTAGTAAACTTTTGGTGTGTCGTAGAATCTTGAGCTCGTAACAAAAAGACAGAAAGCTGTGCACTTTTTTTTTTTTTTTTGTCTAATTCAAGCCCACTGCAGACGATAGTTTTTTTTGTCCTATGTTTTCATTTCTCCGTGTTCGAATATTTCGTGTTGTCCTTGCAAACATGACTGCATGTCTACCAAAAGCTTCGATACAATTTTTACCGTCATATTCTTTGGCTTAGCCCGTGTCACTCGTGCAGTGTCTTGTGTCTTTTCAAATTTTTAACGAATGTCGTCTCGGAAAGCAGTGCTCTTTTTTTGTTGTTTACACCGACACAGCAACGCATTCGAACGCGTTGAAGTGAAAACACAGGACATTAGGCTATCGTCTGCAACGGGCTTAAGCAGATCCTGCTACACATTCGAAAATTGCATGTGAAAGCACAGGACAAAAAACTATCGTCTGTTGCTGGTTAAAAAAGATAAAATAAAATTTCCAATAGAAATTGTCTCTAAACAGCCCTTGCTACTCTGGAAGAATGAGGAGCTGGTACAATGTTGTCATGAATAAAAGTCCTACATTGTAGCTCCCCTTGTCTCTTTGCAAAGATATCTTCAGCTTTCTTGAAACAGTTCCATACGAACCCCATCCTAGTTCTTCGAAACTGGGGCATTTTTTCCACAATGATGCTCTTCAAACACCAGAAAATTGGGGTTCCCGCATTCCGAGCTGACCTCTTTGCCCGAGACTTGAGTGATTCAGGAGAACCCCTGGAAGCCACTGTTGCGACTGGATCTATACTCTCGAAATTGTGCCGATGAATTCAGGTCCCGTGTCCGGTAACGAGTCGCTCCAAAAGATCTTCATCATCAATCTCAATCTTGGCTAAGAAGCTCATTGAAATGTCAGCTCGCTGAGTCAGCAGGACAGAGCACAACGCTCTGAGCTGCAGCGAGCAGAGATTTTACCGAATGCAAGATTTTGATGTCAAATGGAGAATGCACTTCCACTTGCAATCCCAACCTGCGACGCTACCATTTCAGATGATAGCCGACGGTCTGCTTCCTCTAATGTCTGAACATGGACCCATGTTTCCTCATTGTTGAGGTTGATACCCTCTCCTTCCTTGAGTTATCTTTGAGATCCTCTCTTCCTACTTTACATCGCTTTATCCATATATAAGCTGTTGTTTTGTGAGAGGCTTTTCCTTAAACTTGCCACCCCACATCACATCAAGAGTCTGAGCTAACTTGCATGCAAGAGAGTTTCATCAAGAACTTGATGATCGCACACATTTCAAAATCGCGAGTTTCCACACACCTAAATGCATCGTGCACGCAAGTACAAACGAGTGAAAGAATAAAAGCAGGCTTATACGAATGAGAGGAGAACTAGTGCATTAAGATTCTCGATACGTAACCTGGGACTTCCCTTTTCGGCGTGTATGAACGAACTCATTCCTGAGTTATGAGGTTTGTAGCAGAACTTCTGGCTTATCCTCACTTATATAACAATTAAAATTAATTACGCTTTTGCTACGTACATGCATCAAATACTGAAGTTACCTTTCAAGTCTTAAGCATGCCCGATTACAATCGTTGAAGCAGACACATTTTACTATAAAAGATACATTTTTCCCTTAACAAGACATATGTAACTATACAATATCGGACTTTCTACTAACCTATCATGTAACGAATAATATAGGAAATGAGTCGGCTCGGTGAAGACCATATAAATCATCAACAAATGTGCGCCTGCCCTGCTAAGATTTCAGATGCGTGAAAAACAAACCTTATGACGATACTCAACTGTCGTAGCTATTATTGGTCTTGAGAGGTAGGTGACCTGCCGAAGAGTATGGGTTAGGTCACGTTAATTTCCTATTTTTTCTATTTTCAACACGTCAAATTTGGGCTCCTCTGCATATAGGGTTAAGGTAGGTTATACGTAGTGAAGAACAGCGTTACGATAGATTCGGTTGAGCTAGAATATGTCCCTAACCTAACTTATAAGCACGCATATCTGAATCTCGGGAAATCCCATTTTATACCAGCATCCAAACGGAATAGATATCCTCAAGCAGAGGCTCCGATAACGATAAAACTCCTGAAACGGGGATCCCAAAACTGGGGAAATCCTGAGGAACGTAGACTGTATACGTCATCTGTCGTGAATTGTAGCGGTGCCCGACGCCTTATTGAGCGACCAGTAAATAGGCGTCGTAAAATTCAACTAGTAGTATATTCAAGTGAGCAACTTCACCAATTCTTTCGGTGTCAGCTAAAGAAAATGTTGTATGGATGTAGGAAGGACACGTGTGCTGTCGTACATGCCATATCGAAACTGAGGCAATGCACCCGTCTTTGTTTTAGGCGTTCCACAGTATTTTATTCATAATTAAATTCCGAACAGCGAAACTCGACTTAGCCTGAGAGCAATTACCATATTCCCTATCCGTAGGTATATATGTAGGGTACAGTTTGCTCCAGTTTCGTGCAATACGATTAAGGTAAATTCGTGCTCAAATTTTCGACTTGCGCTTGTGGCTTAGTGCTGACAGAGTAATATGAAAACGACGCAAAATGATTCAGAGTTATAAATAAAACATTCTAGAATAATTGACTAAAACATAACAAAATCACTGAAGCATAATTATAACAATAAATATATCATACAGTTTCCAGTAACAACAAGAATAACAATAAAATAAATAAACTCAATAATTTACAGGGAAATCCTGGAACCATATTATGCAATATTTGTTTTGAACCTTTACAATAAATAATAACCTAATATCAACATCAACAACGAAACGTTCGAAATACGATTCAGATGTCTATGTCATAGCTGCTCCATTAATACATTGTTCAAGTAAAACTACATCACACGCACAATGATGGAAAGGAATATGTTTCTTCAAGAAGTTCATCTGTCACAGGTTAGTGTACTACCATGCAGTCGGGACCTAGATTTAGAGTAGTCCTTGTCGGCCCTTGTGTCAAGGACTACTCCAGTGAGTAGTCCTTGCCTTGTGTATAACATACGACAAATTCTATGGTCTCTGCGAGAACGTTTTCTACAAAAACAAGAGAAAGAAAACTGTTGATACGTGACTACTACATATATTGCTTCGGGACAGACAGCGGGCCAAGCAGACAGAAGTTAGTTTTAGTCAGTGGTAGGTAGCAGTAGGACAGCCACCACCTGTTAGGGCACAGAGCAAAACTGGTATGAAGGATCTTATTGTTAACGGGAACAAGTACTGCCGACCGAAAATGCTGTAAACTATTCAAGGAAACTTGGTTTCTGGCTTTTCCAGATGTCGTAGCTCACACTGGTAACTTGGCAAGAATGTTGTACAAGCAAGGAATTCATGGTTGGGGCCGTGACGCCGTGTCGGTTTGCAGGCGTTCAAGTTAGCTATGAATGTTTTTTTCGCATCGCCTTGAACCAAAATTGAACGTCTTGGGATTACTTAGAGCTGGAGAGGCTGGATGCCAGGTCTTGTACAGTCGGCTGTACAAGACCTGACATCCAGCCTCTCCACGTAGCTCCGCTCATTTGCCTTTTAGACCTCCTCCCGACCACACCTATGCTCTCCTAACTACGAATGAATAATAACAAAAAAATAATTTTAGATAGATTGTAGATTTTTTCTGAAGGTGGGATTTGTCCATCCCGAAACGTTAAATTTTACTTGCTGGTCAACGCGTTTAGTTAGTATTTTAATATTCTAGTTTGAATCTCTTTACAAATATATACACTTGAATCTTCAACGAATACATTATCACCTTTATCACTTCGTTCGCGGGTAATAATAATAATAATAATAATTATGATAATAATAAAGTCACTTTTATACGGATTACAATAACTCTGTTACACACACAATAAATTAAAATATAAATATAAAATTAAACTTTTAACTGTTGATACTTTCACATTTTTCAGGTAAATCAGCAATGCACTACTTCTAAAATGCAATAGAATCTGAAAACCCCGTCAGCAAAGAAAGGGATTCATTGAGCGGATACCGTAACAATATCACTGATGCGTCTGACGCAATAGTGTCCCTGCGATAAGAAATTCAAATTAAAAAGCGGGGCGGTTTGTAGCAAAGAAATAAGCGTGATTGCCACTGAGTTCTCCATTAGAACTTTTTTTTTTATTGCAAGAAATTGGAAGCAGAGGCGCGCGAAGATCTCGTGGCGCACAGAGTCGCTCGCAACTGTACATAAATTTATGCACGAAAGGCCCAAGTCTCAGGCCTAACTAATACTGAGAACTCGTATGAAGAAAAAAGATATTTTCAGTATGTCAACATAAATGGAACATAAAATAAGCACTTAATTTTATTTAAATGTGAATCAAGTAAAAATATTCAGTTTGTTTCCCAACACAATTTGATAGATGAAGTCTTACAACCCGAGCAATCGGTGCTGGGGTCTAAGCCCCAGTGGACACCTGCCGTTAATTAAGAAATCCTACTCTAGAGTCGGTACAAACTCTACACAAGTTGTGGCCAATGATGATATTGACGATGTGCAACATTCGGAACGTAATGGTCCATAGAGAAAGACGTAATATTTTATGTAACTATCCGAGAGCAGCTGCAACTGCACTACGCTAAATAGAAGGAACAGCAAGTGACATTTAGTATCTATAATAAAGATAAAATTAATAATAAAGTGTTTAATGATTGGTAGGGTATACATTTTTTCTCCAAATCCTCATCACTATGATAAAAAAAAATAGTTATAAAAGGCGACCCATTAGTTTTTGAAATGATTTTGAAAGGCACTCTTTATTTCTTATACATTGGAGTTCTAGTGATTAAAAAGAGGATCAGTTCGCGTAAAATTTGTATTAAGAAACCCAACCATTTTCTAACAATTAACAGTAATGAAAAATCAGGCTTTTCATGCTTTCGACGGAGCAAATGTTGGAGCGGCGTTCTGGAAAGAATTGAAGCGCGTTACCAATTTAGCAAGCGAGATAGAGAGCTTTCATAAATATTATTCTGCGCTAATGAGTCTTTCTGCCGACGGCAACTCGCCAGTTCTCGCTCCGTCAAACACGACATCGATATGCTCAACCAGAGCGGACATTAACGGCGATACCAGGCGCAACTTACATATTGTGAAATTTTCCCTGGCAAAGAATACTGACTAACGTCAGTCGTACAAGTACACTGGATCGATCAGGCTGTAGTGCTATTTGTCTTGCAACTAGTTGTTTATTGTGCCGTTACGCAAGTTTTAGACAGTATTTTCAAAGCTAACATGGTTTATTAGCGTTGACATATCTTATATAATCGTATTAAAGAACTTGAAGTTTCCAAGCCTAACACATCGTTTGGTGTAAGCTGGTATCAAAGCGTATTCACTGTTAATGACCTATTGTTCTAGTGAACTATTTAAAAAGGGGAAGTGTATCAGTCGAACAGAAGAGGGTTCAAATAAAACAGGAATTTCTCGGCATGCTAAAAATAGACGAGTCACTGAAACTTCGAAAAATAAAACTGCATTAGTGAAATTTCATTCTGTGTAAAATAAACTTATTATTTTGCGCTTTTATCACCCTCATATTTGTACCTTCTTAGTCAGACCACAGTGTTTCCGAGCCAGTCTCGTCAATGGCAGTTTTGGGAACTCGAGGGTTCTCCAAATTTTTTCTCTCCCTCTCACAGTGCAGTGATGGAGCCGCACGACAGCCGAGTGGCATCGCGAGGCTCTTCACCAACAGAACAATCGATCAACAGGTGGCGCTGTGGCAGCAGGTGACATCACCTCGGCCTGGTGCCACTTACACAAACAAGGGCCGCCCTAGTAACTGTTGACTATCATGCCAAGCTAGGGTCTTTCTTTCCGGAAAAGAAGACAAACTCGGAAAATTGAAATGCACCTGGCGCTTCAAAGGTCAGGCTACACTTAGGTTATGGGGCACCAAACAAAAATATTAAAAAACATGAAGTAGCAATTAAATCTAGAGTAGCCCCATCATTTTTGTCTTCAGAGAGAGAATTAATTATGTCTAGCTGTCTCAGGCACGACGTTGCTAAAAATATTGTAAGTGAAGTACTGAGGTCCTTGTACGGTTTAAAAGTGAAGGAATTTATCATAAATTGACCAAAGTAATATATTCGCTTCTCGTAGGAAATTCATTGTATGTGCTGGCATTAAATAGCACTCGAGCGGGCCGGAGCGTGGTCCTCGGCTTCTCGTCGAGAACGGGCTTCTAGGACTGTCTCTTGTCAGGCTAATCCAGTGGTTCTCAATTTCCTCCCATTGGCGGCACACTAATTTACTATGGAAAATAGCGCGGTGCACCTGCCACAAGCTACGATTTTTTTTTCAGTTCAAAGGCGAATTTTGTGAAACAAAATTATATCAAATCAATGTATTACATTTCCTGAATATAGCTAGAAATTTCTGCTGAAATATGGATACTGGGCATTAAATAAAAAATACATGCAATCTCACCATACTCCAACATACTATAGAATTGTTTTCGTGCGATGAATATACAGTGCGTTACCTTTGATTATGCAAATACAATTTTTTTTACTTATTTTTCAAGATATGGGTCAAATATTTAAAATGTGAATAGTAAGTTAGTGCACAGGTATGTTGCAACTATAAAAACAAGTGGAGAAAAAGAAAATGGAACAATTTCCCACATCTTGGCAACATTTGCTTATCGCACGGGGTTCTGCTGTTGCCCAAGATTATGCAACATCACTCTCTAGTCAACATGGGCAAGAAATGCGGTTTAAAAAGTTAAGAAAAGATCAAAGTGACCTCGTTATTGGCTTCTGGTAAGACAACACTCGAAGTTTTTAAGGAGTTACAGCGTGATCACCGAACAATTAAGGCTTATGCAATTGAAGGTAAGGTCAGTAGAAAAACTACAGGTAGAGCCTCTACGAGAAAGTTGAATGCTCGGGATATGCGACATTTGAAGGTTTTTATTACTAGAAAACAACTTCCTACAAGTGAGGCGATATTTGAAGACGCTGTAGCCCCAACACTAAGCAGAAAGACAAGATATGAGGTTCTGCAGAAGCTGGGAAAGTGAAAAAGGCAATTAAACGATCACATCTAACAAAAACTCGCAAAGAAAATAGGGTCAAATGGGCTGAGGCGAACATGAAAACTGATTTCTCGAATGTCACATTAACTGGCGAATGCAGAGCCACTCTTGATGGTCCAGATGGATGGGCGTCTGGATGGGTCCTCTATGACCGACCTCAACTAACACGGCTTTAGCGTCAACAAGGTGGTGGAGGTGTAATGTTTCGGGCCAGGATAGTAGGTGACACCCTTATTGGTCCATTTGAAGTGGCAGAAGGAATTAAACTGAATGCAGAAAGGTACTGCCAGTTTCTTGAAGCAAGCTTGATTCCATGGCTTGATGAGCAGACTATCGCACGCAGATCCAAATTAGTTTTTCAGCACGATAACGCTCCCTCACACCGAGCACGGTACACTGCTAACTGGCTTGCGGATGGCGGATTCAAATCAAAAAGGATTATGACCCGGCAAGTGAATAGCCCCGATTCAAATCCCATTGGGAACCTCTGGGCAATGATCCAGAGGAAGGTCTATGAAGGTGGTCGGCAGTTTTCGAGCAAAGTAAGCCTGTGGAATGCAGTAAAGACAGCAACAGATTCTATTTCACCATCTGAAATATCAAACCTGACAAAGTCTGTTGATAATCGCCTTAAACAATCATGAAAAATGGAGGTTGCCATATTCAAAATTAACTTGTTATGTTTACCAATACTGAGCACTTATTTCAGTGTTTATTGAATTGTTTTGGTTATGATTTCTTGGTTTTGGACGTTTAATAACAATATTCCTGTTTACTTGTATTCATTTCCTCTTTATGACGTTTTTATTAGCTTGTTGCATAATCAGAGGTAACAGTAAAAAACTCGTAAATAAGCAAATTATATGATAGAGTTAACCAAAGGCTAAATATTTATTTTACAAGTGCTGTTTATATTGGCAGCATAGCCATATATTTAGTTAATATTGATATTTGAAAGTTAGACACTCATCTTGAAAAATTAAGTAAAAAAAATTCTATTTGCATAATCAAAGGTAACGTACTGTATACATATGTTCTCCAAGTCATGCATACAGTACATGGAAATCTAAGCTTCTCTTGGTATACATCGATACGACAACCTCTAGTTAGTTACATATTCAGCCTG
The DNA here is from genome assembly GCA_001587735.2 of Parhyale hawaiensis. NCBI lineage: Eukaryota > Metazoa > Arthropoda > Malacostraca > Amphipoda > Hyalidae > Parhyale > Parhyale hawaiensis. The sequence goes on from LQNS02000138.1 coordinate 16,134,574, forward strand.
CGCATGCTCAGTGGGCTAATTGGCCAGTAACTGATGACGCACTAACCAATGAGAGGCGGCGCACTTGTGCACCACTGGGCTAATCTCATATCATCTGTTCCGGGGCACAGTGAGGGTGTAATCCTTCATTGCACTGTTTAGCATTTACTGTATGATACATTCTTAATTGCGGTATTCTATTAGGAATGTTTCTATTGGGGACGTGTATGTATGATATACTATATACTGGAGAATTAAAGTTGCAGGTTACAAATCAGGTGTACGGTCATGCAGATATATTTGTTGCCGGGAAGCGAACAAAATTTATAAAGCTGAAAATTTTACGCTAAATTCAAGATCACGAATGAAACCCCAAAAATTGAGAAGTCAAAATTTCGACTGAAACTTCTTGCGAGGCAGCAAACAGAAGTTTAAAAATCATTAAATAAGAAGTGGAAGTCAAGCCTAAAGAGCCGCAAATTGGCCCGCTGTCATTTTAATTTTACGACAAGAAATAAGAGTAGGCCTATGCAAGTTTAGACATCTCAGCCTAGGCCAATACATTTGAGTGGAAGTAGCGACGAAAAGTAGCTAACTGTGCATTAACACAAGTCTTATGGCAAGCCAGCAGTCTCAGTACATAGAAAGCGTAAACAATCATCAAATTGGCTCTACAGCGCATAGTGTGCCATTTATGACACGTGCCAAACGTTGTCATTCCTAAAGCACGAACAGAATTTTCCTAGAAAATATAATTTAAGTGACAAGATTGACTGAGCAAGTCTATAAAGCTTGGTTTATTCATGTACGAAGCTAGCAGCAAAATCGCCTAAATTACGATTTGCACGTCAAGCGAGATTCCTTGAGTGTAGTTTCACAGCAGGAAGGAGTGTGGCCAGGAACATCATCCAATAAAGGCAACTAATTGTTTCACAGCAATTCGTGGGGTACCTCGCGGCTCGTGCAGAAACAGAGAGCCTGCAGGAAGAACTGCAGCACATCTTATTTTCACTTAATTACGTTGACGTTGAAGACAGTCAGCTCTGTCTCTGCACTTGTATATCATATAAGCTATTAGCCTAACATCCGTAAGTATTCTCAAGTTTACAAAATGATCACAGATATCGTGGCACGGGCCTGGACAGCATCCCCACTTTTATTTTTAGAGCACGAGCTGCGACAGCAGAACTAAATGAAAATCTACATAGAGTAGCACTCTGAGAACGCATACTTCCACCAAGGAACGCGATGTTAACGAAAAATTCTTATTGGTCCTGACACCAGGAATTCTGTTCGATCATCACCAAAACTTGATTATTAGTATGTCTTCACGTTCCTAATAGTTCCTGCAATTTTCTGAAAGGTCCATCCCTAAAAGTTTAAATTATCTTCTGAGAAATAAATAGATAAACCGATATTCTAACACACCAACGCACAAACAGATCACCAAAATTTAGTTATTTCTGCCGTTTTAACATTTCTAACCATTTCTGTAAATTTCATGAGGACCCGTCTACAATTTTTTTAGATATGTTCATACCAAGGACTTCTATTATCCGATTATACTAGTCCTTGGTTCTGATAAACATAAAAAACAAACATTGAGACAAAGGGACTGACAAATCATAACTAATAGGTTGTTGTTTGCCCTTCGCAACATTAACAATTTACGCAAATTTCTTGAAGATCCGTTCATAACTGTTTGATTTATGCTACCAATGAAAAACAAGGAGACAGACAAACAATTGGTTTAATGGAATGCATGAAAAGGTAATCATTTGTTCCTTTTAACTTGCCGAACAACCCCTGAAAATATATCCGTCCATTAAGTTGGAGTTATCTTGGTGACAGACAAATATACATACGGACAAACTAAGACAAAAACATAACCTCCCTGGCGAAGGCAATAATCAGTGTGCTGTAAAATATCATGTGGACGGCCCTTTGAATGCCGAAGACTTGAAAAGTTGCAAAAGGCACAAAAGTCAAAGGCACAATCATTGTGCTTTTGTCATTCCGATGATACAAATTTAGCCATAAGCGAATGCATGTGTAACGGATCCATCCACATGTAGCTCATGGGATTATAAACGTGGCCAACTTATTTGTTGCATTAGCGATCTCTCGAGCAACGTATTGGTAATTTAAGCATTGGTAAAAATAAGGAAAGAACGATGCGTATTGCACAATTTTGATTACTCCTGTTCAAAATTACAGAAAAAATAGACGAACGTTCAGAAATAACGACATTTGAGTAACTTTTTTCAAGTTTAGCATTAGTTTCCTCATCAAGCAGATCGCATCTAAACTCAGGAGGAACCTAAACTATGTTATAAGTCAGTTTTTAGTCTTTTAGTACAATTCATTTAATTACGACTTGTTCAAACATAAACTCGGTATATTTTTGGATGTTATATCAAAAGCATGGCTGCAAGAACTGAAGAATGCGCATTTGATGCAGCATTTACTATTTAATAAATGTAAAATTTTTGAGCTGTGAGACGAAATTTGGCCATCATATTTAGCCCAAATGAGGGAATTTTCGTGAAGCTTGAATAATTTAATATGATATTAATAGAACAAGCGACGAGATCGCTGGGAATTAATTATGAAATGTTGAATAGTATAGTATAATTCTGTACTATTTGAAATGTACTCGCATGCAGAAAAATATTAAGAAAAGTTTGTATCTCTAACCTGGTTGTTCTTCTGCTAACACACGTTCGTCTACTAGAGAGCCCAGCCGTCAAAAATGACGGCAGTAATTTTGGTGACGAAGCTTTTTGTTGTTACGGTTCCCAGTAAAGGTTTTGCTGCAAAATAAGTCTCATGCCGGCAGGCGTGATCCTCCATTAATGAAACGCAAAATGTACAGCCATGAGTTTTGCGAGACCACACAGCGCCGGCAAAAAAAAAATCTTTTTGCTTCAATGGCATGATACGAGAAATGTGAGTTAGTATTTCGTATTCCCTACCCGACATAATAAAGCGAGAAGATGTTAGTGATGATGCATTCCCTCCGCCCACTAATAGCAATCCTCCATCACCTAGCCAACCTTCAGCGAGGGTTGTGTGCTGCTGCAGTGAGGTTGATAGTGGGTCGCTCTTGCCGACGAGTTTTTTTTTTCTTTCTTATAAGTTTGAAGTCACATAAGTTTACCCCTACTGCACATGATGGGTCAAAAAATTAACTGAACTGCTTTTTCGTAGCCCCTTTCTTTTCAAATCATTCTTCTGCAATACAATTCAGTGTAGTTTGTGATGATGGTATTACCTGATCTTATTATCTTTTGTAACTTTAGTATTATACTGTCTCCTATGTACCATGTCCCTATGAGCATCTAATGAAGCATATTATTATTAGCATTAATAGGAAGTTGGAATGAATTGACTAAAATTCTTGATGACTATCTAACTACATGTGTTTGCACAGCAGAAAACCCTTTAAATGTTGGATAAAATTCCTAGAACTCGGGAAAAACAACAAGACATAAAAAAGCAAATAAACCAAAATAACCACAATTTTTTTTGTTCTAACAAAAAAAAAAACAGAGTTTTCGTTTACACAAAAAAAAGCATGGTTTTTGCCAACCCTGACCTAGAAATCTTCCTTAAACCATTAATTCCATTTTTGTTGTTACTGATGCTCCAACATCTAGTCTATATTATAATTCTGCTTGAGGCACCATCCGTACGTCCGCCCATCCATGTGTATGAACGTTACGCTTTTCAGTATTAGCAGAAGAACCGGGAAAAGCTCCGATTTTTGCTGGGGGGAGGGAGTTCAACCATAGTTTTCTCCGTTTTGCTTGCTCCTGAAGAAATTTTCCATCAGTTTCGAAGCAGAGATATGAAGTTCATTTTATGCGTATTATACACACAGCACCGATTGTCAAATCTTGTAATATTTACTTTACTGGGGTCGCATAACGAACCAAACATGGCAAAATTCGTCACCAGGATACAGTGCACGAGCTGTTCATAACTGCATCATTCTGAAGCATTTTTGAAGTGAAATTGAAGCGCGATGTTTCAAGAAATCACGTAAGCTGTCAGAAAAAGTGCCTTCGGTGACATGAATCAAATATTTTAAAAATAGGGTGATTGTTGTATTTTGTGGGAAAGCTATTGCAATTAAAGTGTAAAGCAGCTACTGGTCTAGCAATAGAATTGAAATCAATACATGCACCGATGAAAAATGGGAATGCTAAAAACATAAAAGTCTATGTAATGTTAATTTTAGACGATGAACAAAAGTTAGCGAAGACATGTAAATATAGAAGAAAAAATGAGAAAAGTACCTCCGAAGAGTGAGAAAGGTAAAGGTAAACTTAAAGTTAACTTAGAACTACACCCTCACCTGGGAAACCCAGATGTACTGGTTTGTGCTGCGGGTATAGGCCCACTGGCCCCAGATGAGTAAGTGTAGTTGTAGTCGACCTCGGGTGACCAAGAACTATGGCGCCAATTTGACGGAAGGAACAAATGACCCGAGACCCCCACCCCCCTCATCTCTCAGGAAGGCAGCTCCACCACGGCGCCGTGCATGGTGTATTCGCTTTTATGTTGTCTCTATGTCTCTGTCATGATATGCAAGGGTGAAAATTTGGCTGATAAAACATATGCAAGATCCACAGGTGATAATCATAGTGTTTAGATAGGTTATGTAGGATGACTTAAGATCAATGTGGTTGGAATGGGAGGAGAGAGCCTCAGTGCTCTTGCCGCAAGTGCACACATGGCTGAGTCACATTGTGGGAGCTGGCGTCTTGCACCCCCTAAACTGACTGACCTGCTTTCATGCAGTGGGCCGAAGACCGTGGTCGGCACATATTAAGCAAGGATGATACAGACAGGCAGTTCTTCAATATTTTTGCAAGAAAATTGTGTCTGGAGATTGATATCATAGTGCTCACTTTCTTACGTTCATCGTAAGTTAGTATACAAGATACAAGGTTCATTTACATACCTCCATCCACTCAAAATTTCATCGATGGTTAATGGCTATAAAACTCTGAACCCAGGACTCCTTTCTATACGGGCTCCGTGGGGCAATGGCACTCTCCGATCAGAAACGCCACTCAGCCAGTTCAAGGGATATGCTTACTTGAAGCGCTCATGTAGGGTAAATAGAGAGGATGCACTCCTCCATTACAACCTCCTTGCTTAAGATAGATGGGCTACGTTAAGCCCACTGCATACGGGCTACGTTCAACCCGCTGTATAGGAGTCGAAAGACGGAAGCGCTTCACGTTCTTGGAACAGATGTTTCAGTGCACGTGATAACGTCTGATTTGATAAAGACACATCGATTCTAAATATGTACAGTTGTGAATTGAAACTCAATAGAAATAGATTTTAAATAGATTTTAAACTGAGCAAGTGGCCCTCGCTGTTGCGGAATAGTTGCTGCAGCTCGCAGTTTACGTAGTTTTTGAATATAGAAAATTAGACAACTCGAAGCTGCATCCACGGCAGCGTAATGGGAAGGGTAGACAGAAAGGTTCCATGTTTCGACTCTCGTGTGCAGCAGACTTGAGGTTTGACCCAATTCGTAAGGATTAAGGGACAGGCGCTATTTATAGGGTAGGTTAGCTTAGGTTGAGAAGCTACATTAGATCGAACTAAAGTGAGCTATAATGACGTAGCTTAGAATAGCTACTTTTGGAAAGTGAAAACATTAACTAACCATAGAATTTCCATGGGTTCCGCTAGTTTAAAAGAATTGCCCTCCATCATTTCTTAAATTCGCACAGCTGTCTGCACGTTGCGCTTCCAATATTCGATAAGGGAAAAATATAGCGTATATATGATCGGGATCAGGGACAACATGTGTCAGTTTAAACCTGATGAGAAAAGAATGGTAGCGATGTGACAGACTATAGTCGGACCATTTTATCAAGGCAGTTCAGTCGGGGACAAATTCCTCTATAGCGTTGCCAATTCCGTGAGTATTTCTGAGATTTTACTCGGCCCATATCTTAGCCCCGCCCACTACTTTTATATAGAGAAATCTCAAAAATACGCTAAGAATTGACACCGCTACAGAGGAATTTGAGCGCAACCGAACGGCCTTGATACAATGGTCAGACCAGAAGCAGTAGTAGCTATAGCGGTAGGTAACGGTAGGAAACAGTAGGCAGCAGTGGTCTGTTATCATCCGTCTGTGGCGGTAGCCTTCAAAGGAATTACTTGGTGCACTGTATGACCTCTTCACTGCGTAACGCCGCTCGTATAAGAGTTAACATGTACTGTACATACACTTGGAAACAGCTAGCGGTGGTCTTCATGAAGCAGATTTTTTGCTCAATATCCCGGCCGCGCAAACTTTTTTTTTTTTTTTTTGTATCCCGAGGCTTACGGCCGTCATTAGGCGCAACATTTTAGGGAATGACGCGCGCCCCTTGTTGCTAAAAGAGGTCATGTAATTACTGAAAAAAAGCATGGGAACTTGCAACTCTGCGACCTAAGTGAAAAATCAAATTAGTACCGAATTCAGTTAATATTGCAGTACATTAAAGGACCGAAAGCGCCGCTTGCTCTAAAGGAAGTGCTCCAAGCCCATCGTCGCTTTGGACAAGACTTCTTATTGATCACGACATTTCATCTTCATTTCAACTTGACACTCTTGAACAAAAACTGGCAAGACTTTTGGCATTGCTATTGAAAATGCTGGAAATTTTTCAGAGAAGAAACAATGCGGTGATTTCGAGGACCAACGCTTGTTACTGATGACTGGTGCGCCTATAGCAATGAGGTATTTTCCGTAGCAAAACTACATAGCTGTACGAGCGCAAAGGCGTACGGTGAACCCTGAACGCTTACAGCAAGCCTCGGTGCCACATACTACGATCTACACTTAGAAAGAAAATAATAGCCTTATCGCAGAATTGACTACATCTCGACTATTTGGCAAAAAATTGCTGTGAAAATTTTACAAGAAGTTAAACTTATGACGCTTATAGTGTCTGTAAATTTTCAAACGACTAATCGTGCTGGATCTAGAAAAAACAATGTTTTATTTTGTCAATTTTCTAATTTCACTGAGCGGTGCTAGCAGCTTTTTGAGTAAAGAAAATATTCACAGTTTTATCTCACCAAAGGAGCAAAAATTAACAGCTTAAATGAGAAAAATATGTATTAAACAAGAAATCATTAATTAAAAGCTTACAAAGACTGAAAAAAAAAGTTTTATTTGCCAACTTAGAAACAATTCAAAATACAAATACATCTCGATTGAAATACCTAGTTACTAGCTAATTAAAAGCAGCGTATTGAACTGAAGAAATTGAAATAGCTATATGCCTACATCCTTCTCATGAGCTCACTAGCTATCTTATAGCAACTATAACAACTACTTCTAATTTTCAGTAGCTGCTAGCTTACCAAAATGTAACTAGATATGCGTCTCTAAAATGAAATAACATAAAATTCAATAAATTCTAGGAATTATTAATAAAAATAAGCAATAGTTGACCCTAGCTGTATTAACAGTCAAACGGATTCCTAAACAGAAACACGTTAACTTATTCTTTCTTTCTCAGTTGTGTGAATAAAATTTAATAATCTCTAGAAGTAAAACTCTTTATCTTGCAATATTTATGATTAAAAAACCAAAAATTGAATAAAAAGAAAAAGCATGTTTTTTGATTGGTATAAACCATGTTTTCTTTAATTAGTTTAAACCATTTGGTTTAAAACAGCCAACCCTGTTGCAAGCGTAAGCGGGCTTCGATCACAGCGACAAGCTCTATCCACTTTGGCAATTAGAAGCCCATGACTGAAGTTCCGCACAAGATGCAACTAAGCGGTTTAACTTATCCCAATGAAAGCGCGAGCATTCAAGCTTAGGCGTCTGAAAATAACCCTTTGCATAAGCTATGAAGATACTACCGTAAACACTACGTCATATACAGTAACTAACTATATATGTAGTAAGCACTCAACTATCTGTATATCTAAATCCAGTACCCTGTTGCTAGAATATAGTTTTGAACTAAGAGTGTCAAACAAGACCTAACAACTTCCTTCATCCTTTTAAGACCAGGCAGATCTGAGAGCCCACTTTCGTATAGCGCTCCATAAACGAAAATTTACGTTTGATGTAGACAGTAAAAAGTTCAGTAAATTTATAACATGGTATGTTTAGACACGATACGCATTACTGGGACGTACCTATTGCACTGAAAATGATGGTAATTTCAACTGGCAGACTTGCGATTACACGAAATATCTCGTGGGCAAGCTAAAAGTTTCAGAAAAAAGACGACATGACGTTTCAAATGAGTACCTAAGTCACGGGGTTCAGTTCTAAGTAAATAGAAACGGAGTTTCTTGTGCGAATAGTGAGTGCATTTTTTTTCTAATTTCGCGCACTTAGTTCACCGATTGCCAGCTAACCTGACCAGCATCAACGCCATAAAGTGAAAGTAGGTCTGACCATCAACACCAAATTTTTTAAGCCATCGACTAGGCTACGCACTAGAAAATAGATGTAGCAAGAACCCCATTCCCAGAGAGAAGCGTAGGCATAATTATCGGTCTACTCTGGAATATTGTAGTCGTTTACGAATTCTTCGCATATCGAAAAAAAAATTCTAAAACAGCAAAGAACAAAGCAGAGCTTTGTACGTAAAATGTAAAGCAAACTAAACATTAACATCTACAAAGAGTGTTGCCCCTACACAGCAATGCCAGTGAATATTCCTGTACATAAACACATAGTTAATATTTTATCGTTATCACTATATTAAAGCACCTACATAATGTAAGCAACAAGGTCATCAGTTATTACCAACCTGCTTTTGTTCTCAGGGCTCGTCTATTGATTGGCGCGCTCGCAGAAGACGACTTGCGCTCCGTCCTTGCCGGCGAGGTGAGCTGGGACCCTTCTGGGGTCTTTCTTTTTGTCGAAGCAATCGTTGTTGTGGACTTTTTTGCAGATGCAATCGAATTACGTACCGCTGGAGGGGTCCGGTTCATAGACTTTGCCGTAGACAAATCACTCATTTTTGGCTTACCACCAGAACCGTTCACAAGTTTGTCACGATTTCTTGTCTCGGAAATGGCAATGTTAGGTTTTGACGCTGAAGAGGTAGTTGCACCTACAGCCCTGACCACAACTTCCCCTACGTTCGACTTTGCGTTAACAGCAGTAACTGTTTTTCCAATATTTTTCGTCCCGGGCGCTTTGGATGAGCTATTTACGGAAGACTGTAGACGGGACGATGTTCGATGGTGAACGGATGCACTGGTATTCACATGAGCATCTGAACATTTTTTGGCGCGTCCAACATTACATCGGCCACCTTGAGCTTCAGGGTTTTTTGCACCTTCGCCAGGCCTAGCTGTCACATCGTTTGCATTTGCAGGCTGCGATGAGGCATTTACAGTTGAAATTGCAGCATTTGCAGCCGAAGCATCGCTTGCAGAAGCGAAATCGAAACTCGGCTGTTTGCCTGATTTCAAAAACTTTGACGTCATTGGTTCCTGGACCGGAACGGGTGCAGATGGATTTGTGCGAACCTTCACTTGCGACCGAAAATGACCCATTCGCCCAGGCCCAGGCTGAGCAAAATGTCCC
>LQNS02000138.1:16160315-16182974 GCA_001587735.2 Parhyale hawaiensis
TGAGGTCCCACACCTAAAACACTTCGACTCGCCGATGTGATGTAAATTTGCTACGTGCGGTCACAGCTATGTTTTATTTCAGTCCTATTGAGTCCTCCCGTTGCATTCTTTGCTTCCTGGTAAGAACTTAATGTTTCCAAGCCTAAAACATTTTTTGTTGTAAACTGGTATCAAAGCTCATTTACTGTTCATGGCCAATTATTCTAGTGAACTATTTAAAAAGGCGAAGTCTATCAGTCGAACAGAAGAGGGTTCAAATAAAGCAGGAATTTATCGGCATGCTAGAAATAGACGAGTCACTGAAACTTCGAAAAATAAAACTGTATTACTGGAATTTCATTCAGTGTAATAAACTTGTTATTTTGCGCTTTCATCACCCTCATATTTGTACAATCTTTGTCAGACCACAGTGTTTCCAAGGCAGTCTCGTCATCGGCAGTTTTGGAAACTCGAAGGTTCTCCAAATTTTTTCTGTCCCTCTCACAGTGCAGTGATCGAGCCGCACGACAGGCGAGTGGCATCGCGAGGCTCTTCACCAACAGAACAATCGATCAACAGGTGGCGCTGTGGCAGCAGGTGACACCACCTCGGCCTGGTGCCACTTACACAAACAAGGGCCGCCCTAGTAACTGTTGACTATCATGCCACGCTGTGGTCTTTCTTTCCGGAAAAAAATCTCGGAAAATTAAAATGCACTTGGAGCATCAAAGGTCAGGCTACACTTAGGTTATGGGGCACCATACAAAAATATTGAAAACCTGAAGCAGCAATTAAATCTAAAGTAGCCCATCATTTTTGTTTTCAGAGAGAGAATTATGTCCAGCTCTCTCAGGCATGACGTATGATGTTGCTAGAAATGTTGTATGTGAACTACACAGGTCCTTGTACGGTTTAAAAGTGACTGAATTAATTATAAATTGACCAAGTAGCACTTGAGTAGGCTGGAGCCTGGTCCTGGGCTTCTGGTCGAGAACGGGCTTCTTGGACTGCCTCTTATCAGGCTAATCCAGCGGTTCTCAACCTTTTTCCATTGGCAGCACACTAATTTACTACTATGGAAAATAGTGCGGCGCATTGGCGGCACACTAATTTACTACTAGGAAAATAGTGCGGCGCATTGGCGGCACACTAATTTACTACTAGGAAAATAGTGCGGCGCATTGGCGGCACACTAATTTACTACTATGGAAAATTGTGCGGTGCCTTGGCGGCACACTAATTTACTACGATGGAAAATAGTGCGGCGCATTGGCGACACACTAATTTACTGCTATGGAAAATAGTGCGGCGCATTGGCGGCACACTAATTTATTACTATGGAAAATAGTGCGGCGCATTGGCGGCACACTAATTTACTACGATGGAAAATAGTGCGGCACATAGGCGGCACACTAATTTACTACGGAAAATAGTGCGGCGCATAGGCGGCACACTAATTTACTACGATGGAAAATAGTGCGGCGCATTGGCGGCACACTAATTTACTACGATGGAAAATAGTGCGGCGCATCGGCGGCACACTAATTTACTACGATGGAAAATAGTGCGGCGCATTGGCGGCACACTAATTTACTACGATGGAAAATAGTGCGGCGCATTGGCGGCACGCTAATTTACTACTATGGAAAATAGTGCGGCGCATAGGCAGCACACTAATTTACTATGGAAAATAGTGCGGCGCACCTGCCACAAGCTACGATTTTTTTTAGTCCAAAGGCGAAATTGGTGAAACCAAATTATATCAAATGTATTACATTTCTTCAATATAGCTAGCAATTTTTGATGAAATATGGATACTGGGCATTAAATAAAAAAAAAAATAACATGCAATCTCACAACACTCCAACATACTGTACAATTGTTTTAGAGTGGTGAATATATACATGTTCTCCACGCCATGCATACAGTACATGAAAATCTGAGCTTCTCTTGGTATACATCGATTCGGCAACCTCTAGTTAGTTACATATTCAGCCTGCACATGCTCAGTGGGCTAATTGGCCAGTGACTTGCGGCGCACTAACCAATGAGTGCGGCGCACTTGTGCACCGCGGTGCAAGTGCGCCGCGGTGCACCGGTTGAGAACCACTGGGCTAATCTAATATAATCTGCTGCGGGGTACAGTGAGGGTGTAATCCTTCACTGCACTGTTTAGCATATATGATACATTCCTAATTGCGGTATTCTATTAGGAATGTTTCTATTGGGGACGTTTACGTATGATACACTATGTAGTAGAGAAATAAAGTCGCAGGTTACAAATCAAGTATACGGTCATGCAGATATATTTGCTGCCGGGAAGCGAACAAAATTTATAAAGTTGAAAATTTTACGTTAAATTCAAGATCAGGAATGAAACACCAGAAATTGATATGTCAAAAATTCGACAAACTTCTTGGGAGGCAGCAAACAAAAGTTTAAAAATTATTAAATAAGAAGTGCAAGTCCAGTCTAAAGTGCCAATAATTGGCCCGCTATCATTTTAATGTTACGACAAGAAATAAGAGTAGGCCTATACAAGCTTAGACATCTCAGCCTAGGCCAATCATTTGAATGGAAGTAACGACGAAAAGTAGCTAAACTGAGCATTAACACAAGTCTGATGTCAAGCCGGCAGTCTTAGTTCATAAAAACCGTAAACAATCATCCAATTAGCTCTGCAACGCATAGTGTGCCATTTATGACACGTGCCAAATGGTGTCATTCCTAACGGACGACCAAAGTTACCCTAGAAAATATAATTCATGTGACAAGGTTGACTAAGCAAGTCTACAAAGCTTGGTATATTCACGTGCGGAGCTAAAAGTAAATTTTTTTTAAATTAGGATCAGCACGTCAAGTGAGATTCCTTGAGTGTAGTTTCACAGCAAGAAGGAGTGCGGCCAGGAACTTCATCCAATAAAGGCAACTAATTGTTTCACAGCAATGCGTGGGGTCCAGCACGGCTCGTGCAGAGACAGAGAGCCAGCAGGAAGAACTAGCTGGCTCACTTAATTACGTTGAAGACAGTCAGCTCTGTCTCTGCGCTTGTATATCATATAAGCCATGAGCTTAACATCCGTAAGCATTCTCGAGTTTACAAAATGATCACAGATATCGTGGCACGGGCCTGTACAGCATCCCCACTTTTATTTCTAAAGCACGAGCTGTGACAGCACAACTGAATGAAAATCTACATAGAGTAGCACTCTGAGAACGCATACTTCCCCCAAGGAACGCAATGTTAACAAAAAATTCTAATTGGTCCTGACACCAAAATTTCCCTTTAATCATCACCAAAACTTGGTTATTTGTATCACTTTACATTCCTAATAGTTCCTGTAATTTTCTGAAAGATCCATCCCTAACATTTTAAATTATGTTCTGAGAAATAAATAGATAAACCGATAGTCTAACATACAAAGAAATCACCAATATTTGGTCATTTGAGCCGTTTTAACATTTCTAACAATTTCTGTAAATTGCATGAGAACTCGGCTACAATTTTTTTTAGTTATGTTCAGACCAAGGACTACTATTATCCGATTATACTAGTCCTTGGTTCTGACAGACATTAAAAAACTTGCATTGAGGTAATCAGACAAAGTGACTGACATATCATCTCGAATATAATGTTCTTTGCCCTTTGCACCATTAACAATTTACGCAAATTCCTTGAAGATGCGTTCATAACTGTTTGATTTATGTTACCAATGAAAAACAAGGAGACAAACAAATGGTTTAATGGAATGCATGGAAAGGTAATCATGTGTTCCTTTTAACTTGCCGAACAACCCCTGAAGAAAGATCCATCCATTAAGTTGGAATTATCTTGGTGACAGACAAACGTACATACAGACAAACTACGACAAAAACATAACCTCCCTGGAGAAGGCAATAATCAGTCTGCTATGGAATATCACATAGACTAATTGCCGAAGACTTGAAAAGTTGCAAAAGGCACATATCTAAAAGTCAGTGGCACAATCATCCTGCCTTTGTCACTCCGATGAAGCAAATTTATCCATAAGCGAATGCATGTGTGACGGATTCATCCACATGGAGCTCATAGGATTATAAAAGTGGCCAACTTATTAGTTGCATTAGCGATTTTCGAGTAACGGCGATCTCTCGAGCAACGATTTCGTAACTTGAGCATTGGTAAAAACAAGGAAACGATGCGTATTGCGCAGATTTGATAACTCCTGTTCAACACTACAGAAAAATTAGACGAACGTTTAGAAATAACTACACTTGAGTATCATTTTCAAGTTTAGCCTTAGTTTTCTCATCAAACAGATCGCATCTAAACTCAGCAGGAACCTAAACTTCGTTATAAGTCAGTTTTTAGTACATTTCATTCAAATTACGACTTGTTCAAGTATAAACTCGGTATATATTCAACCACAGTTCATTTACTACAGATAGTTATGTCAAGCAATAGATTGGCAGCACCTGCAGTTGCAGCAAAGTGAAGTCACAGTGGTGACGTCACAAAAAGTCTCAGCCAATAGCGTCACCCCTTTTGCAGCGGGGCATCCTGGGTAATGCCAAGACAGAGGCATCTTGGGTACTTTCCAATATGGCGTCGTGCGTGCGGGAGGGTAAGTGCGTGTGTCACGATTGTTTATTATATAAACGTTGGTAAAATTGTTCAGTTGTAGTTTATTGTGCTTTTCATGTGTCTATAACATTTTACTTTATAACTTGTTGTATTGCAAAGTTTTCTTGGTGGACGAAAATCGTCTAATTTTGTCTTTTTAAACTCATGCGAATGATTCGATTCCGCGCAAAGCATTCGCTTTAACTTAGGCAAATACTTTCAGATGATTTTCTCAGTTCTTTTTGTGGCGCTGAAAATCAAGATTCAATACAGTACGTCAAATCTGTGGTCTACTATTTTCCTTTACTTATGTAATTAAGTATATGGCCAGTATTGGTAGTTCCAATTTGATGTAATAAAAGATAAACAATTGGCGGGAAAGCCATTCTGGTATGCTGCAGCACAAGGAGCCGCCGCTCGCGTCCTCATTTGTTTACACCAGCATAGTGACGTGGCAGTCGCCCATTGGCTGAAATTGACGCCAGTCACGGCGGTCGCTGATTGGTTGAGATTGGGCGAAAGGGTGTTTCTTTAGGGCTGACGTAACTATCTGTAGTAAACGAACTGGGGTTTCAACTGCTTCGATGAGATTCAGCTAAAGAAATCATAAGCGAAATCGATTATGCACGAAAGGAACGAAAATTCCAACCAATACCTACTGAGCCTTTCACCCTGCTGCAACTAAATTTAGCTAAAAAATATGCAATATAAATTATGCCTGACAGACAGAATCAAAATCTCTATCAAAGATATCGCCTTTCAACTTCCACGCTCAGAATAAGATTCATCATCGTCATATCAAACAGTACTGAGCTGTTTTTCAAAGTGAATTGAGGTTCAGAAAATGCAGTATTTCCATTTTTGACCATATATTTCAGAAGCTTTATGTGTCACCGTGACTCTAAGGGTTGAAATTTTATGGTATCTCAACTTGTACCTCAGTTAATTAATTTTCTAAAATCAAAATCATTAACAGCGTGGCGGAGGGAAGGACCAACCAAAGAGAGAGCGAGAAAGCGAACAAGCAAGCAAGAGACCAACAACTGCCTATATATATATAATTATACAGTGGATTGTTGTAAAATGATTATGAAAAAGATGACGAAACACTAAAACAGCATTATACTTTTTCCTTACTTGATGGACTGTCACACCTAGTAACTTTCATTAAACAATTAATTCCATATTTGTTGCCACTGGTGCTCCAACATCTATATTATAATTCTACTTGAGGCTCCATCCGTCCGTACTTTCGTCCATCCATATGTCTGTACGTTACGCTTTTCAGTATTAGCGGAAGCTTCAACTTGTAAGAAGCTCTGATTTTCGCTGGAAGAAGTTCAACCATAGCTGTCTCCTTTTCACTCGCTCTTGAAGAAATTTTCAATCAGTTTCGAAGTAGAGACATGAAGTTCATTTTACACGTATCATGCATTGAGTACCAATTTTCAAATTTTGTAATATTTACTTTACTGGCGTCACATAACGATCAAAATATGGCCGAATTCGTAGCTAGGATACAGGCATTTGGTGATACGAGTCAATTATATTAAAAATGGGTTGAGTGTTGTATTTTGTGGGAAAGCTATTGCAAATAAAGTGTAAAGCAGATACTGGTCTAGCAATAGAATTGAAATCGTCAAATGCACCAATGAAAAATGAAAATGCTAAAAATGTGAAAGTCTAAATAATGTTAATTTTAGACGATGAGAAACAAAGGCTAGCGAAGACGTGTAAATACATTAGGAAAGCAAAGAGAAAAGTACGTGCGAAGAGCGAGATTGTTGTATTTGTTTTTATATTGTCTCTTTTTCTATATCATGATATGCCAGGGCGAAAACTTTGCTGATCAAACTTCTGCAAGATCCACCGGTGATAATCATATTGTTTAGAGAGGTTGTGTAGGATCACTTAAGATCAAATAGCAGGAGGTTGTAATGGGAGGAGAGAGCCTCAGCACTCATTCGGCGAGTGCACACATGCATGGCTGAGGCAAATGGTGGGAGCTGGCGTTTTGGAGTCCCTAAACTGGCTGAACTGCTCCCATGCAGTTGGCCGAAGGCTGTGGTCAGCACTCATAAAGGAAAAGTAGAGAGGGTGTACTCATTCCATTATAACCTCCTTGCTTAAGACAGGCGAGCTACGACTTGGTACAGACGGGCTACGTTAAGCCCACTGCATACGGGTTACGTTACACACGCTGCATACGAGTCGAAACACGGAAGCGCTTCACGTTTCTGGAACTGCTGTTTCTGTGCACGTGATAACTCCTGATTTTAAGACACATCGCTTCTAAATATGTTCAGTTGCGAATTGAAAGTCAATAGAAATTCAGAGAGAGATTTGAAACTGAGCAAGTGGTCCTCTCTGTTGCGGAAAAGCTGCTGCGGCTCTGAGTTCATGCAGTTTTTTAATCTAGTAAAATTAGACAAATCGAAGCTGCATCCACGGCAGCGTAATGAGAAAGGTAGATAACACGTTTCCATGTTTCGACTCTCGTGTGCACCAGGCTTGAGGTTAGACCCAGGTCGTAAGGATTAAGGGACAGGCGCTATTTATGGGGTAGGTTAGCTTAAGTTGAGGAGCTACGTTAGATTGAACTAAAGTGAATTATAATAGCGTAACTTTGGATTGCTACTTTTAGAAAGCGAAAACATTAACTAACCATGGAATTTCCACGGGTTCCGCAAGTTTAAAGGAATTGCCCGCCATCAAGTTTTAAATTTGCACAGCTGTCTGCAAGTTGCGCTTTCAATATTTGAAAAGGGACAAATAACGTATTCATGACACGGGATCAGGGACTACAGGTGTCAGTTTGAACCTGACGAGAAAAGCGTGGCAGCGATATCATACACTAAGCAGTAGGTAGCAGTAGGAATCGGTAGGTATCGGTAGGCAGCAGTAGGCAGTAGTACCTACGTGGTCTGTTTTTCAGGCGTCTGTGGAGGATTCCTTCAAAGGAATTATATGGGACACTGTATGACCTCTTTACTGCGGTAACGCTGGTAACGCCGCTCGTGCAAGAATTAGCATATACATACATACACTTCGAAACAGCCAGCGGTGGTCTTCACAAGTCGATTTATTGCTCAATATCCCGGCCGCGCAAACTTGTTTTTTTTTTTTTTTTTGTCTTTGCATCCAGAGGGCTGCGGCCGTCGTTAAGCGCAAAGTTTTAGGGAATGACGTGCGCCCCTTGTTGCTAAAAGAGGTTTTGCAATTACTAAAAATAATTATACAAACTTGCAGCCCTGCGGCCTAATTGAAAAGTCAAATTAGTACCAAATTCTGTTATCATTGCAATAAACTGAAGGACTGAAAGCGCCGCTTGCTCTAAAGAAAGTGTTCAGCACCCATCGTCGCTTTTGGACCAGACTTCTTATTGTGCCTGAATTAAACATCATTTCTTTCGGTAGCAACACTAGCTGTACGAGCGCAATTGCGTACCGTAAACACTGAAGGCTTACAGCAAGCCTCGGTGCCACGTACTACGATCTAAAAAAGAAGAAAAATATTACGCCTTCTATATGCACAATGCAGTCGCGATACGGTAATTCGCTGAGCTTTTTCTTTCCAGGGACTTCAATTGGGGGCATTCGATTCACTGCGCTCGATCGAATTTCAGGCAGAGATGGCCTGGCCGAAAACTCGAGCTCGCTGAGCCTGATTCCAGTTGAGACAACTGCAATGGCAGGATTGAGGTATCTGTCATATCAAGCGTAAGCGGGCTTCGATCACGGCCACAAACTCTATCCACTTTGGCAAATAGAAAGCCCATGATTGAAGTTCCGCACAAGATGCAACTAAGTGGATTAGTTTATCCCAATGACAGCACGCGCATCAAAGCTTAGGCGTCTGAAAATAACCTTTGCAGAAGCTGTGAAGATACTACCGTAAATACTACGTCATATATAGTAAATAACTATATAGTAAGAACTCAACTATCTGTATCTCTAAATCCACTACCCTTTTGCTAGAATATAGTTTTCAACTAAGAGTGTCAAACAAGACCTAACAACTTACTTCATCCTTTTAAAACCAGGCAGATCTCAGAGCCCACTTTCGTATAGCGCTCCACAAACGAAAATTTACGTTTGATGTACACAGTAAAAAGTTCAGTAAATTTATAACATGATATGTTTAGCCACGATACGCATTACTGGGACGTATCTCACTGAAAACGATGGCAGTTTCAGCTGCCAGACTTGCGATTACACGAAATATCTCGTGAGCAAGCTAAAACTTTCAGAAAATAGACGACATGACGTATCGGATGAGTACCTAAGTCACGGGGTTCAGTTCTCAATAGAAGTGGAGTTTCTTGCGCCACTAGTGCATCCTTGGAATTCGTTTTTTTTTTGTGTGTGTAATTTCACACATTTAGTTCACCGATTGCCGGCTAACCTGGCCAGCATAAACGCCATAAAGTGAAAGAAGCTCTGACCATCAACACCAAATTTTTTAAGCCATCGACTAGGCTACGCACTAGAAAATAGATGTAGCAAGAACCCCATTCCCAGAGAGAAGTGAAGGCAAAAGTATCGGTTCACTCTGAAAGATTGTAGTCGTTTACGAATTCTTCGCAAATCGAAAAAAAAACTTGAAACAACGGCAACGAACAAAGCAGAGCTAAGTACGTAATAAGGCGAACAAACTAAACATTCAACATCTACAAAGAGTGTTGCACCTACACAGCAACGCCAGTGAATATTCCTGTACATAAAAACATCGTTAATATTTTATCGTTATCACTATATTAAAGCACCTACATATTGCAAGCAACAAGGTCATCAGTTATTACCAACCTGCTTTTGTTCTCAGGGCCTGTCTATTGATTGGCGCGCTCGCAGAAGACGACTTGCGCTCCGTCCTTGCCGGCGAGGTGAGCTGAGACCCTTCTGGGGTCTTTCTTTTTGCCGAAGCAATCGTTGTTGTGGACTTTCTTGCAGACGAAATCGAATTACGCACACCTGGAGTGGTCCGGCACGTAGACTTTACCGTAGACAAATCACTCATTTTTGGCTCACCACCAGAACCGTTCACAACCTTGTCACGACTTTTTGTCTCGGAAATGGCAACGTTAGGTTTTGACGCTGAGGAGGTAGTTGCACCTATAGCCCTGACCACAACTTCCCCAACGTTCGACGTAGCGCTAACAGCAGTTACTGTTTTTCCAATATTTTTCGTCCCGGGCGCTTTGGATGAGCTATTTACGGAAGACTGTAGACGGGACGATGTTCGATGGTAAGCGGATGCACTGGTATTCACATTAGCATCTGAACATTTTTTGGCACGTCCAACATTACGTGGGCCACCTTGAGCTTCAGGCTTTTTTGTGCCTTCGCCAGGCCTAGCTGTCACATCGTTTGCATTTGCAGGCTGCGATGAGGCATTTACAGTTGAAATTGCAGCATTTGCCGCCGAAGCATCGCTTGCAGAAGCGAAATCGAAACTCGGATGTTTGCCTGATTTCAAAAACTTTGACGTCATTGGTTCCTGGACCGGAACGGGTGCAGATGGATTTGTGCGAACCTTCACTTGCGACCGAAAATGACCCATTCGCCCAGGCCCAGGCTGAGCAAAATGTCCCAACTTGCGCGAAGATGGGACCTGCTCCGACAATCTAACTTCGGATTGTAGGAATCCTTCTTTTGAACTTTTAGCCGCACTGCAAGTCTTCGCTGCGCTTTCTTCTGCGGCGATTTTTTGCAGCGAGTTGGTATTAAGTCGGACCGAACCTTTCCTTTGAGGAAGTTGTGATTCTATACAAACTTTTTCCGTGTCAGGTGCAAGTTTTTTAGCGTTTAAGGTTTCGGTATGCGGCGATTCAGAAGAGCACGAAGTTTCCAAACTTGTGACATGAAATTCAGTTGGGGAAAAGAAATCCGCAACCTTGGAACTCATGGTTGCCAATTTTTGTAACCACTAAACGTCTTCAGGTATATCCGTAACGAAAATAAATATTCTTATGCGCTTATGCCCTGTTGATATTAAAAGTCTGTGCCGATGGGCAACATACAAAGAAACCAGTAATTCAAATTTGTGACAAACATTTCTTTCTTCTTAAAAGCTTAGCAGTACCTGTGAAGTAATATTAAGGTATATTCGTCAGCACATGGGACTTTCCTTCAGAACGAACCTTCCTCTCACAGTTTTACCTCATTCACCTCCTAGACAGCATTGCCAGCAGACCAGCCATGCTTACTCTAACATATTTCAAAACAGTCTGTGCACCTGATACTTTAGATATTAGAATTTTAGAATCTCTGCAGATACTGAAAAGGAGACCAACTCTTAACGCGGGCTAGACACCCGAACCTTTTGTTCCTGCAACGATTTTTCTTTTTCTTCTTTATTTCTTTCTTTTGTCAGACGTATCACCAGTATGATTACATTGTTAGCTAGGTCTGCTTTTAGTTTACGGCTACATACCGTTTTTTTTTTTTAAATTGTGACAAATTAGCATTTTTCTTACGATAGACTGACAATTTATGGTAGCTACTATTTTCTTTCATTACAGACGCCTTCATTGAAGATGACATTTCAGTCAGAACCAAACTGGTCTGAAGGCTCCTAAATAGACGGTTTTAGTGCCACTTTTATGTTTCTTTTACAAGGTTTCCAACCAAACGTCCCATATCGGATAAGGTAACTTCATTATGAGTAGAAAAGTCATGACGATTTACACCCCTTCAGTGTAATAATGTACCATTTACGGTGCAGAACAAGCAATGTTGTTCTTATTGTTATTCATACAGCTTTAAAAATAGAGTAAACGAAAAGTACGAATTTAAGAAAACAGTGCATCTTGTCTAGACCTCCGCACTCTGCTAAAGAATTAAGAAACGCGACGAAACTTCATCAACCGTCACCTGGTACAGTCACCGTTCTAACTTGAAAATAGAAATGATCTTGTAAGTATTCGTAAAATCGTCATTGCTCGCTCTAGCGCCATCGAGCTTTTGTTTTTTAAAGCAGACAGGGATCACAAGTCATCTAATATTTGTCAACTGTTCGTATAATCCCCCCTCCCCCGGCCTCACCCTCTTACCTCACCGCCCCTCAGGAATGTCTATACACCCCCCCAGGGGGACGACAGCGCATAGTTTGATAATTACTGTTATAGTATATGTACCCCTTGTATTTGTTTAGACTATATCTGCAACAGTTACTAAACTGAACAGTTTAAACGAGTCTTTCTTCCATAGCTGGTTGTTAAATTATATATACATTACAATGCAATTGTAATTTCTTGATCGCTGGTTATTAAACATTGTAGTAGTTCCGAAATACCTGACTGTACAATTTACTGCAACATGCATAAAAGGACGCTGAAAATTTCTCACTGACTTTCATTGCTCGTAGGAGAGGAAAACAATATTTCTCGTTGTTGTTAGTTGATTTTACCCTTAGGCTAAATGCCTGGACTAAAGTTCAGTTTCCGTAGTTATAGCACTATCTTACGTGCCTCAGCTCTGACGGGTTCTCTCAGTAAGTATAAGGGCTAAGTCAGGTAAACATTCGCTAACCGTTTCTCATTTATAGACGAAGTAAAGATACTTTTAAATTATATAAAGCTGCGCTGCTGCGGGATATCCAACACGTCAGCGATGAAACAAAGATAGGCTGCAATCGACATCACTTAAAGACGATGTGGAGTTTTGATGAGATATTAAATTTGTAGCTATCTCGTTATTCGAATTTTTTAATGCCGCCAGTGAAGCTTTCGGGCAATGATGTAATCATAAAAATGAGTATAGCATTATTTCAGTTATCAATTTCATTAATAACACTTTGTATCAAACTTCAACAGTGAAATCTATCGACTATAAAATACCTATACGACGAAGCTAGGAAGGCAGACTGTTGTTGTTAAGAACACGCCTCAAGCAGGTCTGAGGTCTCCCCTATAACCTTTTCCTACACATGTGTCGAAAGCAATACTGATGCCACTTCTGCTTCCATGCCTCGGGATTAATGCATTTTTGGGGCCGAAAATTATAAACACTGACTAAATTGCCGTCGATCCTGATACTCTGTTAATTAAATATTAAGGATTCTCAAAGAGTTGAATATTTTAGGCCGGTACTTAGAAAGAGCGGAGTGGCAATAACAAGGTGACTGTAGAGCAATGCAAGTGTAAGGGTTCAATGTAATCCAAAAAGTAACACTATAGAAAATCCCTATGCACCAGCTAAATTACAATTCAGACGCTAAACCCTGTAAGGAACAAATACAGCTTTGGTTTCTCATATTGAAGCTTCGCTTATAAATTACACTGATCCTTAATTATAAATTAACAGAATGGTCTTCTTTCGTGCACATTAATGTAGAAAAGGACTCAATTAACTTTTCTGAAAAAAGTTCAGAAAACATTAGTCTTCAAGTATCTATAATATAGGTAATGTGAGAAATCCCCGACTACCAGGCACACAGTAGCAAGAAATATCTAGCAGAAAGCTTAAATAGTCTCAGAACGCAGATAACTACCTAGATTCTATATGTTTATATACTCGTATTCAGGATTTAAGTCACCACAGAAAACGCTCCATGTTATGAAAAGGAAGTGTAGGATTGAGATATAAGTTTTGGTGGGATTCATGTGTAAACTAGTACTCAAACAGTCTATACCACCAATTTTAACAATATTTCACAAAATTCTAATGAACAATTATGGCTGGATCTTGCAAAGACAATCGTAAATAACAAAACGCTTGGTGCATTTATTTATTTCGTGTCCGCTTCGAAGAAAATAGTCGAAAAATAAGCCAGATTACAGATTTTGTATTTCAGTTACGTTTGCGTAGAGATCGACCAGGTTGCAGAAGATAGTGAAAATTGGATCCTTATCTCTTCATCTGGATGCACTTCTTGCTTGAAACGCTTCTTGAATTCGGGACAATATGAATGCAGCTTCTGGAGTCCGATTTTATAACTTTTTTCTCTCAGGTCACGATGTATAAGTTCGGCAGATAATCAACGGAGCACTCACGAGGTGACGATTTTTCACGGGCAGTTGACAATTATTTCTTCTAGCTTACTGTCTTTCTCTGAGAGTGCATATTTCGTTAGGAGGCCGAAATTTGGGCATTTCAGTGAAGCAGACAGTTCGTATGGAAGGCAGTATTATGGATACGGCGCAATCACACTGCATATAAGCTGACTGGAGGGGCATTTAAGTTTATTGCAGTGTTTTCTTAAGATTTTACTTTGGAAGACGCACGTTTCATGTAGAAAGAGGATAGGGAACGTAAAAGAAGAACGAGACTTCTACAGTCTCAAGAACGAAGAAATGCTATCAGTGGACAGATGAAGCGTCCTATGCGGTACAGTGACAAGAAAGACTTGAAGAAGAACGGTTACAGAAGGAAATAAGAGTTGCTAATAAGCGTGAGTGGGAAAATGCAGCAACGGCAAGTCAAAGAAGAGAGCAAACATATCGATTATTGCGTGAATTTTTTCACGCACGGGTCCACTAGTACTGTTATAGCAACTAACAACTTAAAGGACGAATGTTGAAGAGACGTCCTCGACCTAAAGTTTCTTACTGCCGTATGTTTCCAATAGTACCTGCATCTACAAGCGATAGATGATCCTAGCAACATAACCCGATATTACGGCGAAATAATTTTTTGCAGGACTTTCTCTACGAAGAAAGTTGGAGGTTATGAGGTCCGTTTGAAAACAATGAAAGCCCTAGTTACTAAAAAGCTTGGTGGCATGCCGCAGACAAGAAAGGAATTAGCATATAATTGTTTCACAGAGATAACCCCGACTTTCTACGGGGCATGAATAACTACAATTAAGTCACATTCACATGAACTGCTTGAAGATAACTTGACATTATGAGTGACCCAAATTCCTCAAACATGTTAATGTTTTCAAATGCATCAAGTGCTAATAATTCATCTTACATATGCATTATTATTTCAACTCTATCATTCCTGTATGCGTTATATTCCAATATTTAATGTCCCACAACGACTGGACTTCAGTTCTATGCAAATGTTGAGTAACTTTTGCAATATGGTTCAAGGATTCGAAGCCCGGTAAATTTCATTCACGCGCTATTACAATCTTTCTAAAAGTATAAATATTCCGATTTACAGTATTCTATCAAGCATTAATTTTGCAGAAGTGAATTTCGTTTCTTTCGAAACTATCTTCCCTCTTTTCTTCCTGATTTAATCTGTGTTAAATTAATCGCTCATTTTCTGTACAGTTTATTATTTCAAATGCACCATAATTATTCCTGTATTCATATTCACCAAAGCGAAACTCCCTGCTCTATAATAATAATGCAAAATTTTCGCCATTTTTTGCTCTAAGTTTTAGCAACGCAATTAGAGCAATTAAGGCGACATTACAGAGATTTTATTCGTGAAAGAAGTACCTGCCCGAGTTGAGAATGGAAGAAGGCTTGCTTCAATTAGCTAAAGTTTAAGATCCTCGAATAAATTATGGGACTGATAAGCAAATTTTAAGCATGCAACCTCAGCAGAACTGGAGCTTTTGAGTTCATTCTTCGCAAGCCTGGGAAGAGAATGAATATGAACAGAACATGATTATACAATGAACTACTGTAAATTTCGCAGAATAATATAAAATTTAACTCTAATAACATTTTGGCTGCTTTTCTTCCCAATCACGCAGGGATTGGGGATTCCTAAAAAACTGAGTAGATAAAATGTGAATATCCAGTTTAGTGTTTTGTTCAGTCGAACACCGACAGCGAGTCCCTGCAAGTAATGAAACTGCATATCTTTTCTTGACGTCGACGTGCGAGCGAGACAGTATCACAGAAACAGTTTCACAAACGCGTCCGCAAATAATAGCATTTTTGGCACTTTTCTGCTTCTAGCAACAATCATATTTGAGAAATACTGCGATGTTTAATCACGACAGACGCCGTCCCTGTTCTTGCATATTTGCTCGGCATACGTCGAGCTCTGTCAGAGGATAAAGCCATGCTCTGCAGGCTGCCCACCACATCAGTTAGATGAAATGCAGAGCAGAGACGGCGACTGACATTTGCCTGCGAATATCGCAGGAAACACACGACTTGAACACACGGCGAGGGATCAGGCATGGCTGCATGGCATCGGCCACGAACGACCTGGCCTGTATTGAAAGCTCATCTCGCTGGCATGCGGCGGTACAGTCGGGACGTCATAAGATGCCCGATAGAACAGCATGGGTCGTTCGTTATTTGCGTACTCTTATTGCAACATGATGTAAGGTATGACACTCTCGGCTGACGGATATTTGCGAGATATGACATTGTAAGCTAACGGATATGTGCGTATTCTCACTGCAACACGATGCAAGATATGACATCGAAAGTGTTACATACTTGCATATTCTCACCGCAACATGACGCAAAGTATGATATTGTAAGCTGCTGGATGTTTGCGTATTCTCATCGCAACAGGATGCAAGATATACCATTGTAAACTGCTTGATATTTGCGTACTCTTATAGCAACAGGATGCAAAACATGCCATTCTAAGCTGTGGATATTTGCACGTTCTCACCGCAACACGTGCAATTTGAAGTAAATTTACTGTGATAACCAGAGTACTCGTGCCATGAAAAATGACGGTGGGGGATGCGTGATGACGCACTTTAATTGATTTTATATGTTCGCTA
The DNA here is from genome assembly GCA_001587735.2 of Parhyale hawaiensis. NCBI lineage: Eukaryota > Metazoa > Arthropoda > Malacostraca > Amphipoda > Hyalidae > Parhyale > Parhyale hawaiensis. The sequence continues at coordinate 16,176,547 of LQNS02000138.1, forward strand.
CTACTAAAGGGTTATATTAAGAGGGATACAGCGCAAGCATCAACTCAAATTATCATAAGAGGTGAGTGCTCTCGGGTTCAATTCAGCTGAGCAGCTCAATCTTTCAATTCCTTAGTTGGCAGACGGAGAAAACAAAACAGGGAATTTTATTAGGGAACACTCAGGCATCGTTGAATTTAAATTTCTGCTGCGTATTCTGCATATACAACGATTGAACTTCAGTAATTTTAGCACAGGAAGAAAGCAAGCTGAAAAAAAACATAATCGCCTCCCGTATGCTTCGTTAAAAATCTATGATCTATAATACTTAATGAGAGCAAATAAGGTTTCGATGTAAGGGGAAAACAAAAATCCAACTTCATGAAAACGCCAAGAAAAGCTGCAAATATCTGTATCGATTGGATTTTAACGTTGGCTGAAGAAGTGCATTCAACTTTAAGGATAAGGATTTTCACTTTGGTCATCTTCTGCAACCTGGTCTAATTTTCGTCCATCGGTTTCCATCACAATGCAACAAATTCGCCAGTCTCCAACATGGCCCATCTTTCGCGTACGGGTGATTCCATATGGGTCGTACGGAACAGTTAGAGAATTAACTTCTAGACTGGTTAGGGATTGAAAGATCATGTAACTATCTATTGGTTTATATAGGTTGTGGTACTATGGAGCAATATTACTCAATGTATACGTTTGATAAGAAATTTAATATGGGGGAATAGGCAAAACAAAAAAAAATCAAACGTGTGGTCCGGGACACAGAGACGCCCGTAGGACAGGTTTGATTTTTTTTTTACCTATTCCCAAATAAATTTTTGATCAAATGTATACACTGAGTAGTATTGCACCATGGTACCATGGCACAACGTATATGAACCAAAAGATAGTTACTATACGGTATATAGGTCCTCCAGTCCCGACTAGTTTGGAAATTGAACTCCAAATTGTCCCGTATGTCTCATATAGAATCAATCGCTTAAGTGGGATATGAAGGATAGAAATATATGAATATAATATACATACTTAAGAATATAAATATACAAAGACACTATGGGGTCTATTATATAGTTCTGATCTCGAAGTATATACTGAAGGAAACTCGACTTTTGAAAACGTGCTTTACCTACAAGAATAGGTACACTGACATACAGTAGTCTTGCCCTGCTGTTTTTTTTTAGAGGTAGAAAGCATACCACACACTTCTTAGTGGCTTGAGACTATAAACAACGTACAAGTTGATCTGCGTTTATGTTTAGCCTTTTTTTGTTTCCATGGCAAGCTTGTCCGCAGACTATTAGTTAATTAAGCTTCAGCTGTATCAGCATTTGCAACGCTAAGCCTCCGCAGTGGAGAACTATCCGTTCTTTCCTTCACACGTCTGTTATTTGAATCTTTTGCTCTTGATCGCCTCCGTTATACTCCTGACCCAGAGACAAGCACATTGACGTGCGGTATCTTTCGATTGCCAGATAGAGCAGAGATCTTATCAGCAGAATCAGAGGAGAACGAGACAGGCCGGAAAGCAGAGAGGGAGGTGACGCTGTAATGTACGCAGCTGATGTATACGCAAAACCCATGGCAAATATTCACACTTTGCCGCGATAATCTCATCACAGTAACCGTAAGCGGCCCAAATTAATTTTACATATGAATAACAGTCAAAAACCAGTTTCATATATATATAAAAATATAGAGTATGTATATCAAAATTAACAACAAAATTAACAGCGTAAGCGCAGTCCGCTATTCTGATATCAGTAAGAACTAGCATACCTAATACACCCCGCCCATAGGAACATGTCTCAAATTACCCTAATTATCAAACTGGCAATGGCGTTTCGCCATTTTTATAATGGCGGAGTTGTGCTCTTATAAGGGACTCCATGTTTTACCTGAGCTTTAGTCCTTAGAAACATTTTCTATCATGCCTACAGTGCTTCTATTCACCTACTCTTATTAATACTCTGTCTATTCTTCATTTACCTCTTTTGTAGCACAGTAACGGCGGTTAGATGGGCTAAAATTTTTATCTGTCTTAAAAGATCAATAATAACATCAGCATTAGAGTCTACTTCCTCATGATATTGCGATTATTTATTTGTGCCATTTATAACTTTTATCTTCAACTTATAAAGCTATCATTCGAGTATCTCGTAGTCATAGCAGTAACTCATGACTATATTTATCACCGTTAGCCTAATTACTTATTTTATTACAGGTCAATATAGAATTATTAAATAACTAGTGGACCCACGCGTGAAAAAATTCACGCAATAATCGATATGCTTGCTTAATAAAGGCCAGTGCGGAATCTTCGCTTCCCTCATTTGATTCTTCATTTTCTTTATTGATCCTTGGACGTACTCTTGTCCTTAAGTTTCTTCTTTACCATTCTCCTTCTTTCACGTGTTTCTTCTATATTGACAGGCAGAAGTAAAATCTTGAGTAAAACACTTCAATAAACTTGAATGCAGCTCCAGTCAACTTATATGTAATGTGAGCCACCGTATCCATAATACTGACATTAAATCAAATATTTGCTTCATTGAAGTGTGAAAACTGCTCCGTCAAAGAAAGACAGCAAGCTAGAAGAAATAATTATCTACTGCCCGTGAAAAATCATCAATTCGTGACTGCTCCGATGATGATCTTCTGAATTTATATGACGTGACCTGAAAGAAAAAAATTATGAAATCAGACTCCAGAAGCTGCAAGCATCTTTGCTTCAATTTCAAGAAGTGTTTCAAGCAAGAAGTGCATTCAGGTAAAGGGATAAGGATACCATTTTCACCATCTTCTGCAGCCTGGTCATCGATCTTCATGAAAACGCGACTTAATTCCCAAATCTGCCACCTGGCCTATTTTCTGAATATTTCCTTAAGAAGCGGACACGAAATAAATACATAAATACACGAAGCGTTTAATTATATGGGATGCGAAAATATTGGATTAGCAAAGGTAATTTATCGAACACATTCCAATCTGTATCGAACTTCTGTTACTTTCGGTAATATTTACCTAGCAAAGGTGCTTCTCGATCCCTGGAGGCAATTAGGAGTTACCTGATCAATATCCTTGCAGTAGACAAATTCTAATATAACCACAGAGTTTTAATCAATTCTTAAAGCGTTGGTCTGCTGCACTCTCAGTGACGCAGTAGTTTGGGATGTTGCCTCTCTCGTTGTTACGAGATCGAACGTTTTATTTCCAATAAGCGCCGACCATACGGTCGGGGCCCAGTGGTGACATAAGCTTCCCATCTATGATGCTATAGCCCTGACAAACTCTGGTCGACTGCTACAGTGCACTCCAGCAGTCTGTGCCCAAAAGAAGAGTTATCTGCAGCATGAATTGGTGCATGTGGGTTTCCTAGTAAGAGGATGCTGTTTAAGCGATTTCCCATTTAAGCTTAAATATTTTAGCATCAGACAGAGCCAAGTGTCAGGACAAAGGTAAAAGTAAAGTCAACTTGACTGCACCATCCACTGGGTGCGTGCTACAGATATAGGCCAACTGGCCCCACAGGAGTAAGTACAGCTGCAGTCGATCACGGGTCGTTAAGAACTATAGTGCTATCGACGAAAAGTTCACTGACCCCCTACCCTCCCACATCTGGGCAAGGTAAGTGCCCCCACGGTAGCTGTGCATACCAAGCAAGTTTGTTGACTCAGCACAGCGGGAGCAACAAAGATCGCTCCGCTGGCTCATCACTCGATCTTGGTTACTTTAGTACACCAGTCAAGCACGCAAGCCTGCTACTACCGTGGGAAGAAGGGCTCATTTCTGCAATGATGATTTTCAAGACCAAAAATTACGCCAGATGGCGTAAACAATTTAGTGCCAAAATTGAACATCAATTTTCGTAGGAATACCACTACATGTAATGGCAACATGTGTGTACAATAGGCAATAAAGGGTTAATACGCATCGCTAAAGCGTATATTTAAAACATGATAATCGTCAATAATTATGAGTGAACTCAGCACCATTTTTGAGATGCTCCATTTTCGAAAAAAAGGCAATGTACAATAAAAAATAAAATAAAATGAAAGGCATGGCATCAGCTATTAGCTCTCATCCTAAATGGGCCTCTTGGTTCGTCTACTGCCGCCTATCTAATCTAAATGTGAAAACTCTATGCTAGAATGTTCCGGAAAAGCAATGCATTCGTCACAAAGCAAATGTCAACATCGGATATTTACCCTATCTCCAGACTCCAGATTTATAACAGCAGCAGCTGGTGTAGAGCTCCCGTGCAGTGAGAACGACCATGTAACGTACAGCTGCACAACATTGCACTCACCACAAAGCTGTAGTTTTATTGCTACTGTCCAAGCCATAAAAAAATAAAATAGCAGCAAATTCATTGCCCTGACAGCTCTTCATTTCTAATATCTGCGATCATCATTCTGTTACAAAGGCTGCAGGGCACAAGTCAGCTTTATCACTGATTTCATCTGTCAGCAGAGATGATTGCCGTTAATTTCCTTTTGACAGAGCAGTGCAATCAGTATTCTTCTGCTGACAGAACGTGCGGCAAAATGATAAAATTGATACTAATCTTCAAAACAATCCACACCTATCAGTAACAATCTACAATATAATAAAGATCAATTAATGTGTATTCACCTGTTCGTTTGTTTGTTTACTTATTTGTTTGTTTATCTGTCCATATTCTGTCACGCTTAAAGAAAACATATAGGCGAAAAATAAGCCAGGTCGGAGACTGTGGTCATCCTATCAAGCTTCATTGACAACTAACTGGTAGAAAATATGTATAGACAAAGGTTGCAGTTGATGGTCAACGTGTCTTAATCAGCCACAATTGAAATTCACACGACGAAGATATCGAAAGTGTCTCTCAGCGCTGCCGTGAAATCTAATTTGTACGGGTATCACTTTCTCCATAAATCGAATCTATGGCAAAGTATCGGGCAACCTTATATCTGAATGCACTTCTTTCATTGCCGAAGTTGAACTCGAAGCACTGAATATATCTGAAGCTTCTATTAGCAGTCTCATGCATCTTGATTCTTAGTTTCTTCCCAAAGATAACTTCGTTGAATCAGTTATTCTTCCAACTTTAATACAATCGCTGTCGAAACAGCTTTCGCTTTGCAAAAACAATTCGACGTACGTGATATCCTGTCGTATCCATGACACCACAGCGAAACTATAATTTTGAGAGTTGCTGATCGGTCAGCAAAATGCAATGAATTTTTCTCCTATGTCAGAGATAAAGAGAGAGAGAAAAAGAGTTTCGATTCTGAGCAGTTGTGAAGCCGTAAACGCCCATCTCTATGTGCTTTTAATGCAGGGGCCACACTATGACATTGGTACGAGCAACGCGCAACTCACTCAGACAACTAGTTGTGTATCAGAACTACCTACTGTAGGTGACACACTAGCGACGGGCACGCTGCTCATCCGCCAAACAAAGCCCTGTCCAGACTACCGCTCATAAGTGCGAAAAACGGCTGTGCGATTCCGCAGAACGAACGCAGCGATATCTTGCAGCAGCGTCCGCACGGTGCATTGTAGCGACGCTTGACAACTTATTAACCTTGCTCACGCTCCTAGATCCAATGAGCTGCAGTTTTCGTCAATGTTGGTAACTTATGTTACGTCTAGTATTAACACAACTATGAATAAGCAATCATTGTAAATGCAGATTTAGCGTTCTTCAGCAATGCGCGTACTGCCAACTAAGCTTGGGTTGACATTTTCACGCTTTTCTTTACCACACGGTTGTGTTTTCGAGGGCATATATAGCAACACATTCAAACGACTGGTTTGGAAAGCAACTCCAAAAATGATTGTCAAGTAAAAGCAACTCGATATTTTTTGTCCCCCAGACGTAGTGCAAAGCGTTCGAACATCTTTCAATAAACTTATTATTATTATTATCTATTTTATCTCTTATACACAACTGTGTCCACGAAGCGTCCATAACATGTTTGCCGTCGACTCAGTCTTCTGCTCGAGTGTCACAACTGTAGTGAAGTTTTATATTTCTCGTCAAATTTGCAGTGAATTAGAACTTAGAGAAGCTTACAAGCTTTTAAAATGTCTATAATGAAGCAAGAAAACCTTATGGAGCGTCTAATACATTCGCTTTGCGGTTGAACCTGCTTTGTTCGCAGCCTAAATCGCGCGAAAATATCCAGTAAATTGGACGCCCGCGCAAACGCACAAAGCTGCGATTTGAGTTGACGCGAAAATTGTCAGCGATCAGCGAAAACGCCACAGTATGGACAGGTCTTTGAGTTCATCTCAGTTCGTAGGCTAAGTAACTCAAAAACATTTTACGGCTAATATTCGTCTTATCCCCCACTTGAACTTCAGAATTATATTACTATATTTTGATTCACTGAAAATTACTGATTCAGAATATATAGGTCTTTATTTGTGGAAATTCTGTTTTGTTTTAT
>LQNS02000138.1:16183059-16213427 GCA_001587735.2 Parhyale hawaiensis
AGATTCACCCCTCTTTAGGCCGTACTATCGGGTAGTAAGGCAAAAATCCCTCAGATTCACCCCTCTTTAGGCCGTACTATCGGGTAGTAAGGCAAAAATCCCTCAGATTCACCCCTCTTTAGGCCGTACTGTCGGGTAGTTAGGCATAAACCCCTTTATCATATCGGGCAGGTTAGGTAAGGCGTAGGTCTGGTTTGCCTAATTTCCACAAAAAATGGATGTCATTTTCGTTTTCAGCAAACCTCAATTATGCTAGACATCACTTTCTTATTGTATAACTCGGGTGGGGGATAAGACGAATATTTACCTTGCTAGCAACAATTTCGCTGCTGGAAGACGTACGAGCTGCGCGTCCCGACAGCAAGTTGCGAGGATGAATGCCTAATGTGGCCCCTGCATACGTTAGCAATTGAATTAACGAAAGTAGGATTAAATAAAAAGGGTCATCCTAAATTATTCGCTGTCATTTTTGACTAGACAGCGCGGACACTCTAGTAGGTACTATATCATATTTCACGCTATGCATTTAGGGGGCTTACCCAATTGCCGAACTAACACTATTTCCGAACAAACAGTTATTATTTGATAGGATTTTATTACTTTCATCTATCCAATATTTATGTTTGTTCGGAAATAGAGTTAGTTCGGCAGTTGGGTAATACTGCCCGTGACCCGTTGAGCCAGTTACAACCTATCTCAAGTTGTACATTCATTTCCGTATTCAATAATATGTATACTGTATTATATAATTCTTCTCACACCCTGAAAATAATAAGCGAAAAGTAGGCCACTTTGGAGAAAGAGATGACCCTAGTTGACACACTCGGCTTATAACAGGTAACTGTTATAGTGCAGTCGCGACAAGCTAGAAGCAGCATTTCATGCAATAAAATTTTGATTGCCAATTTTGAAATTAAGGAAGGAAGAATTCTGAAATATCCCTTTACACTCTCATGGATCCTGAATGTTTTCCCATCTTCTCACATCTACATTTAACTTGCTCTGAGTTGATTAAATTAAATAGATTATCAACGAAGCAAAAAGTAAGATATTCCCTATGAGTATTATAATAACGAAGGTAAGCGAAGAAAACGATTGGGTTGTAGGCAGTAATTATCTTTTCATAAAATTAAATTTTTCTTTAACGATACAGCTTTTATTAGAAGTTTCGATTAAAGCAATATCACTGATACGCAGATGCGGTTCATTTTTGAGTTATAACTGACTGCTTGCTAAAAAGGAGTTATTTCGGAAAAAAGGATAGCACCTCTGTGCAGAATTGAAGCTGGGCTCGCTCATCTCTTTTGATAATTAGAGTAGGCAGATACGGTGTATCTTTCTCAATCAAAATAGTGACGAAAGTAGGATCAATGAAGCTGTGAAGCATAATCGCAACTTCTAAGCCCTCACTGATGAGGACTGGGCATGCTCGTCAATGAATCACAGGTACTCCAACCGCATCCAAGATACTGTTGGCAATGGCAGCGGAAATTTCACTTGTTCAACTCCATTCGCTTCGCAAATTTTTATTTCCAAAGAATCGCAGCCCTGGAAGTAGAATCCTTCAAGCGTCATAGAACATTGACAGATAAACAGATAAATGCAGAACAGTTTTGTTATTACGGTATTTGACTACAGTCCTAACTTAAGCTTAGCTGTCTCCAATAAAGTACATTGTGATCCATTGAGAAACGAACATTTCGTTAACTCAAAAGTATGGAGAATTTCGAACACGAATGACTCCCAAGAGTGGAAACGGTAAGAAAGTCGGGGAAGCAGAGTTAGAGTGACAAAAATTATTATCACAAGGAAATTTCAAACGTGAATCATCGCAAAGTAATAATATGGACAGTTTCGTTTCAGAAAACAAGTATGATGGGAGCAGTAGTCCAGCTGCCTATACACTTGAAGGCACGCAGAAATGGTAGTTAGAAGAAACGAGTCAAACGCATCGAGGTGATGACACAGCAACACGAAATTGCATTGCAAGGAAAGCTAATTAAATACTGAATACAATTTCGGAATACAAACGAGGCACTTCTATAGGACCTGTCTCTAACACTTTCGTGCAAATGAGTCAGTAATAATGGTTGACATTAGAACAGTAGATTTATATTGGTACATATGATATCTGTTACACACATATCATGAGTTTTTCATGTAATAGGGTAGAAGAAGAGTGAGTAGCTAAAGAAGAGAGGCGGAGGAATCATTGATAGCGGGGCTAAGCTTGGCAAGGTACAAGACAGAACAGAAATGGAAGAACAGGCCATGAGGAACTAGATGATGGGGAGGACATGACCCACGGTGGGGCGGCTGGAACAAGTTACAAGAGGGAACAGAAGCGGAGGACCAGGGCGTGTGGCAGAGGAGGACGCGATCCCTGACGGTGGGGCTTATAACAAGGTACAGGCCAGGGCCGGGTGCGGGTGGAGGAGGGAGAGGTGGTATCAGCATCTCGTTACCTGAGCCAAATGAGCGGCCACTTGCGGCCACCGCAGGCCCGTCCAGCAGGTCGGTTGTGGTAGGCTGACCACCCCAACCTCAGACTGACGAGCAATGCATGCAAGCAAGTCCTCATCATTGTTATTATTATTATACCATGTTCGTCTTGAGCCTCACCAGCAACTGCAACGGTATATCAGGAGTGGATAAGGAAAGGATGTGCAAAAAAAAGGGACACCCAGGCACTGAGTAACACCAGTTTTGAGAATAGCAACTCTCTCATAGGGAAAACAATAGGTAGGTACAGTTTCATTTTCTGAAGAAGGGGGAAAACGTCAAATCGTGATAACCTTCCCACAGAATTTCAGTAGGATATAAACCTTAGCATTGAAATGAGAGTATATTTTACAGCGCCCACGCTGTGTTCTTATAAAGTTAAGTATTATAATTTAGAGTGATCGAGCTATATCAGCGGTATCAAATGCTGCAAGATTATCGATATAAGCAGATAGATACATCATCCGTGCATGTAATACTAACATCATATTATAAGCAAGCCAGTTGTCGAGCATTTCGTACAGTGCCCCATCTAATAGGTCTTGGCTGAAGACCAGTCCTGTACTTTTGCTCAACCCATGTGACGTCGACGAACATTGAAACATGGGCTCGCAATATGAACACTACTGAAATGGATAAGCATTAAGTTTTACATTTCGGGTTTTCATGAAGCTCAGTAAAACTTGTAGAGGAAAAGCATAGTGATGATAAATATAACATGATCAGAAGAATGTTCTAAAGGCGCGTCCCAGCAACATTCGGGATCGCCGCGGCGCCGCCCACAAGCTGATATGTGGTCTTAGCTTTTGCGGCGACCTTCCTTATTTTTCGGAGTCGGAATGTTTTCCAAATGTCTAAAAGTATACGTCGCACAGAATTCTGTGCTTTTAAATTGGACTATCTAGAAAAACTTTAGCCTAGACTGGCAAATGAAAATGTTTGGGTGTACGATACTTTTAGACTAAAAATACAACCAGTTTAATCCCCAAGTCGAAATGGTTCTAGTTACTGTAATTTCGTGGCATCATCTACAAGTGTTCTGTGCACGTATATCTGACAGCATCTTCCAAACGTGAATTTTTAAATGAAGATCGAAGCAGCACTTGAGCTTAAGTTTGAACTTTCTAAATAGTATTTTATAACGGCTGTTCATATCGACATTCAAATGACTATAACTATAATGTCGTGCAGCTCCTATTGGTGCAACAGAAAACGCATTTACAAATGAAAAACGCATAACGAACGAGCACTATGCTGGTACAACGCATCAGATCAATACACATTTGTATAGGGTTCCTACAGCTTTCTGGTTTCACGGTACTTGAAGAGGGCAAGAGGTGCAGAGAGCAAAGTGTAGATCATGGATATCACAAGAAGATTCGAAGCAAATAAAAAAAAGGAAATTAATCGCGTGTATCATAAAAGGAAACATCTGCACTGAAGATCGTCGAACAGATAAAGTAGACGGAAACTTTAGGACCGCTGGAGCAGCAACTAACAAAATAACAGAGTTCGTGTAAACTGTAAAGGAACTTATGTGCAGTAACTTTGAAACCCTGTCTGAGGCGGTACCTATTGGAAATGTCAGCACGACTGAACCTGAGCTTCATCATCCAAACGTAATCGGGCACTAGACATTGATGCACAGCTTATTTTGATACGGTTGATGAAAAGGATATGTAAACACTCCGACAAGCGTTAAGAGCTGGCAATAAAAGGGAGGATTGCTCAAGTTTCTGTGAATCAATTTCTGAATGTTTTTCACAGAAATTGACACATTACGTTTGTGTTAGTTTACATTACGCTGTGCATCGTAGTTGCCTACCTATTAGCCAGACATTTTCTGTATTCCGGTTGACCGGCAATAACAGCTTCTGACATCTAGCTGCAGCAATATATAACGGTGTGACGAAAAACCTTAACTGACAATGAAAATGTAGTTGTGATCAAGGAATATGCTGATGCAAGGCTTTCCAACCTTTTCTAAGTGATTACCATTTCGAATTTCGCAATTAACAATTACCTTGCTGAACATATGCTCAGTATTGGTGAATGTTTTCTTCATTCAGCAGTCACACGAAGAACAACACAGGTTCCATAGCCTGCTATTGGTTGTATATATACGCAGAACACATAAAATATGGGCGCATTACCCCGATGATGTAATTATCGCCAGGATTGGGTAACATTGCATTCTGAACATTGGCCGAATGTTCGTTTTGGAAAGTCGATCCAATGTTGTTTTTCAATCTCGGACCAACATTGTCAGTGAATGTTCGTTCATCCAACAAAGCGGTTGGTTATCCTACCTACACGAAAATGGAATAGTTGTGCATCAATGCTAATGTATTGCTTCAGTAGCAGTTGAACCTTCAAGGGACGAAGTTTGCCAGAAATGTAAATTGAATGTAATATGGAAGTTTGACTGAAATGTAAATTGAATATAATATGGCCTCTGTTCAGCGTGAAGTTTCAATTGCAACGAAGAGATTGAGCTAAAGAAAACACAATCGAAATGGATTATGCACGAAAGGGACGAAAATTTGAAACAAAACTGAGCCTCTCTAACTTCTCCTATCTAAATCTTCAACAGCGTGACGGAGGGAAAGACCAACCAAAGAGCAAGCGACTAACTGTCTATTATTATATGGTGGATGATTATTACAACAATACACTGTCTATGGGGCCCAAACGCATAAATAGGACTAAAGTTGGGCCTGATAAGATAGCTCTTCTGCAGTTCACGCGCAGTTACCGTCGCTCCTTCCCAGTGCATAGCACTCATGACCGTTCGCTGGAGGCTCGGCCGGTCACCTCACCACAACGTGCAGGTAAATAAGACAGGCCATGATCGGCCGCGGAATATGAGCTGTGCTCGGGACAGTTCTCACGAGCCTCACAGTTAGAGCGCCGCCGCACCACGGCAACTTGCTGCCTTGTCCGTTACGTTCCAGGCCAGGCAAGCAAAAACGACCGAGCTGTAACCTAGCGGGGCGACTATGCTGCAGATATCGGTGGGACATCAACTCTGCTGTCTATGGTATCAAGCGCAGTACCATTGCTATTATCTTTATGTTTCTATTATTATGATTTTGAATTCGGTCGATTCGGTACACTTGACCAACCAGCGTCATTCGTAAAGCACGCTTCAAGTAACGCTGTTCTTACGAGATACCGATATGTCAGTGGGTCCTTATAGGGTTACCTTGATTCTTTTTCATCATTATATGCAGTCTAATCACGGTGATCTGAAAATTTGTTTAATTGCACTAAGAAAATCATTGTTATTTTTATTATTGCTACGACTAAGCTACCAGTATATGCAACATCAAAGTGCTTAGTTTCTATTGCCTCATAATAAAATGAGTACATTTCTGCAATACAATTTGCCTTCAACGATTTTGCTGCAACCTTTGCAGCCCACCAACACAGCGTGACAGACGGACAGACAAAGCTCTTAAGCTAGCACGGGTTGGTATTAGCACAGTGCGCTGCTGTAAAGCGAAAGCTGCGTTGTCTCGGCAACAGTACGGTGTGTGGCTACACTGGCGCCCCTGAGCTCCGGGGTCAGAAGTACAAGTCAGAGTGGTTTAATCTAACGTTGAGCTCTGGTGCGAGCTGTGTGTTTCCACGAGGACTTTAGTTATTATTGTTATTATTATTATTTTCGATATTATATATTAATGAAGTTATTTTTATTATATATGTAGATACTTTTGCAAGTACTCCCCAAGATACGACCATCCAACATACGAACATTCGTAGGCACGAAAAACCTGACTGATATTCATCAATGTTCGTAAACTGCCGTAGTACGTTGCAAGTTCGCATTTATCTTGTTTTTGTCATGTTTATGTGTTTTTCCCTAAAATTTTTCCAGGAAACTCTTGAGGAACAGCGCTCTCGTATTTAGAGCAGTGATGATATTTAAATGACCTCCAATGGCATTTATAGATTGAAATGTAATACTGAACGACTTACGAACAATTCAGCTTACGAACAGTTACTCGGAACCTACTGTGCTTCTACGGTGGGAACTTTCTGCAGTATCAGTGACAGTAATAATGTTGAAATTATTATTGTTATTACTGTAATATTTTTTTCATTACATGCAAGCTTACCTAGTGAGCCTGGTAAAAATTCCCACTGTCCTGTGGCATACAACATACAACCCGGAAAGTTTGTTTATGGCGTAAGTAAGGGACAAAACGATGGCCACAACGCGAGACATGTAAGCGCAAATAAATGAGAGCGTCCACAGGGACACTGGCACTAGAGTGAAGTGGTCTGACTTCGCAACGCCTGCATGCCTCCCGAAGGCAAACAGTTTTCATGGCAATTTGGCAGTCAGCTCGTCCTGCGTGGCTGGACGGGCGTCATGATGACGTCAGTATTGCCCGAATCACAATCCTGACGTACTGCCGACCTTTACAACAACGAAAGGCTCAAGCGCACATCTACAGACTGAACCATTGCAGCAATATTTTGCCCCGTCTGCTTTATTTTGCTCTCTTTTTTTGTAGTTTTTTCACATGAAGATTTGCTATTTATATTCTAATTGCCGTAAAAAAATCGTCTCGTCTTAAAAAACGTTAAAATCGCTAAAGTTTTAAGTCTTTATAAAAATATACGTTGAATTCTTTTGCCTACGCAAAATAGCAGGTCGCCTCGCCCTAAAACTATGCTTTCCTTGCCCAAAAAGTTCCTTGTATTGCCCAGAAAGTTTGTTTTACTCACAAAAAAAAAAAATTCACCGCTCATAAAAGCCTGTTTTGATCGCAAAATGTTTGCTTTACTCACCTAAAATATTCATTTTACTCGTCCAAAAAGGCTCTTTTCTTAACAAAAGCTCGTTTTACTCGCCCAAATAGTTTGTGTAACTCCCGGAAAAGTTTGCCTGATTCACCCAAAAGTTCGTTTTATTCACCCGAAAAGGTTGTTAAGGTTCACCCCCTCCAAAATTTGTTGTACTCCACCAAATTGTTCGTTAACTCAAGTTTCTAGAGGCCGTGCAGATATCATATTAGAAGACTGAGACGGACTATAATGCCCGTATGTTCTTCAAATATCTAATATGCTCCTGCCTGTAACAAACCCGGTAGCCCATTGCACCAATAACTTTCAAAATTATCTTCTAAGACTTCAAATGCGCCAGGGCAAAATTATCATTTCCTTAGATTGAAACACCCCAGTATACTGCATTTCTTGTTCCGCAAGTGGGGCGCAAAATAATAGCACCACAGAATATTACGCCACTCAGAACTACAGTGTGTAGTTAAACACGTGAGTGCAAAAATGATACTTCCATACACAAATTACACTCGGCTATATAGCCAAGATATGGTTTTTGATGGACACAAGAATCGAACTTTAAAGTGTCTGAAACGCCACAATTTTTCATAAAACATAGCCGGCCCGAAATCTACCGTGTGTAAGGCTTCGCACACCGGACACTGATCACCACGAGGTTTGTATGCGAACTTTTCAACCGAAAATAAAAGTACAGGGAATGTCAGAACATTACCGCTTTTAAGATAAGGAAGGTACAGCCAATTATTGCTGTATTATTCACAGTCACTCACCAAACAAAAGACATATTTACAGAAGCACATTTCTTTTCAGGGAATCCAGCGTACTTAAGGCATTGCTGGATAACTAAATTTCCCTTTAGAGACTGGGTCAAGAAAGTAAGAACTTTAAAGGAAAGAAAGGACGATCTCGGTCAACAATACGGAGAGCGCAAGCACACCACCTCATCACTGCAACAGAGCAAGCGCCACACTGGCAGTGACTGGCCGAATGACTGTGACACCTGCCGCAGCTGACTCTACTGGCACAGCAAACACATGACACTTTCGCCATCGGAGTGTTGTAAACAGATTAAGTTCGCTTCGAAAACATTTTTTTTTATAAAATCCTACACTTTCATTCACAAAACAGCAGTGGCAGAATGTTAGAGCGTTTGCCTCGCGCTCGTTAGTACGGAGGATCGAGCCCCGCAGCCAGACAGGTGGATTCTTTTGGTGCTTGGCTTGCTGAGTCAGCATTTCCGGCATGCAGGTGTTTTTGAGAGGATACTGACCTTAACCACAGTGGGGATGATCGGGGGGTCGCAGTTGTCGTACACGCCTTCTGTCTCAGATGCCATAGCTCTGGCAATCTGCGAGCGACTGCAACCGTGCAGTCCTCTGGGGCAGCGAGCATCTATGTGCAGCTTGGACCGGTGCACGTGGATTCTCCACTTGTGGTGTACAGTTCAGGTGACTTTAGCTTTACTGTGAATGACGCAATCTTTATTACACTCCAGTGCTTGAAATTTCATTACGGCAGCAAGTTGAGCTAAGCTTGTACACAATAATATTACCACCGGCAAAGCGTAAAACAATGATTAAACACTGTAGTGCATGGTTCCCAATATTTCTACAAAACTTTTAAAATGCTGGTGCATCCCATGTAGAATTAATACCTCATATGCTGATGAAGAATAAAATTTATACCTACTAAATTTGTGTAGCAAATTCAAGTCAATTTTTGAATGACATGGAAATAATTCAAAACTTAGTACCCCCTAAGTGGTCATCTCGCATCCTGGGGACGAGGAGGGGGGTGCGAGCACCCCCAGTTGGGTATTCATGGACCGCAAGGGCAGGTTTGGAGTAGAAACTTACATGTGGCTACCTCGTACCAGTGCTTGTATAACCTCGTTACCATCCACTTTAAACGACAAGTTTAATAGAACCACAAAAAAAAAATACGTTCTGACTAGTGTTATTTCGATGGCGTAAAGTATGTTGCATGGGTACAATAAAACGTAATAGGTACTTAGCAGTTTGATAGAGAACTATGAATAATTGTTTTCTTTTCTTTTTGGGGAGGGGGGGATTACGGGCTAGGGTAGGTCCCCTAGGCAGCGCTTAGGATGCTCTGTACGACCGTACAAACTGACAATACTAATGCGCTGTAAATACACGACACGGTGTCGAGCAATCGAATGAATTTAATATTTACACTCTGCAGGAAATCTAGGCAGAATTGACCCCAGATACTATACAATATTCCTGAATGTTTACCCGTGTCATAAAATACATCACCGACTTTCTATAGGTAATACTAGAGCACTCTGAGAGCGCACACCTCCGCCAAGCGAAGCAACGGTAGAAAATAATTCAAATTGGCTCTGAAACCATAATTTTCTTTGTATAAACTCCAAAATCTAATCATTGGTGTCTTTTGATAGAAGATCCGTTCATAACTTTTTAAGTTATACTGCTAACAAACGCTATAACAAACACGAGTCAAACATACAAACGAACCAACCGATTTGCACAAAAATTTAATCATTTATGTCTCTCAACATTACTAACAAACCCTATAAATTTCATAAAGATCCATTCTTTATTTTTTGAGTTATTGTGCTAACAAGCATAAAATTAATAACAGTGAAAATGAACGAACAAACGGATCATTACCAAAATTTGGTCATTTACTCTTTGTTATATACCTAATAACTCATGGTAATTTCATAAAAATCCATCCATAACGTTTTGAGTTATAGCATTGAGAAAATGAGGCAGACAAAGAAACAAACGAATGAACATATCTTCACCAAAAGTTAATCATCTGTTTCTCCTAATATACCTAATAGTCCCTATGAATTTCGTCCAAATCGGTTCAGAACTTTTTGAGTTATCTTGGTGACAGACAGAGAGACAGACAAACACGACAAAAACATAACCTCCTTGGCGGAGGTAACAAAAGAGAAGGAGGTGATCTTGACTGTAAGAGTGCGTGAGATCGTAACAGCTGTTCTCTTACTGGGAGAATATTGAAAAAAAAAAAACAGTATGGCTGTACCATACACCTCTCTCATGTGTGCCAGCGTAAATCGTGTAAAATTTTCCATTACTTTTTTTCATTTGCATAAAAATGAGCATTTCAGCGTCCGTGAAAAGACGACACAAATTGAAATTAGTATTGAGCCATGATTTGTTCAACGCTGAAAGCAACACCTGTATTTGACATTTTCAGTCATAGGTATTTCTTGCTGCTTAATATATAGCAGTGCTGTAGTGCAGCGCCACATGACCACACTCTAGTTAAGCGAAGACAAGCAACACCTTCGAAATGATATCGAAAAATAAAAATAAAATCTGATCCTCACAATATTATTATTCACATAATTACTATTACTAACGTTAAAAAGAATCTGCCTTTTCTTCAATGTAGTTCGTGACTCTGCTCTGAAGAATATCCCTTTTCCCCTCTGATATTTTACTTTATTAATCATTACGCTCAGAGGAAAAAAGCTTCGCTGTGGGAAGGGAGTCATGTGTAGTATCGATGCTACCGCTGAGTGATGCTTCCGACGTCTTCAATGTTGAGACTTCAAACTTAACAAAACAGCGATCTCTTGTGCCGCTGAGCAAATGAATCTATCCTGCGTAGTTAGTTATATTCAGACGGAAAAATCAACCAATCCACCAAGCAATCAACCAACACATTCTAAATCATAATAGCGAAAAGTTCATCCTTTTCCACTACAACGGCGATTAAAGCCGAGGAAGTAATGAGGAAACCGCGGCAGGTCATACAAGCGTACAATTCATGCAAGCACGTGGGGTGCTGCCGCCCTGGATCAACGAGCATGGGTACAGTTAATCAGAAAAGAAGAGGAAGAACAGAACAAAACAGCACTCCTAAGAGTGCGATAATGGAAGGAAAAGATGTGTAAACGAAAGGCAGATTTCCCAAAGGCCTTAGGCTAAGGTACGCTATGGAGTTCCTCGATAAACATAATGATGAAATGATACGGAAAAATGAGCAAACAAATTTAAGAGCAACCTCATTTCTCAAACAAACTAAGATAAACAAGTGGCTTAACAATAAGCAACTAAATCTTGCGAGTAAAGCAGAAGTAAAAATTGAACAGAAGCGCTACTGATACAACTCATGGGATTGCCAGCGTCCTGCTCTTGGTGACTCTAATGGCTGTAGTGTACCAGCTGCAGCATTGGTACCACAGTACTAGCTTATACAGTGCAGGACACAGACCCCGCACCAGCTGTCTTACGGCGGTACTGGGCACCAGCTGCTGCAAATGTAGTACAACAGCACCAGCTGACAGTACAGCGACAGTGCACCAGCTGCAGCTGTGGCACCGCACCAGCTGTAATGTCATGGCACCAAACAGTGCCGTCTGGCGCACAGGGAGTGCCAAGGTAGCCAAGCGGCAGTGACGCAAGCGGAGCTGCGGACCCTCTTACCTTTAGCACATACAGGCCCAGCAGCTTTGTAATAATTAATCGTGCTCTTAGCTTCGTCTTTATGTGTGTCGCACTCCCATCCTTCCTGGTGTCATATATATATATATATATATATATGTTTGGTTAAAAAGCACGCCATATTTCTTAGTTAACATATCTTTATTACATTTCTCTAAAATGCGAATCTTGCCAATGGTTGATGGTTCTGTGCGGCGTATTAGCTTTCAAAAGTTGAGGGAGTCTATGTCTTGCTCCTGCAACGCGTTTCGACCATTTCCTTCGGTTATCTTCAGGCATTGGCTGGTATGATGCAAGCAGAAGGTAGGCCAACTGAGAGGTGCAGACGAAGAAAATCGGTGTTCGGGGTGTGTAGGTTAATTTGAAGCGGTTTGGCGATCTCTAGATATAGATGTTCCGGCGTACCTTGTTGTTGGATTCAAAAACTGGTTAGTTATTCGGGTTGCTGTTCAACCTATCCAGAAACTAGTTTTCGAGTTCTCCGTGTAGTTTTAGTGTTCAGAATGATCCAGTCGTCTGAGCGTAGATGGTGGGTTTCAGTGATCTGATTGCTAGGGCTTCCATTAGTGGCAGTCTTTGATAGTCGGAGTTCCGATGGAGTACTTTCGTGCCAGCTACAAGCATAGATCTTGTCAGGTCTGTGTTGTGCTGCTGCTGGGTGTGTGTGTGTCTTCGGTGCACCGTTGGCCAAATGAAGTGTAAGTCTTCGGGAAAGCGTTGTAGTAGTCATGCCGATGTAAGAGCATGTTTGAGGTTCACAGCCCCCAATCTGGCAGCTGTACTCTTACACCACATTTGTCTCCTTCAACGGAACCCGGTTAGTAGCTGGGTTGTTCTTCATTACGAGTGAACGTTTGGTCGGATTCTTGTAGTATATTAGTAAACGAAGTTTGTCATCTCTTTTGATGCAGTTGGTGTTATTGTTAGGGTATGCTGCAGTATTTGCTCGTGGGTTTTGTATGCTGGAGCCATTTGAGTTTGATAGTATACTGTATGGATGGTTGTTGTGCTGGTTACAGTGTTGCCCTTGTCGACTGCATTGTTGACAAATAGCTGGAGAATTGCGTCGAATGAAGAATTGGAGTAACAGTTGTTAATGAGGGTCTGCTTGGTGATTTAACTGCTTGGTCAAAGAGATTCCAGGATGAAGAGGTTTTGTAGCATCGGGGAATTAATGCTCGGATGGTACCGTCTTTGTATTAGTTCACACACACAAACAAATAAAAAAAGTTACTCTTAGGAGTACCGGGCGTTAATGAAAAGATGGACCCGAGTTGTAATCATTGTATGTATCTCTGCTGCCTCGAACCTGAGGACAGGTAGAGCAGGCGTAGGGCTTTGTGTCACGGCTACTAAGCCTTTACAGCTCATCAGGCCATGCGTAACCACCATTCAATTTTCTCAAGTTGTTATTAAAAATCAGAAACCAAAAAGCTGTAATGTTCTAGGAAAACACATTCCAAGTTTGGATAACGTGACAAGCACGTAAGTCACCGCCGAGGACCCTCAACTACTGACACGGAGGCAAGTTGTTCACTGTAGGCAGTTAAGCCCTCATGCGTGGCATAAAAGTGAAGTATATAACAACCAACAACAGCTCTCATCGCAACAGTACTGCAGCATCACTAAATATTTGTTATCCCAAAGCTAAATATAATAACAGCAGTAGATCTCCAGCCAACTCCAGTAGCATTATTTTTTCTTCTATCAACAGTAAATGCTCCTTCACACGACAATCAAATGAAAGTGTTTACCACCCCAGCGTCCGAGTTTTTTGCTGTGTCTTAGTAAACACAACTGTGTTTTCACCATAAGATTTAGTAAAATTGCTAGCCGTCGAGTTAATTGGCTAAGAAAGTATTGCAAGCAAAGTTTCGGATATTTCTTCAGTTTAAAGCAATCAGAACTGAGAAAGTTGTGCATTTCTTTGATGCGTAAATGAACTGGACACAGTCTCTCATTGCTAGAACCCATTCATCTGACTGGCGCGTGCACCTCTCCCTGTACGTCAAGCAAACAATAAAATAATCGCTTGTGCAACACCAGTAAGAGCATCATCACTTTACTGTTGACACGCCGCTCCTCCCACTAGGCAAAGAGGATTATGTGGGTCGCAGAAAACATCCCCCTGCCTGTGGTGCTTCGCCACCCACGCACCCTCCTTCTTCACAGGTAACCCTGTCCACCCATTGCCGCCGACGGCACGCATAGCGCGCCCCGACCCTTCAACACACTGGCAACGGTAGCCGTTCTTTTGCCAGGATGCCGTAAACGCAGCATTCGAACTTGGCCAATTTTGGGTGAACGGATAATTGTCCGTCTGCGAGACCGAGCGGATAATTGTCCGTCTGTGATCAGTAGAAAATGATTCATTCAGCCATATCTTAGTGGACAAATTTTGGTTTTACGTTCTTGAACAGCAAACTACTGTCATAGCTTACTCGGATAAATTCTCTTCTGCGTTCAGTAGAAACTAATTTACTGCGTAATTACTTAGTTGAGCAATTTCACTTTACGTGTTTTTAAAAACGAATTACACAGACAAGGTTCAGTCCGGTAATTTTCTTCATCGTTCTATTAATAAATGAAGATTTGCTCAGCCCAATCTTAGCTGCACCATGTTGTTTCTACATTTCAGTTAAACAAGATTCTTTCGATCTTATCTTAGTCAGATAATTCTATGCAATATGTTTTTGCAAGTTCTACATACGCTTATTTTGGGAAGCAGAATCAGAGCCATTTTTCAAGTCAATTTTACTTTTCCATCCTGAACAACTCGCTTTATTATACAAGATCTACTTCTATAAGTATTTCTGACTTTTTAGCTTGCATACAAGGATCTCAGCTCGTTTAGCTGATAAAAAACGTAACTACATTACATAAAATGTTCAGTTTTTAAGCTTGCTAAGTCAATATATTTCAGAGATATTTTATGAGAGAAAGATTTAAAAAAGGGAACAAAGAAGTAGACCTCTGGATCTGTGGAGTCTTGCCTTCTACGGAGTATTCAAGCATTCATTCAAGAAATACGCTTGAATATTATTTACATGAAACTAAGCAGGTAACAGTTTTTACAGCACAAATGACCACAGCAGCAATGCTGATACTTCGCCGTTATACGCAAAATTTATGCGATGTTTTCCGCTGCTGTAAAAAATTATAATCTTGCCAGCCTTCTTCGTATGGGATATTGAAAACAAAGCGGTTCTGACCTTAGCATAATCTTGCTAGAGCCCAAGATTAAAAGGTGGTAGGTAACGTAGAAAACTTTTTATGGTAGCATTTAATAGCCCATAGATACAGATCAACGTTCGTTAACACTGCATCGAATTTTTTTTTCATCTCATCAAAAACTAAAATAAAATTTTCAGTGGGATTTCTACCGAGTCATCTTCAACTCAGCAATGAAATAAAATCAAAAGAGAGCTGACTTCACTCGTACCACTATAATTATATTAAAAATAATGTAAAAATATTTCAAGGAGTAAAAACTCATTTAAAAATTGCCAACTGTTCACGCAGCTAGGTACAGTCACTAAGGAAAGCATCGAGTTACTGACGTGTAACGTGTTCGAGTTTTCGTGATTGTTCAAATTTTTCGATACAATATGTATATCATAAAATCATCTTCCTGCATCCGTGGTCCCCAATTTTCTTCGTGAAATTTTCGAAAATGACGATACCCTTCTATGCCTTTGATCTGTGCAGAGACTGAGATAATTCTGGAATTTCTTCTAAAAAGACCATTCAAAATACACTGTACCACTGAGACGCATAAATTAAGATTGTAGACCATATTTCCTTTTTTTAGAGGAAGGTATACACAGCATTGCTTGCTACTTCCCGGCCGTTTCTCTCTCTCCGTGCGGAGCAGCGTCTTCAAGTTGAATATGTAAGGCGGCCGACCCTGCTCAGTGCCAGCGACATCGCCGCCTCAAGGAGGTCTTGGAACAAACGTTCTTTGAATGCGAATGAGGAAGAGAAAATGCAAACGCCACACATTCCGCTGCAGCACTTAAACTGCTTAGAGTAAAGCGTTGTGGGGCTGATGAAACACAGGAATTTTTTGCTTCTATAGACGAAAGTTGACTCGCTTCATACGTGACACACATGCACAAGTTTTTACTGATGGTTGTGTGGTTATATGGACTACCGATGCATTCGTAAAACACTTTTAGCGGACTGCAGAAAAAAATCTTGAGCAAACTATCTGCAACTTTGTTTTATGAGAGCAAATGTGTCCTTGCTAGCCTCCTGTACTTTTTCTTCCACTGTAGTAGCACATCTGAGCTCTATACAATGATATTGCATTAGACTTTTGTTGTGCAAAAAAATGTTGATGAAAAATATTTTGATTTGACGAATCTGTCCCAGATACGAGATGGTAATGGTCCACGCTCAAAAATATGTATTAGAGAAATGGTGCTGGCAGAAGTCAGGCAACCACTTCACCGGAGAACATATAATCCTATTAGCTCTAATAAATTACCCGGAACCACACCCCTCAGCGTTCGACACGCTACAGTCGAGTGAGCCCCTGAAGGTAAAGTTTCAAACAGAAAGTGAAGCTAATTAGGTGTTTACGATCGGAGTTGGTGAATTGCAAACGCCATTAGTGAGCTTCACGTCCAAACTGACAGCTTCATTCGTGTAGGACTGCGGGAACTATTGCTGTCGGTCGGACTACAGGTAGTAATGCGGGCGGGTATGAATGGACAAGCGTACATGACCTCATACTGGAAAATCCTAGACAAACAGCCGATATCAATAGATGTAAGTAGCTGATATATCGGATTTTTGTCTAAGATTTTCTGATACGGGGGGTCTCCTTTACGACATACTGTCGCAGTGCCCGCCGTACAAAGAAGAAACAAAAGCAGTTGCAGGGTATAAAGCCTCAATGGGCTACCGATATACTACCAGACTTGGACATCGTGGCAGCTGAAGTATCCCACTGCTCAAGTATCCTACTTCATGCAGCACAGTCGATAACTAGCGTAGGCTATCTAGTCCCACTAGGTACGTGAACTACTGGGAAGTGCAGGTAGTCCAGTAAACTATTAAAACAGTTAAAATAATGGCAGACTTTTATTACTGCATTTAATAGACGATAGATGCAACCGAACGTCCATCGGTATTGCATTCATTTCTGTTTCTGCACTTCATACATAAAAAATATTTTTTTTTTACCTGGGTTTCTATAGTGTGTGTGACGTTAGATGTACGTCAGAGCAGAAACAAAGTCAATAGTGCACTGAATTGACTGGCATCTTTCATGAGCTACTCTAAATATGTCAAAAAAGATGAAGTTCAAAAGCGTGATGATTATGCATTCCAAAAATTCTTTCTGTTTATCTCAAAAGCAGTCACCAGAGGCAAAATTGCGTTAGTGATGCAAATGTAATGTAATTCATGTATGCATTTTTATTAGGTGAATTTTTCAGAAAAAAATATGCATCGCATTATTATTTTTACGTTTTCTTTGCCCATATTTTATTACTCTCGGGATGGTTTCGAATAGAAAGATTCCCATACATTTACGATTAGACGCGCTCTGCAGCACTCTATTTTTGAAACAGCATACGGACTTCCTCGGAGATAGATCTCGCGTTATCGTACATCTAGTAGAGAAAGTGTCGAAGGAGGTTTAATTAATCCTCCCTCAATGTGGCTACCAGTTTTAGTTCACTAAAGTGTGTTAATCAACATAGTGTCTTAACATATAATTTTCCAATCGCTTAAAATAATTTGAGGTGCCATACGACACGTCAGCTTCATGAAAAATAGCCAATTAAATCGTGAAGAATTGCTCGCATGCCGCAAGCTTCTCGCCCCACGGAAACATTCATGACAGCTGCCCAAAGAACGAAATATGTCTTATGCGAGCGCAACTATTCGAACACAGCGTGTTTATTAGAGACAAAAGATCTAAAAAACGGAACTATCCGACGGTCATCGGTAGCGCCCCCCCCCCCTGGACGATTGCATATCGTGTGTAATCGCTTGTGTCCGTACAACTAAAGTATGTTTTGCTTGCAGGCTCTGAACAGAACCTATGCGGTACTTAATCCCTGAACTATAAGGTTTATTGTATGTTATTCATAAAGGAACTATGAGGTGTTGTTGCTACGGGAAAAGGCAAGGGTGTGAAGTTCTTTCGTCGCTTCCCGTCTCCCGTTGGAAGAACAACACATAGGTTACTTATCATACACGAAAGAATGAGAGAAATAACATCTATTTTTTCATACAGATGCTGTGTCCAACAAAGTTAGGGCACAGCACCCTGAGGTTTTCATTATTAATGCTAACTTTTAAGAATAATATTAAACACTAACATAAGGAAGAGTTATCATCTAGCCTATTGAGAGTCACTGGCACAATGCCTATATATTATCAATGAGATGACAAGAGAAACGTCGGTCACTCAGAGTTAATGCAAAAGCAGAACGTGTTAAATTGATATACCGTTATATTTATCTAGTCATGCCTATGACCATCAATGTACCGGCACGTATGCTGTTGAAGCGGCTCACGACGCCGCAGAAGTTTGACAGTCTTGAATTCTAACGCATCCACTGGCGCCAGTACGGCGAAGCTAAGAGCAGGAAACGAATGGCAGGACAGGAGGAGGAGGAGGACGTTGGAAGCTCGTTGACTGGGTAAAGCTGTGGCGCTTCCAGGGAATTTTGCAATCCGTCCGATTCGGAGAAAGAGAGCGCGCGCTTTCGCAGAGCTAGAGGCTGCACGCACAGGACAGGAGGTGAGGCCAGTTGAAACAAAGGTCGGATGCAAGGAGTAAGAGGCGATAACCTTTTCCTTCATATGGTCTTCGTCTAAAGGTTAAGCATTTTCAATACACGATAGCATACAGAGCTCAACAGTTTCATTCATACCTTCCGAATATAAAAAGAGTTAGTTTTTCCCGTATACTTCTTTTAATATTAATAGCAATGTTAATATACATCGACAAGTAGAATTTAATTACAAGGGGTCATTTAGCCGGTTAAGATATAAAGAGTGAACAATTATCTTAACCCTTCGTGCCTGAATGAAACATCACTTCTCATAGGAATAGCACTATTTGTAGTGTCCACAAATGTGTAGAGTACCTAAGCACAAAAGAGTTAGTGCTAGTCGACATTCGTGCGGCGGCTTCCATCATACTGTTATCATACACGCCCCAACACAAACAGTGATCCTCCTAAAGGAAGTGAATGTTTTGCATCATACTTCTACATACAAAGAGTTTGTCATCGCCATGCTATTCGTATAAAAAAAATTATAAACACAAATAAAACGGGTCACGATTTTCTCGCAGAGAGGTAAACATTGCTAGTGATGGGATTCACGTGTGGGACTGTTAAGAGTTGCACCATATACCATACTGTTGTCACAACACGTATCGCAACATGTTGCACCATATACCATACTGTTGTCCCAACACGTATCGCAACATGTTGCACCATATACCATACTGTAGTCACAACACGTATCGCAACATTCTCCAAGCCTTCAGGCCACACACAAACCAATCTTGCGGCTGCCACGTTAACTTGCTAATATTGCATGTTATAATATGCCAGCAGATATTGAAATCATAAACTTTGTTATCCCCGAGCCACAGAGTACAATCGTACGCTCAGCTTTTGAACGGACCTTCAGTTTGTACGTTGTCCATGCTACCGTATCTACGCTACCGACTTTCACTGCGTATCGAGTCGACGTATGAGCTGAACGTTCGCTAATATGTAAGTTGAGCGTACGGTTGCCAAGTGTGGCCGCGGCATGACACGATGCCGTCGATGGACTACACTCAATCGCATTCTTGTTTCAAACTGTCCCCGCCTGTGGTCGACTTGCCTTCTGCTTGTCCCTCCGCTAGCTGGTCAGGACGCCCGTGACGCTTTCATCAGTATTAGATAGGGGGAAGTGAAGGCGTACCCTTGACATACAGCCAGGATGGGATTAACAGGAGAAAGAGTCGGGTTCAAAATTAAGTTACTACAGCTCGCAGGTCTAAAGTAGAAGATTTGCTGCCTGACTTAACAGATTCTACCCTTCGTATGCAGGATCGGGGTCCGAGGGCACCATACTTGAGGAACAACACATTTGTCCTGTAGAATTTCCACAGGTTCCTTCAGTATCAGATAGGGGAAAATTAGGATGATGCGAGTTTGAGATATCACTGAAGAACATTGCCTCTGTTGTGTTGTGTGGAATTTCTACAGGCAAATACAAAGCTAGATTTATTTTTATCAGTGGCAAATCAAGAAGACGCCTTAAAATAATCTAAAAGAAGAGATACGACTATAAGCTCTACTGTTGCCAATTTAAAATTTGCACAGGGCGATTCCTGATTCAGGTACGGCAGCTTGAATCTCCAGTGCTCCGTCCAATTGAAGCCGCCATTACGGTGCTCTAATAGTTTATAAGGGCGTCAATCAACCATTCAATGCATATATCAAGCGTATCTTTATAGCTATGTTCCTGCGCGAAGAGCGAGATCGAGAACTTAAGCTTGCCGTTGCCGTATGAATAACATTTGTATAGGTTCTTACGCATTATTCTGAACATTTACGATAAGCCAGGTAGGGAAGAGTTTTTAGAAAGCAACCATTTTTTTTTTTAAATATGGGATATTCATTTGTCAGACGGTATTTAATTATGAATGTAGACTCGGTATAATTGTATAAAAAATAGCAAGTCATAGTTAGAAATTGAAGAAACAAGAGAACCGGACCACTAGTTGGGTAAACTATGTTTGACGCTTGATTTTCTTCTCTACATAGGTATCAGTTAAAGACGTACATAAGCAGCGCAGAGAATATAGCATGCATCCAGCGTGACAAATCCTAAGGTATCCGCGCAAAGCATCATGAAGTTTTCTAATTCCCCGATTGCAGTTTTCGCAATAGTTCTCATAAAGGGGTTCTAAGGGAGAGATTTTCAAGACAGCACACATTTCGCGTTTAAGAGTGACGTCGTCTTAGCCTTGAATTTACCTAATGCACCGCGTCTCTGCAAGAATCGCTAAAATGCAGTCGTATATACCGTACTTCGTTATAGAAAGTGTAATGTTATAAAGAAGAATTAAACTGTTATGGGCTCAAAATAACCCTACCACGTATTTTCTCCCAGAGATTGGACTCGTATTACACTGTGGCATGCTCGATTGGGCATCAAAATTAAGCCTTTACGTCTTGAATCGTTTGAAACTTCAGACAGAAGCTTCATTTGTAGTTTTGACACTCGACACCGCGTTACAAGTGTTAGCAGCAACACGATTACATTGAGCCGGCTAAAAACTCCATTTTATGGAGAAAGATTACGTTTCTGGAAGTCTCAAGGGCAACCGATTGAGGGCCAATGCCTGAAACTCAACAAAGCGGACTGAAGCCAGCGCACCTGCGTGAAGTTTCGGACAGGTTAAGGCTCGAAAGCTTTATTTTGTTGCCCAACCGAACGTGCCCTATACCTAAGTTTCCCCTCGCATATTAGCTATTATAATACGATGTTACAAGACAGGAAAATTATGGGATATGAAACATGTTTACAAAAACTGATCTTCCATGCACGAAGAATTGCCGAGCAAAGGAACAGCCGCTAAGAGTAGGGAAACAGAAGTGCAGCGAGTAAGGGAAAAGAGATGTCGCGAAAGCTCGGCCAAGGCAAATATAAGCAACGGAGCTCCACATGCCCCCATGAAAATAAAAAGTGAGAAGAACGTACCTGGTGGTGGTGGCTTGAGGTACCTGGCAAGGCAGCCTTGCATCTGTATCCTCGATACGGTCACGTGACGTCTCACTATTCCAGGCATTTCTTCAGGGACGCGTCCCAGCGCAGCACAAAATGAAGACTAACAAAGTTTAGGACACTCGGCACCAACGTACAGCAGAATTCCAGTACATCAAAAGTTTTGAGTGGGCTGCTTACGTTCTATACTTAAGAAACGTACTTATGAAATGAGTTAACAACGTACTCTTAGTAAATATTCACAAAAGTCATATCGAGAAATGATATAATATGGTCGTACTCGAACGTTCGGTGAAGCAGAGATGACCCTGAGAACTTAGAAATTTGCCATCAGCAGACGACTAATGCGCGCGCGAGTAAAAAGTCACAAACAGAGAGATGCTCGAATTAATAAACTTGCTTACGTTTCTATATTAATAGTATGGTACTTGTAGCACAGTCGCTCAACGTTTATCATATAGGAGAAAAACAACAGAATTGCTCAATTTGCTAAAAAAGGAAGAGAGATATGTAATGTAACTTTTGAATTCATGATCAGAGCATGTTCGGTAGGCCAAGAAATATCAGACTTCGAAGTTTGATGTATCCGCTGACTTCGACCATTTGAAACTACACTAGTTTCAGCAGTTGGCTGGCAACCGGTTACCCGTAATACATCCAAAAAGCTCAATTTATTCTGTAAATTGGAGTTTTCAGCTGATTCAGCGTAATCGGGTTGCTCCTAACACTTGCAACACGATTCAAAGTGGTATAGCCAGAGCTCTTTTCTAATGTTCGGACAAATCAAGTCTCGAAGTATTTATTTCGTCGGCCGCTCAAACGAACCCTTAATTTTGCTCTATCCTAAAAATAAATCTATTCGTCACTTTGGATAAGATGCATCATAAGCAAGAGAGTTAACAGAAGAGCTGAGACACGACGGCCTAATATACCGAGGATCAAACTTTTCTTCAGCTTAGGAACTTCCGGACCTCTGTAACGTCGATCGTACGAGCTGTTGGGACCTGAGCCCTTCACAGTTGCACGCAAAACAAAAAGCATAATTTTTCCACCCAAATTCTGAGTTTTCTAAAAGAGCAGCGCGATATTGGCTAGTTTCGTGAAAAAGTAAGAGAAATTTCGCTTTTGTTGGGGAATACAGAGAAGCTTCGCCGCTGGAGAGCAGCAGAATATGGAGCATGGAAGGGGCAAGTACAGAGAAGAACAAGGACTAACTAGGAGGCGAGCCGAAATTTTGTTAAAGTGAGCACCAAATAATGGTATACGCTGTGTTTTGTGTTTGTACTAATACTTGTTTGCATAGAAAAGGGGTGTGATATTAGCCCATGAAACGCCAGTAAGCCTGTGAGGCCACTCCCTATTTTCACTTTATTGTACGAGCGTCGTTCCATAAGTAATGCCTCTTATTTTTTATTCCGCCCGAAGGGATTTGAGGTAATTATCAAGTTTAAGTACATTTAAAAAGATCGTTTTTTTTCTTATATAGTGTATTTTTTGATGTAAAATGCAAATGTGAATTCCGTTTTTGGCGGTCGAATCTAGTTTTTTAGTTATAAGGAAAAAACCTATCCCATTGTATTCCTATGGGAGAAGATACCCAAGGATGGCACAATGCACTGGACACCATTTTACATAGGATTTTAACCTAACCTAGGTTGGGTTACAATACTGTTTAAAAGGTTGTCCAGTGCGCTGTGCCATTCTTGGGTATTTTCTCCCATAGGAAAACAATGGGATAGGTTTTTTCTTATAAATAAAAAAGTGTTTTTGTTTGAGGGCGGTTTATTGGAAAATATTTTCTGGAAGCAGCATCAATAAGCCGCCGGGCGTACTTAGGTGGAGTTGGTCCTACAGTGTAGCGCAGTCAGTATCATAAGCTAATTCCCGTCAACGCAGTTGTTTCGGACAATGGGGCATCAAATGAATAGATCGTAGTACAAATACATGAACGTGCAATGAATCCTGGTATAGATTCTCGATCCCCTTGTAACGTCAAGGGAACGTAGAGAGTAAATTTCCATGGAGAAGTACCACTATCAATCCTTAGTGTTTGGCACTTCTTTATACTTATCTTAACAAATCTATGATAAAAATTTGGTTCAACCTTCAAACAATGCAGGATTAAATATGTGAAAGAAACTAAATTGTTAAATTGAAAAGGAAATATAAAACTTTTGCTGTTATGTCCACGCAGCTGTACACTTAAGAGCCACGTATTTTTATGAGGTGTTTGAGGAAGCGAGTCTGCCCCGACCGACGGGATCTTTAGAAACCGGCATCAATTTATTAATGCTCAAAAATTGGGCGCTGCGTATTTCTTTAGAAACTTTGACTACATTTCCAACAGCAAGTTTAAGAGTTTTGCCAGTATGTTTTAAAATTTTAAGGTTAAGGTAGAGATAGGTTAATGAGATAATACAGTGTTTTGTTTAACATGAGTGTATAAAAACATATGTACTTCTGTAAGACAAGAATTTCCGTTGTAAAATGGTTAAGAAGAGTTACTTTCTATCATCATAGTCCCATTTCTTTTAAGAACACGTAATTTATTTGGTGACATGGTAATTGTAAACAAATGCACACGGCACAACTTATAGCAAGGACACGTGAACACAACACGTACACCTGAAGCAGGTATAGCTGGAACTGAAGGGCACGGCGGGCCTGCACAGGCAGGGGCGTGAGCGGCACTGCGCTTTCCAAAAGGCGGAGGAGGCTCCCCGCGACGCCCCCGCGGTGCTTACGGGCATGGCACCTTATGGAAGGTACCGGGAAATACATATGCATGAATCGGTACCGTAACCCGCGATGACTTAGACCAATTTTCAAGAGGCGGAGGAAACTTCACCTACGTCCTAATTCTGGGTGCTGAAAGACTTTGCACTATATGGAAGTTGTAGAGAAATACAGTGGAAAAATCTGTTAGTAAGTAAACCGCATTGATTTGGCAAGATTCCCTAAGGAATCGCATCTTAGGAAAGTTGTAGGAAAACACAGTGCATGAATCGGCACGGAAAACTGGGATAATTTAATCTAAGTTCCAAGGTTAGGAGAGGAGTCATTAGTTTTTCATGGGGCGCGAGAACACATTTAAAGTTTTGTAGGTGTGCCAGGCTGAAATAATGTTGGGGACCGCTAATAGAGGGGAGATGGCGCATTGAGCAGGAGTGTGGAAAACTTTCTAAAAGAAATTTGAGATCTGATGGACAAATGAAACTTGTGCACGCACCGAGATTATGCGAAAAAGAAACTGACGTTTGAACGAAAGCAACCGAGCAATAATTGTGCAATTGGCAGCCGTGTAAGCAATAGATAGGGCGGGTGATCTCAACCACGGGTGACTCACACTCCCAGCACGGGTACGAGATGATCTTCCAGTGGGTGCAAAATCTTGAATAAAATAATGTTGGACGTATAAATTTCCTTACTAATTTGCAGAAATTTCATTTTCTATCATTAGATGAGTTATTTTTGTAAGGGGTGCGAAAGCATCGTACAAGTTTTCTAGGAGTGCCAGGCTTAGAAAAGGTTGGAACCGCATGCTTCAGTCACATAATTGAAGAACACAACCGCAACAGTATGGCGTGAGGCAAGCAAGCACCTAGTGACTTTATCTCGTTTACGAACAGCCTTGTCGTGCACAGGCGTAAAATTAAGAAGTAGAAAATATTCCATTTTCAAGTTTTCTTTTTGATACACCATAAATATCACCAGCCTTCAACAATGCCACCTTCTCGACAGTTACGGTATGAGAAGAACTCGTTACTTGCACTCTTTTGTAGGTGCCCAAGCAGTTTTAAGTGGATACTTACTAAGGATCGTGACGGTATTTCCAAAATTTCGTTGCTTCCGGAGACCCTCGTTGGTATACAAACCCATGCATCAATGACGGAACGCCTGCGGAGTCCCAAGGTGTGAACAATGAAAGCGAGCCTGTAAGGCACACTTCACCTCAATAGGGAATGGCTCTTCCAATCCTCCACGTCCTTACACGATGAGTAGGCACAAAACGGGAGGACCTTCCTGCAGCTCTTTATGGGATGAAGAGGCGGAAGTGTTTGGCACATGTTGCCTGTGGTTGCAGCCATACACAGACAGAGATGGGTAAAGCGGACTTCTGATCTACCATTTGGAATTGTTTGTTGATGTCCTGCGCTCCGAGTTATCATGACGATCCTCTGCATCTTGGTTCGATTGACGAATATGCGTCGCATTTAAATTTTGGTTCTTGAAAATATTTGCAACATTACAGAGGAGCCAACTGACGATAACAGTGTTGACTGTGAAACATAAGTTGAGTACACGGTTATCTTCAGAACTCGAATGAGTCAAATGCTCAATAGACGGTAGTTGTGTAAAATTAATTAACTTTCAGCAAGTGCAATAGTATGGAATAATTCTAGCATTAAAGGATTAGCTACTGCAATTTAACTACCATTTATGCTGCTCTCATAGGTTTCCAAGCTACATATATCTCTATCATCAGTGCTGCTGCTATTAAGAGTTACTGTCTTAAAATGTCTTCCATGCTACCACTCTATAAGTTCAGTAAACTGCAGTAATCAGTGCCTCCTCAGTAATTTTCTAACGACGGTGATTATGCGGCTAGTAAACCCTTTACAACAAAAATTTTCGTCCGTAGGAAATGAGCAAAACCAGCTATTACGAAAGTGAAAATCTTGCACGAAAATAATGCAGTGTATTTACTGGTACCAAGTTATTCTGAACGCAAGTACAGTGCTAGCAGAAGAGTAGGCGTACCCTGACGTTAATTAACGCTGCATTCTTTTACTATACTTCAAAAACAAATAATGTTAGGAAAATAAAACTTGAGCATACTTTCAACAACCTACAATATAATAAAGACTAAAAACTTATTTGGATCTGTTTATTTATTTGTTTGTTCATCGGTCCACTTTCTACTGGGCTTGAAGAAAACAGGAGAACATTAGGCCAGGTTGCAGATGATGGGAGAAGTATATGGGAGCCTTATACTTATTACAATGTACTACTTGCATTCTGAACTTTGAAATCAAAGCACTGATGATATCCGACACTTCCCTTAGCACTCTTATGTCTACAGTACTAATTCTTGGTTTCTTCCCACGGACAAATTCACAGCATTATTTAGTCTTCTAACTTGATTTCATCAGTCAACGAAATAGCTTTTTGCATACTGGCGTCCATGACACAAGGTCAAAATTAATATTTTGAGTGATGATGGACTGCCTGCAAAAAACAATTTTTCTCTATATTAGAGAAAGAAAATAAGAATTTCGCCACTCAGCAGGAGTGAAGTCGAGAACACCAGTCTCTACGCTCCTTAAAGTTGGCAGTTGTAATCAACGAAAGTGTAGCAATGGAGAAATTTCATCACAAATTCTTCACCGTCTCTTTTGACGGCCGAGTGCATTAGTATAAATGAGAGCTGGCACACTAAATTTCAGATTAATATATAAAACACTAAAGAATAAACGAGCAATATTAAGAGACAAAAAGTGTTCACGCTAATCATGTGGTATTCGTACCAATGTAATTTCGATAAACTGCATTCTCAATAATATAAATATATATATACAAAACACATCAGTTCATAACTTTGCTCGATGTTATTTAGATATATTCTAGCTTGTTTTGCAATACTTATAAGACTCCCACATATTCTAGGATATTCTTCAGAAGTCACTTGGCAGCGACCACGATAAACTTGTAAATTGCTCAAAGTATCAACCCTAGCCTATGACAAATATCATGCATTATCCTTATGCTCTTCAGCAATCTAAACGACTATGGAAAATTAACTTCGATCTACCTCTAGAGCTTGTTGGGGATTGAGGGGGCCAAACGCTACTCCCAGGATAGAGCCATGCCCATGGCCCCACCCCCTTGGATCCGAACCCCAAGCACGAAGCACCGCCACAATTAGGGACGACAAAAGAAGACACCGCTCTTTGGTGAATGTCCATTTAATAGCTCGAAAAGTTTGCCAGGCAACATGAAGGTAAAGACAACGAAATTTGGAACCATATCTTGGGAGGCAGGTGAAACGAAAGTGACGTTGTTCAGCTAGTAGATTGGAGTAGGTTTCCAGTAAACATGGAAAAGTTATAGTTTCCCGAGAAACACAATTCCTGCAGTGAAGCATGTTGGAGAATCAATAATGTTATGTTGTTGTTCTGCGTCAGGTGTAGGTACGCTTCACCGCATAGAAGAAACTATGAGAAAGAAAATTTGAAGATCGAGGAAAGCTTGAAGAACGATGATGGGAACATTGGACTTGGGTGAAGATGGCGGGTCGTTCCAACATGACACTGACCCGAATACAACACGATCGCAGTCACCAGACCTCAAACCAACAGAAAAGTTTTGGTAAGAGCCGAAAAGGCGCTATCGTATAGGATACTCGAAAGATGATCAACTACTGTATTTAACAATCTAATCTAATACTAAAAATGACTGTCGAGTGTTTATAAATAACATATATATATTTATTATTTATTTATAAGTTCGGTGTCACGCTCTTAACGAAATAGATAGGCAAAAATTAGCTCTGGTCTTCCTGGCTTCATCAGTTTAATCATCGGCTAAAAGACTGTGCCATATTTCATAGGAAACTGAAAGGTAGAAAATATTTCAGGTTGCAGATGATGGCACTCGAACAGGATATCTGATTCCAGTCTTTCTTTGACAAATTTGAAGTCCACTCGATGCAGATGCATACAGCTTCTCTGAACAATCTCTTCCATCGTGATGTGTACTCTCTTCTGAGGTCTTCTCCATCCAAGCTTCAGCCGCCTTTAGTTTACACTGATCGCCTTATTTTGACTGCATAATTATCGAGACAAATGGTAAGATATTCTTACAGCGGTCAGCACGAGCGTAAAAACCACGATGATTTCTAGGCAGCAAATGGTTTTTCTCAAATTGGGTTCTTCTTTCAACAGAACAAGTTTGCTCCGAGTCCGAGTTATATGCCACCCTCGAGTATCTTGGATACAGACCCCCATATTTATTAGAAGCAATATCGACTGCGGGCAAAGAATATTGCTAATCGTTAGTAACAATGAATGCAGTTCTTGCTCTTTCAGCTTCTCTTGCCGTTCCAATGGAGCCTGATATTCATTACTTTACTCTACATTGAAATATTTTCTTTTGGTTTACGATGTTCACATTTTGTAGCAAATCAGCGAAGCGTAGAGAAACCAATTTTTTTAGGTATAGTAGACGTAGTAATTATTTATTCGAACTTCTACAACGGAAAATTTTGTTATGCTGAAGCTATCTCACTGTGTCAGCGGAAATGAATTTCAGTGATGTTTCAGCGCTTACTGATAAAGTTTCCTTTTTTTGCATGTTATGTAAGGGAGAAAGGAGTGTGCTAAAGACGAATTGAAGTGTAGCCTACTGCTCAGTAGAAAGCACGTATCTCTTACGCTAATTTGAATTGGCCGTCGTAGCGTTTTCCTCTACATGTATTTTAATAAGGAAAGTACATTCAATGAAGAAATGTAATCACATATGTCTTGTGATGATGAAGAAGAAGCAAGTCAAAGACGAGAAGATTCCGCACCGGCCAAAATTAAGCAAATTTATGTATCTATCGTTGCGTGAATTTTTTCACGCACGGGTCCACTAGTAATCTAAAAAGAATGAACTCTAATTCTACATATTTGTATGAGCTTGCTTAAAAGTTAAAACAAGCGTTCGGTGAAGGTAATTCAGTTGATGATGCAGTAATTATTATTTTTGTCATACAGAGCTCAATCACGAATGTAATTCAGCAGCAAGAATTTGCAATTGATTATTAGTTTCTTTTGAAAATCTGTTCGATATGAATACTTTTTGTTTAGCATGAACACTTCTTTCTTTATACTTTTCTAATGTTGTTGAAGATTTTTTATAGTGGTTTTTTAATGGTTTTTCTATAAAAATCTGGTCTTTTGGGCCTTTTCTAATTTACATTGTTGAAGGTGTGCGCAAGTTTTATTGCCTTGGCATGACTAGACTTTGAGGTTTAGTACAATACGATGCATTAATTCTGGGTACGAATACTTTCTGCAGGTATAAAATCTGCTGATGGTAGCAGTGCTACACCAAACCCAACCCTCGTTTAACCAACGATAAAGTTAATTGACCCTTAGTACGCCGAGCTTCTCTAGGTAAACCGACCAGTAATTCGATGATCCAACAATCGCGAAAGCTGACTAGATAATCTTGTTAGTGACAATGAGCGTGTCTCCAAGTTATGAAGTTTACTTGTGTAAGCCGAACCGAAAGCTTCACTATATAACCCGACATTCAGTCAGATTACATACAGTGGTTCTGGCCATTTTTTATAAACCTAATGTTACCTCTTGAACTGAGCGACACCTTAAAGAGATCCTGGGACACAAGGGATGTTGTGCTTCTGCATGATGTAATAAAATTCCATTCTTGCGAAATAAATATTATTCACAAAATGTAACACTGGGTACCATATGAGCCCATGGCTTCTTCATGCTCTTAAGTGCGTAATGCAAGGCTATTCGTTTATTTACTACACCTTTAAATAATGATACTAAAATGTAAAGAATCAGGGTGAACGGTAATGACATATCCTATCAAAAGAAATGAATGACAAAAATTTATTTTTTCTACTATTCGATCATTTCTTCCCCATCATCAATGGAGCATGATTTAAGTTTTAAAGGAAGAAACGGATATACCCAGTGTGAATTGCATAGAGTTATCGCTGTGGGAAAAAGATGGAGTGGATGGGTTTTACGAACTTTCTCGTCACGCGAAATAGATGTAATGCTCACACTATGGAAGCAATTAATCCTTCCGAGAATA
>LQNS02000138.1:16231914-16251758 GCA_001587735.2 Parhyale hawaiensis
ATATGCTGCGTAGAACGTTCGACGCAGCATAGCAACGCACAGTTAGGTGCGAATCCCAACTAGTCTGACGACAACATCTTTACTGAACGACCGCTAGGCTAAGGCGGACCGAAAGTCGTTTGTGTGAACCTACCCTAAGTCAACTGGTATGTGGTAACCCTCAGAGGACGACAATTCGTAGATAATTAATCAAATGCTTTGACTCTGAGCGTGAGGCAGGTAGGGTTTTGAAGCTGTATCCAGTGCCAGTAATAAATTGCACAGAAACTCTACAATGCAGGAGAAGTAGGACGGATCCTCCTATTGGCTCCTAGTGCTGGCTCATTGCCCTATCGTTTCATGGCTAATCCTTGTCGTCTTCAGTCTTAAATAAAATGTTACTTTCTCGAAGTAATAGCACTATCTTGAATTGAATGTTTTTAAGGGAGGCAGTGGGTCCCATCGTGCTTTACCTCTAGCATAATTCCGATTATTTGTTCACATCTGTACAGGGCGTTCCTTCAAAGCGGGACGTATCAAGCAAATGACGCGTTCGCATGTTGAGTATTTTTACATTGATCTTCATTAGTATCTTCAATTCGACAATGATACCGTTAGCTTTCACTTTCGTTTCAACCAATGCCTGTTATTACAATGTGCTGCATTCAGGACACGAGGAGGTCAAGGTCTGAGGAACATAGTAAGCTTCGCTGATGGTACAGTCCTCCCTTCAAACGATACGCAATATTCACAGATGCTTACAATTAATCCAGTGAACAAGAAAGAGAAAAATTATTAATGCCTAGGAGTAAGAATAGACGGGGGCGGCACAAGGGAGAAACTCCTCTTAAGCCAGCAGCCCACTTTTGCCCGCACCAGCTGACTGGCAGCATATGCAATATGCATGCTGGGGGAAATGGAGCGCCACCGGCCGGTGGGTACGCAAAATTTCAAGAACTAAATTTATCACCTTTGACCTCCCACCTGATGAGCTGGAGAACAGTGAAATGCTCGTCGTGGGTAACAAAATTTCTTCACCTGCTTCTTTTCGAGTTCTGCACATACTTATGCCATTTCAAGAAATAATAGATGCATACATATACATACTTCGAGACCGGAACGTAAGCCATTACGGCCAGCATATGCCGCCAGTCAATTAGACTAAGGAAAGGAAAGATGCTGACTGATACGTCGTCTTCAAGCATACTTATTCCTGGGACGGAGCGGGCAGAGTGCGAGCACATGAGAAAGCCACCTCGAACTTTTTATTCCTACCGCCAAGTGGTTATGTCGCTAGCTTACATCTAAATATATTCCGAGGTTAATCCTTTACTAGCAGGAACCTGTGGAAATTCCACAGAACAAAAACGATGTTCTTCAGTGATATCTCATATCCGTATTATCCTAATTTTCCCCTATCTGATACTGAAGCAACCTGTGGAAATTCTACAGAACAAAAGCATTGCCACAGTTCATTTACTACAGATAGTTCTGTCAAGCAATAGAGCCTGCAGCACCTGCAGTTGCAGCATGGTGGCGTCATACAAAAATGTATCAGCCAATAGCGTGACTGCGTTTGCAGCGGGGCATCCTGGGTAATGCCAAGACAAGAGGCACCTTGGGTAATTTCCAATGTGGCGTCGTGTGTGCGAGAGGTGAAGTGTGTGTCGCGAATGTTTATTATATAAACGTTGGCAAAATTGTTCAGCTGCAGTTTATTGTGCTACTAGTGGCCCGAGCCACTTCAGGAAAACCCCGCTGTCTCCTGTGCTTGTTACTGTTCAGAAGGCTTCTCAAATGAAAATTCAGCATTCTGCTAAAACCTGAATATAGAGTATAAAATGAGGCGTAGTTAAGTGACATCTCTCGTAGCACCTTTGAACAATGAACGTGTCCAGACACGGTCAAGCAGGCGAGCTCAGGTTCCTCACCTGGAGCGCCCAAGTAGGCCCCCGGATCCAAGATACCGTCTTCGGCACCTGAATTTTCTCCTATCTTATTCCTATACAGCGTGACAGGAACGATAAGAATATAGTTATAATAAATAAAAACACGATGTGAATTATTATATAGTACTGATTCATCTGTGTATAACATTGTACTTTATAACTTGTTGAAATGCAAAGTTTTCTTGGTGAACGAAAATCGTCTAATTTTGTCTTTTTAAACTCATGCGAATCTTTCTATTCCGCGCAGAGCATTCGCATCAACTAAGGCAAACATTTTTAGATGATTTTCTCAGTTCTTTTTATGGCGCTGAAAATCAAGATGTAATACAATACATCATATCTATGGTCTACTATTTTCCTTTACTTATGTAATTAAGTGTACGGCCAGTATGGGTAGTTTCAATATGAGGTAATAAATGATAAACAATTGCGGGAAAGTCTTTCTGGTATACTGCAGTACAAGGAGCCGCCGCTCGCAGCTTCATTTGTTTACACCAGCATAGTGCTGTGGCAGTCGCCCATTGGCTGAAATTGACGCCAGTCACGGCGGTCGCTGATTGCCGGAGATGGTGTCACGGCGGTCGCTGATTGGCTAAGATTGGACGAAAGAGTGGTCCATTAGAGCTGACATAACTATCTGTAGTAAATGAACTGTGGCATTGCTCCTCAATTATGAAACCCTCGGACCCGCCCGTATCATGCATACGAAGAGCGAAAAATATTGCAAGTCAGGCAGCGAATCTTTTACGCAAGACCTGCCAGCAGAGAACAGCTTGACTCAGTCTCTTATTGATCCCTGCTCAGTTCGTATCCAGGATACCTAAAGGCAACTTAAATTTTCCTTTGTCTGTTACAGATGAAAGCGTCCCGGTCGTACTAAGCAACTAACTACCGGAGGGACAAGCAGAATTATAATATAGATCGAAAAAACAATGCAACTGACTATTTTCACTGAGAATTATCTAATTAATGTAATCGAACGATACAACAAATACATTTGGTTGTGAGCACCAAAGAAGACGATTCTTCGCACTAAATTTAGTACATAAAGAGATCTCTCTAGTTGATGCTCCAAATAATTCAATTGGGAACAAATTAATTTCATGACTACTACCATGGTAAACTGCAAAGCTGATACATAGATCTTATTTGTCACTATAATATTACAGTAACAAGGGTATTAATGACACACCAAATGCTTTACATTTGTACATCGTTCAACCGCGTTAGAGAATGGACACACTCGGACTACTTTAAATATCTTCGATTCATACACTGTGATCGGGACCTCATTTAAACCGGATCGTTCCATTTACCACTCTGTGTTCACGAACCGATTACGTTTGAGACGGCCACAAGCGAGAACCTGTGAACTGAAGTTTCGAACACGATAAGCTCATCGGATGAGATTATCTTGATAGTAGTGGGCGAATCGATCACGCCACTAATATATATATGGCGTACTTAACAAAGAAATTAACACAGGAGAAATTTTGTAAACAACTAGTAATTCTAAAGCAAACTTTGCCGCAAGTCTATAGTTGCTCCCCCCGTACCCTGTATAAATACACGTGTATCGAGATTTATTTTTTCCCTGTCTACTTCCTCCAAGCGAGACAAAGACGGGACAGGCAGATATGCGGATAAATGTGCCCAGCGGCCTCTACAACTGTGTTCAGATTTATTGCTCTTCACCGAGCTTATATTCATTGAGACTAATTTGCTGCGATTATTGTTGATGCAAATAAATAAATAGACCCCCAAGGGCGCTCGCTCCCTGCTTGCGCTGACCATGAAGCCGTTGCATGCGTGGAGAAAGTTCGAGACGGCGCGTGAGCGCGGCACCTTCGTGCAAAGGTCAGACCGCGCGCACGGGGTGGGCGACTAGCACTAGGGTAGGAGCAGCGGCGTCTAGTGGTTTTATGGAAAGTCTAAAATGGATAACAAGCACAGTCCACTGTGGTAAAGAGACAGTGAGGATGTATAGGTGTCAGTACGTATGGTGTCGGTGTCCATGTTACTGCAGGGGCAATGTCTTCCTTGACTCAGTTTCTGTCAGCGTGCTGTCGGGGCCATACTGCGAGCTGGTCTCTGTGAGGACTCAAGCATCCCGTCGGAACAGCGCTAGTAATCAGCATGTGGAAAAGGGACAGTGGGTGGTGAAGGGCTATACGTCGCTGGTAGCTGACGAGAGGTTCTCAATGCCTTACCACGTCAACCAGAATTTTGGTTTCTCGTACGTATAGCGTTCGTAGATATTACACCAAGGAAAGGTGGACATAGACACTTTCGGGCTTATGTTCTTCTGCTCTGAAATAACTTAGTTGAAGCATCTCGTCCAGTAGGTATCGGGACTCAAACTTAAGTCAGTGATGTGTCCAGCTTCCGGAATGTTTTGTGGAGCAGATGCTGACACTCGAGTTAGTGTTGCGCGTATTTTCAAAATACAGGTTGCACAGTAAGGTTATATAAACCACAAAGGAATATGCGTCAGCAAGCCAAGCACTTTGCAGCAGTCCTTAATTATATTTTGCCCCAAAAAATACAGGTAAGATCTATCTATAATATTGCTCTGCTTGTGGTTTCATTTAGCCATGCATCCATACCTACCCATCCATTCATTGGCTCGCTGCGCTACAAGCATTACATTTGGGAGCATTCAACTTCTAAGAAGCTCAGATTTTTGTTGCAAGGAACTTCCGCTATACCGATGTTTCTTCAAATTATTTTTTAATAAAATTTCAGTCGATGTCGAACTGAAGAGTTCAAAAAAGTTTCATGCGTATCCTCTCTAGCTTTCGATTTGCACCGTCTCTCTCCGTGCATAAATAAAATCATCCTGTTTGTGGTTTCATCCGTCCATATTCGAGTTCACGTTAAGCTGTCAGCAATAAATAGGGAAAATTCGAGTATCATTGATAACGATTTCAGAAGGAAGCAATAGGAGACAGCTTTAAGTTTAGCTCGAAATATCCTGTTAGATAATATTTAAATCATTGATATGGAAGCAGTGCGCGCGCCACAATGAGCAAACGTATGATGGAAATATGGATTCAAGTGCAACACACTTTATTATAGACTTCTAAACCACTATTTCCTTTTAAAACCCTGCACTCTCTGCACGGATATTTCGAGTTCAGCTATTTCCGGTGACCTAATAGTCTTTACTTAATATCTCTGGAACGTTCGTAAGTTAAAATTGTTGCATTATAGAGGAACGTTTCAAGCAATTAAATTTAATGGTCTAGATTCCGGATCGCTGTGCACGCGTCGTATTTTGCACATCGACATGTTGACTCAGGTTCTTAAAGTTTCGTAGTCAGGATTCAAATCAAACTCAGAAATCTCCACGACGATCAATTTCATCAAGAACTAGAGCATTCTAAGAGCGTATACCTCCGCCAAGCAAGGCACAGTAATGAAGTATTAAAATTGGTTCTGAAACCATGACTTTCGTCGATAGTCCAGGCTCTGGAGGGGGGGGGGGGCATGTCTGTGTACATTTCTCGTTTACAGCTATACCAAGTATTTTCCTATTCCATGTGATGACATAAAAAAAAGTTGGGTAGAACTTTCTCACCAGGTACATTTTAGAGGAGGGGTGTGGAGGGGGGCTTAAAATCATCAATTGTGGACCGATTGTTTTGTAACTTGCTCAGAATATGCATTTTTGAAAAAGAAACACATTTGCTCCTAAAACTTTTTTGATTCAGGCCTGATAGTTTTTGAGATAATGGGATATTACCTACGCAGTAAAAGTTTTTTATCGACATTTCCAAGGTATAGAACTCAATGAGTTTTCATTCTAGAAAAAAAATGATAGTTTTACAATCCTTGAAACATTCCTTACAAAACTCTAGAGCTGGATTCTCTATGTTCTATTTCGTTGCGATTGCTAACTAAAATATAGGGAAAAACAAAGGATTCTGTTTTGAGCTGTGTTAAAAATATTATGAGGGCAAAATGGAAAATCCGGCTCTATAGTTTATTTGAGATTGTCTCAAGGATTCCAAACTGTTATTGTTTTTTCTAGCATGAAAACTGATTGAGTTCTCTTCTTTTGAAATTTCCAAAAAATACGTATATATTTATATATATTTCCCATTATCTCAAAAACTAAGGCCTAAATCAAAAAAGTTGTGGGAACGAAATGTGTTTCTTTTTCAAAAATACATAGTCTGAGCAAGTTCCAGAACAATCGATCCACAATTGATGATTTTAAGACTCTCTCAAAAATGTCCCAGGTGCGAAAGTTCTAGCCCGTCCATAACTTTTTGAGTTATGGCGATAAAACAATGAGCCAGATAAACAAACAAACGGATGAACGGATTTTCACCAAAACTTAATCATCTGTTCCTCCTAACATGCCTAACAATCCCTGTAAATTTCGTTGAAATAAGTTCATAACTTTTGGAGTTATCTTGGGGACAGACAGACAAACAAACAAACTCGACAGAAACATAACCTCCTTGACGGAGGTAATTTATTCTAATGGCCTTATAGTTGATACGATAATAAATAATAGAAAAGAAAATCCCGATCATTGAACTTAGGTGAACCTGATGATCTCCTCATGACGTCATACAGCACTTCACGAACAACAGTAGTTGAGACTCGTATTTCAACGGAATTTGGGACATATGAGGAATGCCTCAACAATTGTGAACATAGTATTTTAAAGCGAAATTTTGCACAACCCAAGGAATCATTAAAGATGGAATGTAATAAGCTTAACGGGAAATATTACATACATTTTAAGCTTATCTGACAGCGCGCTATACGAGAAATCGCTCAATAGGGAATGTACAATTTAAAAAAACAAAACTTCGGACTTCCATGAGTACTCACCAGAGGGTGTGCAACTCAAAAACTTATTCAGGGCGGAATGTGAAATGCAGCGTTTTGAACGGAAAACTGTTCCGACTTGGAGTCCAAGCGTAGGAATTGCCCGCGGAATTGCTCAACGGAAAATTTTATGACTTGGACGAGAAAGACGAGAAAAGTCGATCATGGTCTGTTATCTTCTTAACAGGGGACCGTTCCGTGAAAAAATGGAAAATGGTGTCTCTGAACAAGTTTTATACCGAAAACGTGACATGAGTAAAATGCTTAAAATAATTCCCTGGAGTCACCAATAACTTCTCAACCCAAAATATACCAGAGTGGTACTGCAGCTCAATTTTACGAAAGGAAATATTTTATTTCAGATAAGAAAATTCTCTCAAATATTAATGGGTTCACGGCGCTGACGTACAACGTAAAATATTGACTTACCTGCCGGCGTGATCCTGTAGGAAAGGTAAAAAGGAATACGATTTGCACTCAGTGTAAACTCCAAACTATACGTATTACTGTTTGCCTAATAACGGTGTTAAAATAAAACAATGCAAATTAAATAAAGGGGCATCAAAGAACAAGGTTTAGAAGATCCATTACGAGAAAGAGAGAGAGAGAGAAAAAAAAAACAGGACTAAACAAATGGATTTTTAATCCATGCACAACCATGCAACAAAAATAAAAATCAGTCAGTAAAAATCAGAATATCTCGCCTGACGAAGGCGACGGCTGAGAAGTAAACGTCAACAGATGTGCAACTATTCCTGAATTACGAAATAAAAGCTTGGCAGCAAATATTCATGAGACGACTGGATGTTATCTTTTCAAAGCAGTGTGGACGTGGCAGATCCTTCAGGTGTTGAAAATGCTATG
Organism: Parhyale hawaiensis; assembly: GCA_001587735.2. Classification (NCBI taxonomy): domain Eukaryota; kingdom Metazoa; phylum Arthropoda; class Malacostraca; order Amphipoda; family Hyalidae; genus Parhyale; species Parhyale hawaiensis. The sequence goes on from LQNS02000138.1 coordinate 16,239,552, forward strand.
TTTCCATCTGCATCACAGAAGCCCTGTAGATATATCCTTAGGATACTGCACCCTCTGATTCGGGGATAAAATTTTGTAGAACTGCAGTGCACTGCATCTCTTGACGTGAGGAGCACAGTATTCACGAGAAACCCTCAGACTTGCAGTGCTGCTCGTTTTTTTTTTGTTGCGTTATTATTTAAAAAAAAATTCCACTAACATCAAGTATTTTTGGTGAGTATATACTTAGAAACATATACTACTGGAGAGCAGAGATGGAGTATACAAAGGTAAATTCGAACCCCGCCCCCTCCCTCCACTAGAAAACCAATATGCATTGCTTCGTGCAGTAGATAAATCCCCTCAAGTGCCCAGAGGAGTGTACGGCTGCAGTCGACCGCAGATTGTCTAAACTATTGCATCCTAGAAGGAAGGCTCACATGATTACTGCGTCCCTCGGCCGTAAGATCAAAATCTCCCAGCATATAATCAATGCCAGAAACAGTGACGCTACATCCAAGAGCTAACCTCTGAAATGAAAAGAAGAGCTCGCTCAGAATCGTTCACTTGTGCTGCATTTTTGAAAGCATTTCTGGGCAGTCGGAGAATGAGAAATGAGGCGATAATTAGGTGCACACAGTGGTGCCTCGCTACTCGACTGAAATTTGCTTTGGGAAGCAATTCGAGTATTAAAACGTTAAGGTAAGAACAGATACAATTGGGCAATGTGTTGGGGGAAGGAGGGAGCAATTTCTGAACAACCGTAGGCGCACTGTCTCGGACGTTCGAGTAATTAAGCTGCATTGGGGTAATTGGTATTAAGCTTTTAAATTTTCGTGTAATTCATTATCGCTAGTAGTACTATAATAATTTAAGCCAAGTAGAGACCAAACAAACAAACCTTCTCTTCTTGTTGACCTAGCAGTGTTTGAGACGTCGTGAAAGGGCCTTATGCCGGGGCCATTGATGTATTCCTAAGCACAACTTGATGCATAAATGCACAACCCTCACGAACGAGATGCGAGTAGCACATCCTCGCATTATGTTGTAGGTGCCAATGCACAATGTCGCCCCGGCGTTATGGAATTATATGATTAAGCCTTTCTACCCACAGCAGCTGCAACTCCAAGAGGGCAAAGACATACGAGAGATGAGTGAAAAATACGGAGCCTCACACAGATATCTGTGAAATAAAAAAAGGGTAAAAATGGCTGCCGCACGATCACACTCTTGTTCGACAACATCAGGCAGCTGTACTGAGGCGACTGAGTAAGGACAAAGGGGCGAGAAATGCAAAAGAGAACGGTTATTTCCCACCAAAACAATGAATCAACACACACCTCAAAACCGGCGATAGCAACAGCTAGTCAGTGACTGTGGCTTGCAACTTTTCTTCCATCCACCCTGCTCACCAGATTTGGCACCTTTCGACTCCCATCTATTTTCAAACTTAACGAAAGATCTACCAGCTCGGCGCAGCACCACTGATGAGGTTATGGAGTCTATGGACTCCTACCTATAGGATCACAATAATTTAGAGTTGCAGTGAGGGGCAATGAAAGCCCTTCAGCACTGCCTGAAAGAGCAAGTTTGTGGACTTATGAGGGGACTGTGTTGAAAAAGAAAAATCTAAAATATTTGCACCGTATACCAATATCTGGAGGCTCGGTAATTTGTATACCATGTCCACAGAAGTGTGTAACCCATGGAGAGGGTGTGTCCCTATCCTGGAACAAGTCGCATCCATGGGAGCCACAAGTGAGTCAAGCCAAGGAAGCACATTATATTTTTATTTTTTCTTCACAAAACAATTATATATATATGTATATTTTTTTTTTTCACAAACAATTCATTCCAGTAAACTGGTAGAGTATTAACGAAGTATTTATTAGACTAATGTATAAGTCGTTAGGATCATTGTTGTCTAAAGCGAATAATAATCTTCGCAAAACATAGAATATAACCATGAAATCAAACTATCAACTTTGACGCCAGTCTGATTGGGTGTCGCCAAGTCAACTTTCACGAAATTGCACGTCTCGAAGCCGTACACTAAGGTCGATATAACATAATCCACTGAGCTGTAACCTATTCGGAAGCTCAATCGTTAATCTCAAACCGATTGGCTCGAGACGGTTTCAACCTCAAACCTCTGGAATTTGTAACGCCTAATACTCGATTCAAAGTATCGAAACAAACACTCATGATTTAAGTCGCAGACGCGCTCCAAGAGAATGAAACTAGCTGATCTCAGTGCAACTGGCCCACTGATGACTTCATCCCTGCAGTTCATTATTTAACCCTGCACTGCACGGTTTTATCATTTGTGACAGGAACCTAACAGTGTTAGCCCTACGGGAAAGGAAAGACTAGTTCATGCAGCGAAGGGTTGAAATTGCCTTTTCCGTAACAACGCCCCAAAAGGAACCCTATGCACTGAAGCTGGAACACGCTAGTTCCCTGGTCTGCAGAGATTGCGGTCAAGCTCCCAAGGGGACTACAAGTAGCAGTATGCATAGGTCACTTGGTGCTAGCGACCCATCACGCCAGGTAACAAATTTTTTTCAATGGTAACATTTAAAAGTGCACCTTTCGAAACACCATATTGGAACACGGAGGGAACGACAGCTTATTGTACAATGGAAGGGGTGCATTAGGCAGAAAAGCCAAAGAGGAAATGATACAGAAGTCATAGGATGGGACTAATTCGGAGGGATTAGAGAGAAACACAACTTTACAAGCTCAGGTTCATTTTATTTGAAACGCATTGCATTCACAACACAATCACATGAGTCCGGCAAGGCACATATGTAAGCAAACAAAAGTAACAAATGCGATATTTTATATTCAATACACTGCAGAGTTTCCGTAACTGAGGAAACACAGGACTGATCTGCTTAATCTATACAAGTCATGACAACTTGACGGCTACTTACGCAAACTACGCGGTGATATATCACTATATTAATTAGATCAGTATACGAAGGGACACGCTTTGTCTTGAAACAAAGCGTTATAGCATCATCTCTATTTTGAATACCAAGTGTTACTTACTTACGACACAGTAAAAAATTAAAATACTTCGTGACAGAAGCTGGTGACTTGTGCCACAGTGAATAAAAAGTTGCTTTTTGCTCCGAAAACATTTTCAAAAATCATAAGATTTGACTGCTTGTTTTGGAAAAAACGTCATTATCTTAAAAAAATCTCGCTTGAGTCAGAAGAAAATAACTTTCCCAGTGATGCATATAATTGATTGCTTAGCTGTATAAATAATGGCATAAAATGCGTTGTGCCAATAACCGAGAAATTCAGTAGTTGTATTTTACAATTTCAAAGGATCTCTACATACTTCTTACTAGAATGTAAATAGAGCAGTCCTGTAAGCTGGACAGAACAGTTTCAAAATATGTCATGACTGATGCTACGTATGTCGTTCATTAAAATTCAAAGTAGAGAACCTATCATCGTATTCCACTTATCACATAATCAGAGATTATATTCTCTTGGTAGTAAGGAAATTCTCTGTAAATTCTACGGCGTTAATTACAACTTAACAATACCTGTACAAGTATGGCACACGTTTTCTAGAAGCTAGCGTTGTAAATTTAAACCTATCTTTGATAAATGATAGAATCACCTGCTTCCTATAATTCCTATTTGCTAGTAGTTCTATTATTTAAAATGCACGTTTCTTAAATATAAAGCTAAAACGACATGAATAAAAAGTAAGTTTTACTTATGATAATCTTTGACACATTACCTTCCTCGTTCGAGACAAGAGAAACATAATAACCATGTAGTTGCCGGAAAACTGCAATGAATTAGGAACGCAAGAATATTCCTATAGAGCGGTACTTCGAAGGAAAAAATTCGAACGAGAGCCTCGGTAGGAAGAGGTTAGTGAGAGTGGCAAGGCGGGCACAGATCTGGTGCTGCGACGGGCCAACTTTTCGATTGGAAGACCCAGAGACTCAAACGTAAATCCTAGCACTAAGAAATATGAGATGAGAAAGGATAAAACAAGATAAACACAATATACTTTTTATCTACGTATAAGGCAATTACAGTTGATGCCTTCTCCCAATATTACCCTGGGCTTCCGCCTCCACATCCGTGCGCTCTACGCAAGTGTCTGAGAATTAACCCCAAGCAACTTCTAATTTCAACATTCGTCTTAATTGTATTCTACATTTTCTCAGTATATGTCTGTCTAAAGTAACATTTGTTTCTATAGCTCGCTCTTTGTAGCGCAGGCGCACAAATGCTACAGACTACAGTAGTCAGGCTCACAATGTATTGCGACAAAATGCGATGAATTCTCTATAGGAAGTCCTACACTGCTGATTCTTCTTCCTCTAAGGACCAAATTAAACGTCGCTTTTTCGAAAAGAAAAACATTGTTTGAAACGTCGTTGATGCAGTGCGAGAATCTTTCAAGGCTTAAACACGGTTAGTTTTACTAGTATTCTCGCGTGCCAGGGGATCATTCTGACGAGACCTCGGCACCTGGGGTTCGACCCGGCCTCGTGTGCGGCGGAATTTAGGTAACTGGGAAGTTGATGAAGCTGCAGCTATGATCGTTCGACAAACAGAGCTGGCAGAGGAACGTTCAAGTAAATAAATACCCGTGGTCAGAAATCAATACTTTCACAAAACCTCGACTGTCAGAAACGTTATTGACGAGATTTTTTCAAATTTAGTACTGTTGACATTGTTATTTTTATTGAAAAGTCTTGAGCTTCAGATTATCTATAACAGTAAAATGCAAATAAAAAACGTTATCAAAGGCGAGGGACATCATCGTTGGCCATCCGTGATAATTGAATTGAATATTTGCGAAGGATAGCTATTCCTCCACAAACACACACTGCTTGTGACGTATCTCTACAGCACGGGCAATATTAGTTAATTTGGAAGCGGAATATTCTCGCAATTATTAGTCTAACATGTCATTTGTCACCAAATATATTTTTAGGAAAGAAAATATCTTTATGCGTTTTGGTAACTCGTCTTATGAGGGAAGACTTTGCCAATAAAATATTTTTTTTGTAATGGTATCTACATCATACATGGGCAACATGATCAATAGAAGTTTCTCGTTCCATGACATCGCAGGGTAGTCGTAAATAAATTTTTAACGCAAAAATAATAATAAAGCCATCCACAAAATGGAGCCACCAGATGACCAGGTCTTTTGCAAACAAACTCAAAATCCCCGGCAGAAAATAAATGAGATTCTAAAAATTTGATCGCCTAATACATAGAACTAGAATTGCATCGAAAATGGTTTTAACGCAAACAGAATTGGGCTGCCGAAGATCACAGCAAGCTTTCAGTATCGCGTGAGGCATGTATAGGCAATATAAGTAGAGTAAAATAGCAAGGTCCGTCATTCGACAAAACAAGGTGAGTCACTTGAAGAATACAGTCTGTAAATTGAATGCCTTTGTGACTCAGGCTACATATAAATTACGTGTTTCCGTGCAATGCTTATGCCAAACATGGTGAGAACGAGTCCATGTACAGCAGACGCTCCTAATTCGTGCGATATCAATATCCGCCGCTCCCAAATCCAGCTGTATTTTTTGAACTAATCGGTCCAAATTCCCGCTATTTTTTATTTGAGGACGCAATTGCGAGAAATTAACTAAGAACTCCTACTTTAGTACAAACGGCAGTCCGAGAAGAAGAAAAAAAAACAATGGGTAATAAAGTGATTAATATGAAAAAGTCGATAAGAATGTCAGCCATCTATGTCGTCAATTCTTTCATCTTTAAATGCTTACACGGGGACGTCCAAACTCAAAAAATACCGTAGCTTTTCTTTTGCGCATCAAGAGTTGTTTGTGCATAATACGGAGTGGTAAAAGCGGCACACAAATGTCAGGTGAAAAATGGATATTGTGTGATGCTTTCAGTTGACACATATAAAGCAGTTTTGCCATAACTGCCTGTGAATCAAAGAATTTTCAAAAAATTACTAGCGCCATGTTTTATTCAACTTGTTCTTCAAAACTGCGAGTTGGCAACACAAATAAACTTTCACAATATGCACACCAAATATGAACCAATGTATTCAAGAAGACATACTTCCCTCATTTGCAGTAAAAAATAGTATCTATACAAGTTTTCTTTGCTACTCCGAGCGGGTAACCAACAGATTGAATTGTTCCAAATTTGAAGTACATGCAAATGCAATTTTTCTTAAATGTATAAAATATTAAACGCGAATTCTTCCGTAAAACGTGATTTCTTTGTGAGTGAAGTAAAAACAAGCCTTACACATGGGTCAGACCAGTTTTCAGTAGGATGACTCAATCCAATTATTAATCGAAAGATAATCAATTAAAAAAATGGAACCTCGTGGTTCCGTTAGTTGTACTGAAACAAACAGAATCACATGTGGCTTTCATCAAATCTGGATTTGTGATTCTTTTCACTGTCGAGAGAAGTTGGAAATTCAATCATACAAGGGTGTGATGAAAGCGTTACTCAAAGACAGGTAAATCTAATTTTGGACCGTTTTCCCTATTTTCAGATAGAATAAGTATTAAGTAAAATTTAAACATTACCGTACTCGAAGACAGATACCAGATGCACAGTATAACAATATAAAGCATCCATTATTTTGAGGACGGCTTAGACCATATGGTCAGAGGAATTGATTTATACATCAGCTATTGACAGTTTTACTGTACGTTATCGGGCGTGTTCAATTATATTCGGGAGGAGTATTGGGCGATTTTATCACAAAAACGATACTGGGTATAGCCAGGAAAATTTCTGTCGATTTATAAATGAACGACAAATTTGATAAATATAAGCCATTACATTTTTAATTAACCAAATATGAACTAAATTTTAGCAGGCGCTCATGAACAGCGGATATTGAAAGGTTGAGGCTTTCGGCCAATTCTCGCGTTGCGCTACGTGGGTCAATCTCAATTAATGACTTGATTTGGTTATCATTTGTAGAGGATGGTCTGCCTGATCGCTCTCTGTTAATAAGGCTACAATCTCCAGCTCGGAACCTCACCAACCACTGCCGTACAGTCTTTCATATAAAGAATCATTACCGTACACTGCTCATATTTCTTCGATAGCTTGCGAGGCATTTTTTCCCTTATATGGAAAGAGACAAGCATCAAGTTCCGAATATGAACTATTTTACCTTCCATGTTAAAGGGTTACTGAATTATCACAGGTAATAGGATCTCAAATATTCTTCCATGTAGAGATAGCTTGAACAGCACTCTAAATGGAGGTATAGTCAAAGTGGTGTACAAAGTGACAGTTAATGTAGGAACAATTACAGTATGCCACATTTCCACTTAGAGAGGCCTGTTATATGAAGTTAACGAATGAAGCTAGCCATTCGTTACAGTTACGATGTCACAAAATACTACATATAAGTATCGCTCACCCAATAGAACATGTAATTTATATATTGCTGTGTTCGACTAAAGTAAAGCCGAACAGCTTAGGAAAATCGAGGTTGTCCAGTAAAAGCTACAGAGCGACAGCTGCACCACCAATAACCGACCGAATTAATTACCTCCGCCAAGGAGGTTATGTTTTCGTCGTGTTTGTCTGACTGACTGTTTGTCTATCAGTCAGTCTGTCTGTCACCAAGATAACTCAAAAAGTTATGAACCGATTTAGACGAAATTCACAGGGATTATTAGGTAAGTTAGGAGGAACAGATGATTAACTTTTGGTGAAGATATGTCCATCCATTTGTTTGTTTGTTTGTCTGCCTCAGTTTTCTCAATACCATATCTCAAAAAGTTATTAATAGATTTTTATGAAATTAATATGAATTGTTGGGCATATAACAAAGAGTTAATGACCAAATTTTGGTAATGATCCGTTTGTTCGTTCGTCCGTTTGTCACTGTTTTTAATTTTATACTTGTTAGCACAATAACTCAAAAAGTAAAAAATGGATCTTTATAAAATTCGTAGGGATTGTTAGTAATGTTAAAAGACATAAATGATTAAATTTTGGTGCAGATCGGTTGATTCGTTTGTATGTTTGACTCATGTTTGTCATAACGTTTGTTAGCAGTATAACTCAAGAAGTTATGAACGAACATTCAAGAAAATTGCACAAGCTGTTATGACTATCAAAAGGTACAAATGATCAGATTTTGGAGTTTATACAAAGAAAATTATGGTTTCAGAGCCAATTTGAATTTTTTGCTACCGTTGCCTCGCTTGGCGGAGGTATGCGCTCTCAGAGTGCTCTAGATATAATTGGGACTGCTTGGCGCAATTTAACACCGAAGGATAAGGAGCGTAGGTAGCCGAAGCGCGGGGAGGCTGAGCAGCGAGGGTAGGTACAGAGACGGAGGTCCTCTCATCTGTTCTTCACCTGAACAGACTGTTCTATGTCGTTAACTGGAAGAGAAAGACAAGGAAGACACAAGAGGTGAACACCACGAGGAAAAAAGACCGTCACGGCACAGGCAAAGAGAAGTACATTAAAAATGCCACGCGGGAAAGACCAGACCAATATTCCATAATTATTGATTGGAGATATTAAAAAAAAGTGAACAGAAGACCCTTTGAGACAACACGACAAATACATAACATATATTATATACACAATCACAGGACTATTGAAGTACACTTGTTACCTTTATGATAATAATCAATAATATTCCCTTTCGTTAGTAGTATAAATTTCTATTCAAATATGTTGTGTCACAGAAGAACAATAATTTCAGCATGTAACCAAACGAAGCGCAGAGATAAAATGGAATGCTATTACCTATTAATTAAGTAGGAATACCAGCAATGCCCATTATATAGAAAAATCATTGGGATAATATTTCAAACAATTCGTCCAGAAAAATGACTCAAAAACATACTGGCAGAAGCTCAAATATTTCAATCTATTAAGCGTAAACTCCAAGTATATAGTGTTACCAATCTTTATTTCCGAAAGCTTTGCAAGCATGCGAATGGTATAGTTACCGGGCATTCCCGATAGAAATTTACTTGTAGTTTAATGTGACAAAAAAGAACATTTCTTCAGTTAACATGCGATAGCAGAAGCATGGTATGCCGGAAATGTGACCCTCAGTACACGAATGTGTGTATATAAACAAGTAAAAAAAAAACATTCCGACTGGACTGTTGCACAAGTGAACCACCTAAGCCATGACGAGAGAAAGTAAATAGCCAGCATGATGCTAACTACGTAAAGTTATGAGGCTGAAAATGAAATAAGTATTGAGTACCAGAACGTAGATAAATCGATAGTGAATGCAGGTTGAGCGAGTGATTTGTGTACACGCTGTAATCAGTGGGCACAGATAATAACTTCAAAGAACCAATACGACAATGCTACGCTTCACACGAAGCAATTTGCACACAAACAAAGAATACTGCATATTGTTGAAAACTCACGCATGTTAGTTAATTTGTTTGCGCAACACAATGTTACTGCTTTCAACTGAAAATATTACATTAACAGACCGCCCATAGTTTGGGTGGGTGTTTCGACTTTATGGTGTCACTGATTGGGCATTAAAAGTCAACGTTCTTGGAGGTCAAGCAACTAATGAAGTTTCCCTTATCGGCATACAAACAGTCGTGGTTCAAATTCTTCGCAAATGGGACAAGCGAAGGCTGTGAGCGTTTCGATCTAACGTATCGAGGAGGAGGAGGAGGACTTAGTTGCAACATCGACGACTGCGAAATTAAAAAAAACAGTGCGAGAGGTGAAAAATAACTGATATTGTTCGGCAACAACATTCTATGCTTGTAAGTATGTGGAATGAGACTTTCATGTAGAGCGTGGAACGGAACAGCTTCTTAATTATGAAGCGACCGTCAAACTGTGACAATAATTATAGCTTTGCGGATACGTGCTAAGGGTAATAATACAAAAGAAATCAAGGCCTGGTGAGGTACGAGCGTACGACATAGAAAGCCTGTACCACTTTCCGCCACCGCTGGTCATATTGAAGCTCCGTGTGCTTCATTTTAATATTGAAGAGAAAAGTAAATTTTAACACTCAATAATGCTGTATTATGCCTAGCCTTGGCGTATTGCGCCACTATTTGTGCTATTCGAAAATGTGTGGAAGATTCTGCAGCAGACGATAGGCTAAATTTGGTACAGTAATACGTAAAACTAAGTGGCTATGACTTCGCGGGTGTATAGGGTTAGGCGTCGAACTCTGCTATCTGGGTTTCGTTCGATGCTCAACCAAAGAAAATACACAGCGTGTTTCCAAAATAAGCGCTCTTACCAACAGAATAATTTGTGGTAACAAGATAGAGCGAAGGTAAAAACAGTTTGTTCAGAAAAAATGCAGAACATGAAGGGAAGATCGAGATGAGGCGACAAAAATCAGTATAAATTGTAAGTCAGACAAATGTAACATTGCTAGTAAACCAGAGCGTAAACCCAAAATTTAAGCGGTGCGCAGGTTTTAAAATTTAAGTAAGTGCGACGGATAAGAGTACGAGAGGTAATATATACTTTTTATAACGTTTTATCAGGCACATGTCAAAACAAACTAAGTGCAAGGCCACAGGACGAGAGTAGCTGCGATGCAGAATAAAATATTGATAAGTTCATTGATGTTTATGTTCGATTAAGAAGAACACTGGGGATGACAGATGTTTATGGCAATAATACAATGACTGTGATGCTTGGTCCTATAATTAAGAGCAACTTCTTTATGCCGACTTATTCTTGTGCCGCTCACAGAAATGGAGTCACTATTGCATGTCATACAGACGGTCCGCAGTGTATTAATGAGGTACGAACCACCTTAGATGAAAAGCATGAGTGAGGTACGATGAACCGTATAGATGAGGTACAATGAAGAGCATATGAGTTGAGATAAAGAGCATGAAAGAAGTACGATGAAGCGCATAAAATGAATTAAGATGAAGAGCACGAATGAACTGCGATGAAACGTATAAATATGGTACAATAAGAGCGTAAATGAGTTAAAATGAAGAGCATAAATGAGGCACGAAGAAGCACATAAGTGAGGTGCCATGAATCGCATAAATGACAGATGAAGCGCGTGAATGAGTTACGATGGAGAGAATAAACGAGTTATGATGAAGCACGCAAATGCGGTACGATGAAGAGGTGAAGATCATGAATAGGTTACGATGAAGTGCATAAATCACTTACGGTGAAGTGCATAAATTAGTTAAGATGAAGCTGATAAATGAGTTACGATGGAGTGAATAAACAAGTTATGATGAAGTGATAAAGGGCGCAAATGGGGTATGATGAAGAGCTGAAGGTCATAAATAGGTTACGACGAAGTAGATTAATCAGTTACGATGAAGCTCATACATGAGTTACGATGAAGTGAATAATTGAGTTGCGACGAAGGGCACAAATGAAGCAGAATGAAAAGCATAAACGAGTTACGATGAGATTGTTCGGTCGCACTATCAGAATAGCTTGTTTACGCCTTGCTGGTTGCATACGATGAAGTATCAACAAAAGTATCCAAAATGAGAAGCTGAAGACCACCGTGTGGTCCCATAGTAGCCGGCTGGTACTTCATGTTCGCTTCAATGAGAGCACGAAATATTTTATTACCAAGCGCTGCTAAGTTTATGAAATGCCAGAGGCATGCCCTCACAACACAGAGCTTAAAAAACGAAGCAAAATAATCGGTCAACATTTAAAAACACACAGGAAACTTCACGGGAGTTTATCTGCGTCAGTTCAAAGCAATTAATGGTGGCTGGCAAATATAAGGAAGTTGACTTTTAATGACGTGAGGAGCTACAGCGAATATTGGCCCTTTTTAAGGTGATTTCTTGTAATTAAAGCACCCAGCGAAGAGTTGGCTTGCTGCGTCAATCGTGGATAGCACATGTCAACATAATTCGAGGGCTTAGAGCCAGAAGTGGCTATGCCCAATTTTGGTGAAATCGGGTTCCCCTCACCAAAAGGGTGCCCGTGAGGCATATTTGTTGTGTCATGGGTGTCTATGCCATATCTTTTCGTTAAGAAGAGATTTGGCATGAAAATATATGGCATAGACACCCGTGAAACTAAAAATATGCCTCACGGGCACCAATTTTGTGAAGTAGTAGTAGTAGAAGTTTTACTAGCGCTTCAGTGGCACACTGCCTATATCGCGCCGAACTATTCCTGTGTTTAACCACAGGCTCGTGCGCCAACTAGGGCGCGTTTCAAATTGTCAATGATTTTTATCTCGGCTTTTCTGCCGGT
>LQNS02000138.1:16252351-16264177 GCA_001587735.2 Parhyale hawaiensis
TTGATGATCAGCTACAAAGGGCTAACACAACAGAAGTAATAGCAAGCAGTAGTGCAAAGGCATCCAGAATGTTCATACCGGAGACGAGCGTGAGCATGGCAATAAGATAGCAACAGCCAAGTATGAATTGCAACCAGTCAATGTCATTGAGGGTGTCAAGCGCAGCACACGCCTCACCTGAATTGGTAGAAGACGATGACGGAGTTCCCTCGCCCTGACGTTCCAAGTCCGATACTGATTCCTTGCATTCTGTTATAGCTGCGACGTCTGAGGAGTCATCAGCTAGAGTATCGCGACAAGGCACTTCGGTTTCGGATTCCGTTGTTGATCCTCTGGTAACAGTTTCGGGAATAGGATCTTCAACACTGGTCACTTGATCTTCCAATTCCGATTCAAATTCTGCCGGTTCATTAGCTGGGACGCCAAAAGTTACATCAGAGATAGGATCTCTGTGATTCACCTCGAGTGAGGCTGTTTTTGCCATTTGCGTATGACCATCCGACGCGTTCACTTTTGTTTTAAGATCTTTGGGCACATTCGCAACTCTATCCCTTCCATTACAAATTTCGTTCGCATTTGACTTGGATTGCAGTGACTGCACTGCGATAGGTTTGGAGGAGCAATCGTTGACTTTGTCACCTCGATCTGTAAGCGTTTCAGCTTGTTTGGACGTAGCGAATTCTGGGACAGTGACACTGATATTGCGAGGAGCTTCACAAATCGATATCTGCTCAGGTGAACATTCAGATTCCGAAGAATCAATTGACTTTATGTGCACACCGCCGCTCTGGATCAGTTCTTCGGTAGTGGCAGACTTACCAGCAACATCACGGGTTTGTTCAACGGGTTTACTTTGTACTTTATGTTCAATAGAATTTTTCTCGGTCGGCTGAGTTTTCAGTCCATCTTTTTCTCTTTTAGATCGGGCGAGTTTTTCGTCGTTTACTGATACGGTGGATGTAGCAGTTGTATCACTGCTTGGATTAGCTTCCTCTGTTGCAAGAGGAGGCATAGCAGATACTTTTTTATCGTTTGAGAAACTACAATCGATATCTCTAAATGACAACTTCTTGGTCATTTTTTTCGTTTCTTGTATCTCTTCGTAATTTACTTGGTCATCTCTATAGAATTTCTGTTCCTCCTTCATGAACTTTGAGGCAGCGATGTCTGCCTTGTTGTTCTGAACATCGTCACCTAGATCGTGAAGAACATCAATCCCCTCGTCCAACTTATCCGACTTGGTACAGTTGACAAGACAGTCGCGGTTGGTTAGTTGCACAGCCAAATCTAGGACTGCTTGGGATGCGGACACAATGCTTTCATCTGGATTACTCTTTGTGATCACTACAGGTACCTTTTCTTCTGTGGTGACATCGTCATGGTTCTCTAGACTTTCGTACTCCGAATGACTTTCATCTTCTGTTTCATCGTCACTTCTCATGTACTTCAGATCACTGGCGTCTACAAACTCGGAATGATCAGAGACGATAACAGAAGATTTTTCCCGGCTACTGATATTGGAGGTTTCACACGTCGCTACATCTGCCGCGGGCAATCCATGCCTAACATCAATTTCAGTTCGTTCACTGCTATGGTGACGCTCATTTTTCACATTGTTCTTTAGTACAGTTTTCTCGGTAATGCACTTTTCTGTTTCGCCATCAGTAGACGCTCCCGAGGATTCATCGATCTCCAGCTTGATGTGGGTATCCTCCTTATTCTTATTGTACGTGCTCTCCGCAGCAGATTCGTGCGCAGACCAGGAATTTCTTTGGCTAGTTTGACCCTGAGGCGGTATGGAAGAGGACCGGACAGGGGGTTTGGGCGCACGTTTTACCTTTGTATTTTTGGAATTGTCTTCGCAAGCTTCGGCACGAGTTCCTACAGAATCAACAGGAGTCGAATGAATAATTGCATAGTCCCTACTAGCCAAAAAGTGATCGATAATCCTATCATCAATAACTTTTGCAGATTGATCACCTCCTGAAGAATAATCAAGTCGGGTGGAACTTTCATAACCACAACTATGTTGTCGATTAAATTTGATATTGTGAGCAACCGTCGGTAAAGAATGAGCCCGTTTAGCCCGTTTACCTACAGATTCTGATGTGACCACCATAGATTTGACCTTGTTAGTAAAGGTGGCCGCCTGTACGGGTAATGGAGATGCCCCTAAGCTACAATATTCCAAAGACGCATGCTCATCATCGTTAGGCAAGCTACTGACCACGTCACTGTTAGTAGAACACAAATCCGTTTTGCTTCCCAGCGAACGAAAACCAGAGTTAGCTTGCGTATCAGTAAGGGTATTAGTTTGTACCTTATGCATACTGGCGGAAGAAAAAAACCTTGAAACAATAGTAGGCGTAAGAGGCTGTTTAGAAACTTCATCTGGCACAGACTGGGCCAAAGACAGATGCAAGTCTTGCGAAGAAGCAGTGGCAGGCTGAGCGCAAGGCTCGGTAGAGTCAACAAGATTTACTGACTGAGGAAGCTCTGAAGGAAGAGAAAGAGAAGAAGGCACGTCATTTAAATCAGTGGAACCATCAACACTACGAGAAGGAACACAGTTACCTTCGCTGCTCGCCGATCCCATTGCCATGGACAGTCTGATGGCATTCATAATGTTCTGCTTGGCGCTCTTGACTTCATACTTCCGGTATGAACTGAGAGAAGAGTTCTGATCATCATAAGTAGCAATCTCGGCAGGAGGAGGGGCATCAGATTCTGAAGTGACAGGTACGTTTTCCATAAAAGATGTCGTGCCAACATGAGTTTTATCGTTTTCGATATTAGCACTAGTGTTGGTTTTCGATACGCCATCGCTGACGGACACTGACAGCGGCCTGTTTTTCGGAGGATAAACACGACTATACGTTGGTAAGAGTTTCATTTTCAGATGTGATGTTTCTTCCTCGGGTTCGACATTAGAAATCGTAGATATTAGTGATTCTAGCCCGGCAATATCGACAGGAGGAGATTTTATTCCAGATGACGCATTATCAACACCGGCAACCGATGAAGATACAGTGACGGGATTATTCTCTGGATTGGCATCCGCCAAGTAAAATGGCTTTGGTTTGTTATTAAATATGCTATCTAAAGGTCTGTAGAGCTTTTTGGTAATTAAACCTTCACCGACATTTGCGTGGGTTAAAGCCTGTTTCTTAACAAGTGGTGGCGCTCTAAGGTCTCCAGTTGACGCTCCGTGAGGAGTTGCGTACAGTGCGGGTGAAGGAACATCGCAAGTCAAAGCCAACTGCTCGAAAGAGAACTCATCCGGGCCCCCGGTAGCTCCCCGAGCCTCTCTAATGATAGCGCTTCTTATATCCGGCTGAGAAATGGCCTTAGTGGAGCTAATCTCACAGTTGATTTCGGGATCATTCAGATTTGCTCGATCAAGCCAACTAGGAGTGTTCCGGTTGCTGCAGAAGTAGGAGAAGTTGGGGTCGCCTTCGCTGATTCGACCGCCCTTCTTAACTTCATCCTGGTGCTTGACTTTCCTCGGAGTCCTGCCATGGCTGCTCGCAGGACCGGGCGGGCAGTTGGGGTCGCCAAAATTTCTCGGAAAACTACGAGCTCTGTCAGCCGACTGCGATCGAGCATTACGCTTGGGATGCAACGCAGAGTCGCTTGCTTCTGAAAGAATTTCATCAAGCTCAGATGTATTGACAGACTTGCCACGTTGATCTCTACGAAGATTTCTGAAAGCTAAATCATCTGCAGCAGGATCAGGTTCCGATCGAGGCAAAGAATTGGATTTCTGTAAGTTCTTATGCTGCAAAAGTAGGTAGTTATTCGGTGATGCTTGCGTTGTAGGTCCAAGGGGAATACCAAAAGGAGGCTGAGGATCAATAACTTTCACAGCGTTAGCTCTCTTAATATTTCTAAGAGAAGCGTCGTCTTGAATTACATCGGGTTCGTTCTTGGCTCGAGGTGCGGCAGTTTTATTAAGCTCAGGGTCAGAAGATGTAAGATGAGCTTGAGAAACCAGCAAGTAGCTCCCGGTTATTTGCAGAGCCTTTCTTGCATCGGGAGCAGCTTTCGTACTTTGCAAGCATCTACGAAGGTGCATATCGTCCTTCTCTGGCACATTGCTCTGCTTCTGCCTTCCAGAGTTGGGCGTGCATGAACGACCTCTTTCTTGCGACACATCCTTGTTATCCACAACATCGTCATCATCGTCAAATATGTCATCTTTCTCCAATTTTAGGCTCCGATAAAGTTCTTCTAATTCGTGTAAAGCTTCCTCAAAGTTGGCGCATCGATCTTTTTCCAGTTTCCGTTTTTCTCTCAGATATGCCTCTTCAAATTCTCGTTGTTTTTCAGCTTTCGTCTGCAGCAATTTTCTTTCTTTCTCTAAAATAAGTTGCATTTCTTTTTTAGCTCTTTCTAGGGAAGTTAGCGACAACGAAGGTTCTTCTTTACTTGTAGATTTTTCAGATTTAGTAGAGAGATTTTTCTTTCGTTGACCATTAAGGGTAAGAAATTCGGTGCGTTTAGCAGGAACAGGTCTGCTCACCGGACTGGCCATGTCACTGCGACTGGACAGCGAGCTCGTGGATNCTTCTTTACTTGTAAATTTTTCAGATTTAGTAGAGAGATTTTTCTTTCGTTGACCATTAAGGGTAAGAAATTCGGTGCGTTTAGCAGGAACAGGTCTGCTCACCGGACTGGCCATGTCACTGCGACTGGACAGCGAGCTCGTAGATTCCGCCTTAGCAGAAACAAACCTGGTCTTCGGCTTACCGCTCACAGAGTCATTATGTAAGCCTGGCGGACCCGCGCCGTCTGCTTTTGGTGTGCTCGATCTGGAAGAATCGCTAACGATGCTCCCATTGACAGTATATGGTGCAGTGGCCTTTTGGTTCTCCCTATGAACAGATTTCTGTCTCCAGACGTCATTCAAGTGGTTAATTTTACCACTTCCAGAATTATCTAAAGGAGGAGACAAAATACTGGATTTTTGATGCAAGGAAGATGAGCTCGCTTGGTCCCTACCAGGGCTTGTTTGATTGATAGTCGCATGAGAAGAAGCTGGCAGGGGTGGTAGAGCTAACGAATGAGTGGAAGATATTGGCGACGGAATATGAACTTCAGCGTGAGATTGATTTGAAGAACTAGACTGCATGGAAGAAGGACGAGTATGCGAGAGAACAGCTCGAATGCCGTGACTTGCGTTCGTACACTTGACATTAGGCTGAGCTGAAGCACTGGTCGAAACGCGGTTTAAATTTTCGAATGAGTATGAAACGGGACGGTGATCTGCGGGGGAAACAATGCGGCTTCTATCACGTGGGGGAGGGGGCGGTGGTTCAGCCCTCGTTATGCTTCGTTCAGTAGAGGGAGGTGTAAGAGGTTTATTAATATTGCAGTCATAAGATACGCTCCGATGACTCTTCAGGTCCCCCATACTAAGAGTATCCGTGGGAAGGCGCCGGTTGAGAGACATATTACTGCTGTAGTCTCCAACAGTAACGCCAAAACGGCGGCTGACATTCTGATCAAACCCATTACTCTTGAGCTGCATTGAACTGGAGTGCTTCATGTGGCCGAGGCCAAAAGCAGAAGTATCAGCATTGTTCGGATAGCCACCGCAGCGACGATTCGAGTCCGGCGTAGCAGGAGGGGTTTGCAAGACTACAGAGTCGAAAGCGTTAGATTCTTGATACACCAAATTTGCTGACCAGCGTGGCTTGGCGGCTTCTCGAAACTCTTCTCCATCTAATTGGTCTCTTTCTTGAGCTTTCTTGCTTCTCTCTGCTTCAAGCTGCTGAAATTTTTGAATTTCCAATATACGAGCTTGGACGGCTTCTTTGTTCTTTTTATCTTTTTCCGTTTCTTTGCGCAAAGTTTCAAGCTCATGAGATTTTCTCCGCAAGTATCTCTCAGTCCGAGCTGCCTTCGATCGTCTAGTTAGAGATCCAGTTCTGTTGAGACTATGGCTGCTGCCGTGCGTAGACTGTGATGACAAAGATTTTTCATCATCATCAGAACTGGAGTTAGGATACTTCGCTCGAAGCTGCTCAGCTCGCACTTTTAGGGCATGGCGTCTTTCTTTCCTAGCTACGTTGTCGATGCTCGATGACCGCTTGCCCAAGCCCTGATTTTCGAAATACCCATGGGATGTTTGGCTCATTGACACAGGCACAACAGAATCATGGGAAGCAGAAACAGCTCGTTTGCTAAGCTCGCCCGGAGCTGGAATTAGAACAGGAATTCCCAGAGGCTGACCGCTCGATATCGGTGGATTGCTCAAAGATTTGTCCGGTGCAACCCTCACAATTGTCCTGCCATCCCTGGACACAGTAAAGCCACTACCTCTTCGAGGACTTGGACTAATGGTACTGCTACCATCATTTTTGGTCGATTGCTTCACTTTCGGTTCCAGGGAGCGCTGCTCGTCATCAGTACTGGGTGACTCTTTCGAATCGTTCTTTCTACGTTTCTTAAACAGTCCTAAGAGTGAACGCTTGCTTCTCTTATCGTTCGAAATGTCGCTTTGATCTTTCGTTTGATACTGCTCCGGTGTCGAATGTCGAGTGCTTTTGGGAAGGATCGTTGAGTTTTGGGAGGCACCTGCAGATGATGGCAGGGGCTGTTGAGGTCTTTGGGGTTTATGCTGAGGAGTAGAATGTGCAACAGGACCAGAGGAAGAACCAAAGGATTGCTCGTGAGGAAGATGAGATAAAGAAGAAGAATGGCCATTGCGTGGGTGCAAGTTACCCTGCTGAGATTCTGGTACTTTTCCAGGATGACGGGGAGATCCATTCGTGAAAAAAGAAGCAGTATTGAAGCCATTTTGAGAGTGTGGGATTTGCCGTGTAGAGCGGACAGTATTTGCTACTGCAGAATCATTTTTTCTAGTCGGAGTAGGACTTCGACTGTTAGCAAATGCCTCTCGAAATGATGTTTGCGGAGACAGATGCTGATTGGGCCGTGCGTAATATCCAGGCAGAGATTTGGTTTTCTGGTGAGCGAACTGATCTCTGGTGTTGGCGTGTGTTTGGCTGGGTGCTGACTGAAAATTTCCATTGGAGTGAGGATTGTGTAAGCTTGGCGGGACAGCCTGGAAGTGAGTGGTTGTTGGGGACTGTGCAGGGTTGCCGTGACGGGTACCATCGAGGGAAGATGACTGGTGGAGCCGAGGTGAGGGCGTCGGGTGCTGGTGGAGACCGGGCTGGACAATGGTAGAGGAAGGAGAAGAGGAGGAGAAGGGAGAGCTCTTGACGAAGGGATGACTCCCGTCGTCCATAGCCCCCTGACCTCCTCTTCTGGCCGCCCGCCCGCCGCTACTCTGGATACTCTGGAAGAGAAACTCAAAGTTAGTGACATGAATGGCTACTAGACATCCTTAACGTATCAGAAAAGTTATGATTAATGTTAAGGACAATTAGACATCTAAATCCAAACAAGCGAAGGTACTAGTTCAGCAAAGAGGAGAACAAAATTTTACGAAGTTCACTGCACAAAGTAATAAATATACCGTAAGATAATGAAACGGCAAAACTCTGACTTAAGCGACTGACACTTCGGCACATTTTTTACTGACATAAGTAGGTACTAACAGCTTTGATACTCTATATAGCGTCAATTATAGCCACAGAACAAACGAAACGACAATAGGCAGTATAAATGTTTTCTTCTCTAACAAAGCCCAGCAACAATTCGAAAGCTGAAACGCTTTCTATGGTAAATTTTTCAATGATACGAGATATAGAGAAAAAGGACTTCAGTCACGAACCCAACTGTTCACTTTATAAGAGAAAAAGCTGGAACATGATTAGCATGTCGTGTAGTGAAATTGAGACCAGCGTATTGTTATTGTAGTTGTCGTCCTACGGTACATATCTTCCCAAAGGGTATGACTACACAACTAGCTTTACAACTTCCAAAATTACATTTTAAAGAGTGAAGCGTGACGCGGCCTCTGTTTAGGTTGGCATTACCAATGACATCACTCAGCCTGAAGTGGTAGCGTACATAGTACGGATAAATCTAAACAACCAACTGCATGACCGCTAAAAAACATCAGCGGAAATTCCTGCATAGCCGAATAAAAGCAAGGCGCAAAATGCGAAGGAAAAACGCAAGCATGCTGTGGCGGCAGCGGCGGCGAGAGGAAGCTATAATGAGCTACCAACGTCACACCGCAGTCTTCACTTATATAGACTTGGCCGCGCCACTGAAATTGCATACACCCACCGGGGGAGCATCGCGTACTTCCTTCTCTGTCATCTTCTGAGGGTACGTGCATGACGGGCGTGGGTGTCATGTGAAGTAGACCGCATCACGGTAATGGTAGTAAGTAAGTAGTGAAATGGTGCAGGACGTGAATCGAAAAAAAAGAGGGGAGAGCAGGAGATGATGCTTTGCGAGAGACGTGAACCATGAAATGATGAGGGACGTGAACGCTGCTTGGCGAGGGAAGTGAACGCCGATAGCGAGGGACATGAACCGTCAAATGGTGAGGGATGTGAACGCTGCTTGGCCAGAGACGTGAATGTTGGTTGGCGAGGGACATGAACCGCAACATGGCGCCAGACGTGAACCATGAAATAATGAGGGAAGCGGATGCTGTTTGGTGAGAAACCTTGTAAAATCGCATAACATGACATGGAAAGATAAAATGAAAATAGTGGTAACATTGCGGAGGAATAAAAATATGAACGCAGTGAAAAATACAATTAAATCGTCAAGCTTGAAGGTTAAACAGACTGCAGCACGAGCCTGTATGTGCATGATCAGCAACCCACTCAGTGCCTGCTGAAGCTCGGACCCTGCAAGCTACTGTATTTGTGTGGTAGTTTAGGAATCTTTTTTACGCATCATAGAAACATCTAAACCTATTAACCGCACAAAAATATTTACTGAAATGTTTCGACTTGCTGCTGAAAATACCGTTTCAGTTTTCACAGATAGATACATCGCACTGTCTGTACAGACACCGTTAGTAGCACAAGAAGTAGTAAGAGAACGTTACCGTGGCATGCTTCAGAGTAAAGAAGGGAAACTTGATCGTGCAATAGTACACGTGTTGTACAGTCCGTTGATGTGTACGGTACAACGCGAAGCTGTTCCTGTCGCGAGGTGCGCCAGAACTAAATAAACATCCTGCAACTACCGACAAAGGGCTACTCAGGTAAAGAAAACACTCGACCAAACCCTAAAATGCAGTGCTAGCTATCGGCACCTAACCAACCTATAACGTAGATATACGTTAATGAGGTCCTGGATTCCGGAAAATGCAGAAATTCTAGGGCAACAAGACTGAAATATTTTCCGTAACAATATTCAAGATTAGAGGTAAAAAACTATATTACGATTTTGCTTGTGTTCCGTGCACTGATTCATTCACCCATCCGACCGTCCATCAGTTAGCCTGTTGTACATTACACCTTCAGTATTGTTCGTGGCAAATTATCTCTTGCATGAAACAGTGACTCGGGTCGGCAGAAACTTCAATCACAATTGCTTTTGCATCAAAATCTGCAGCCCAATCGCATCTTAAAATCTGCAGTGACGACCCTGAATAAGTTAGAAGCCACGGGTAACCAAGCCCCTCGTTCACGTCGGACGAAGGGCATTCAAACTACATTTGCAAGTGTTTAGCATCTTGAAATTAAGCACGCAGTGAAAATAGAATTAGGTGCCACGCGACGGATGCCTCTTTCATTTTCCTTCAGTTATTACTTTTCTAGGACTATATCGCCAACAGAGTCAAAGTTTCTAGTTTACGGGCTCCCAACATGACTCGCTGCATGGTATTGTGGGGGAGCGGAACTTCTCATTACTGCCCATCTGCAAAGTTTGTTGCAACGAAAAAAAACATGAATGGGAAGTGGTACTTATTACTATGCTCTTTTATAATAAACACCCGTACTGGATATATACAATACTGTATAATGTATGTAAACTTTCTGGTACGTAAAATTTGCACAGTTCCTGCTGGTTCACTTTGATTTACCTACTTTGATGAGCAGAACAAATTCTTAGACTTTGGAACCGCAACCATCTGCAGCACAAATCAGTAGGGTTCCAGACAGAGACAGAACTCTCTTCTGTACGGAGCAGTATCTTCAGTATACAGATTACACAACTGCCCAGTTGTGTGAAGTAGTTGTGTTCTATAAAATAAGCTCAATGAAAGAACTGTGTTTCGCGGAACAATGAAGGGGCAAGAATAGTGTTTTGAAGCATATGTACGGGAAACAATTTAAATTTGCTCAAGCGACAGCAACAGACGCAAGAGTGTGATATACGTAATACGATGTGTGCAGTTCAGTAACGCAAGAGCGGAAATTATCTTCCCAATGGAGCGAAGATTTTTATGCTACGCACTACTGGTTCCTTTATTCCTAAAACCAAAAAGCGTGTATTACTACGGCAGAGTTGTATATTTCTAACTTATTAAATTAGACAGAGCTCAATTCGTAAATAAGGTAAAACTTTAAAGTAATTGAGCAAACCATACACACACTAAGGGTACCGCCCCTGCATCAATATAATACGAATCCAATATTCGAAAAAAAAAACTGGCAAAGTAACGACGACTCAAAGCTCAAAGAAGCTTCAAGTTCCGAGATATATATAGCATTTCATCGGTATGATAGTTAACTCTTAAATACAAAATTCTTTTTGGGGATTTTCGTCAAACAGTATTGAAAGACCAAATAGGTACGGTATTCATCCATTTACTTGCTTATCTGTCCATTTTCTGTCACGCTTAAGGGAACCAGGCCAAAAGTAAGGACAGGTTGTAATTTGTGGCGAGACTGTCACGCTCTGGTAAAAACCGGTAAGAAAAATTAAACTAGACTGTAGAGGATGGCAACAAGTAAGGAAGCCTCAAAATGATATACACTTCTTGCTTTGCACACATTGAAATTCATGGAATGAAGACATTTCCAGTTTCTGTTCGTAGGTACTCCCGTGGGTCCTGATTTCTACGAGCACAGCTAAGCTAAGAAGAGGAGCGAACGACACCAGAATTTCATTGTAATTTTCACGGTATTTCCTCCAGCTTCACTTAGTCCTTTGACAAAACAGCTTTTGTTGGACAGAAAAATTTCGACTAAAGTTCTATTTGTGCGTATCAATGACACACAGTCGCAATTTATATTTTGAGTAATGACTGTGAAATTACAATTAATATTTCTGCGTATCACCAACGAGCGAGGAGGACGGCGCTATTCTGCAGAATTGAAGCCGAGTGCACTCATCTTTCCTGATCATATATATTAGCAGCGGCAGTGCGCCTTGTATAAGCAAATCAGTAGCGAAAGTAACATATGATGATCAATGATGGAGCATCATCACAAGTTTTTCGCAATTATTTTCGATGACCAAGTATGCTAGTAGTTTTAATAAACAGAAAAACCGTCACAGTTTTTGAAAGCTCGTGATGTATGTCGCCACGAAATCAGCATTTAAAGAAGCCATGGTATATTGGCAACAAGACCAGCCTTGAGAAAAACCATTGTAAATGTAGCCACAAGACAAGCCTTTAAAACAACATCATAAAATGGACACAACAATGGCATTTAAAAAGATTATGGTAAATGTAGTCATAAGACTAGCCCTTATGAAGACCACAGTAAGACTACCTACCGTGTAAAACGGCACTAGTAAATGTTGTCACAAGACAAGCCTTCAGAACGACCATAGTAAAAGAATATTTTACACGACCAGCCATTAAAAAGAAGATGGTAAATGTGGCCACAAGGCCCCAGAGACGGGGTGCCCCGTAATGGTAGAAGCGCTATAGCTAAATATAGCTACTAAGCAGCAACACGGTCGAGCTAAATAACCTGCTGGTCGGTCGTG
>LQNS02000138.1:16280578-16292867 GCA_001587735.2 Parhyale hawaiensis
GGGAATAGGTTGGCTACCTCGATCAGCGGCCCACCTCCCGAAACAGAAGGGGAAGTATTGAGAGCCTACCTAACTTTACAAAACTAACCTCGTCAGCAGGAACTGCGGCAAGCTGCAACATCCCCTGCGGATAAGGCACTAGAGACCCTTGGGGTTATGAGCCCCAAATATATTGTGGGAGGTAAAGGGCCCACCAGAATATACTTCTGAGGGCTCATGAAATTTATATGAGTTGTTAGGTATATTACGAAGAGTAAATGACCAAATTTTCGGGTTGATCTGTAGGTTCGTTTGTTTGTTTGTCGCTGTGTTTGATTTTATGCTGGTTCGCACAATAACTAAATAAGTTATGGATGGATCTTTATGAAATTTATAGGAGTTGTTAGTGATGTTAAAATACATAAATGATTAAATTTTGGTGATGATCGGTTGGTGTTTTTGACTTATGTTCGTCATAATGTTTGTTAGGAGCATAAATCAAAAAGTTATAAAATTATGAACGGATCTTCATGAAAATTGCAGGAATTGTTAATATTGTCAAAAGGCACGAATGATTAGATTTTGGTGTTGATACAAAGAAAATTATGGTTTCAGAACCAATTTAAATTTTTCGTTTCCATTGCCTTGCTTGACGGTGGTATGTGCTCTCTAGTTTAAAATTAAAATCACCTTGACCGCGTACCCTCACTATATGCACTGATTCGTGCAGCAGATAAATTTCTGCTAAGGCCCAGGAGTTCACGACGTCAGTCAACTGACGGTCAGAGCTATGGCGTCAAAGACAAAAGACTAACAACTCCGACCTCCCTCTCCCCAACCGACAGTGCCCATTACTGATAGGCAGTGCTCTCGCAGGGGACTAGCTATGAATAACAGAAACGCTGAAGCTGCACTCTTGAGTACGAAGCTTCGCTTCCCTCGCTGGGAATACAAACTCTGACCAACAGTCAACGAGTGAGACAGTACTCGAAACTACATTACAAGTATACTCAGATCTCAAGAAAAACTGGTACATGATATCAAGCCATGCAGAAGCAAGCGTTGCTGTCCAGAAAGTAAAAGTCCTTTGAGGAATGAATTTGCTCATTCAGGATCTGTAACTATTTGCGGACGTCATCTAATTGCAACAGAAGGTTGTACATGCAAATCCAGTAGTAGTAAACATTCTCAGATCAGCACACTGCTTTCAGATATCTGCTTAAAGAGAACGATGCATAATGATTCTTTATCCCTTTATGAGGTTCTCGCAACAGTCTAATGACTCATTTGTAAGACGGTGCAGCTAGATTCATCAAATCGCATAATACGTTTCCCGTCGTCAACAGTGCAGTTTCGATATTCCTAAAACCTGAGCCTTTGTTTTTTGCAGACAGAAGTGGTTTTCTGGTTGAGGTACAACTTCGTGCATGCATATTTTTAATTGGCGACGCACTGTCCTCGGAGAAATCTTGTCACTACCTGAACACAACTTGATGATGGAGTGTACAGTCGAGCAAAGTAAATTTCATTAGACTATATGCACGCTTCAAAGAAAGAGGTCTTTCTTAGCTTGAACTGGGTGTCTACCTGCGAAATGAAACATTCATACAATCTTGGTATCATGGTGCCGTTGTTCTATGTATGTATGATCTAGTGCACATACCTAAACCAACTGTTATAGTGATACCCCTCATAGATTTGCTACTTCTATGACAGGAGACTATATGTCCTTTATCAAATGGTGTCTTGATTACTATAACTTGTACAAATATTATGACAACTGTGATACTAAACCATCTAGTTCTTACTGGATAGGCGTTGCAGAATGTTGTGAAATAGGTTTTCTCTAAATTATTTATTTCTGGGACGGATGCGAATAAGTGGACTACCATGCATCAAAAAATCAAACACAACTTATCTTGATATTTCATGGTCGGGCAATGTATAACAATTTTTTTTTTGCTCAAAATATAAATATTAAATCGACAAATCATATAAAACTTAACGTTTCGGGATGCCTCCCATCTTCAAGAGTCTAAAATATCTAAAGTAACCTAGCAAACTAAAACAGAATTCTTTTTATTATCAATATTGTGGGGAGCTGAGATGTTGTTCGGAGGAGGCCTAAAATGCAACTGAATGGAGCGAGCTTGGAAGGTCCAGACGTCAACGTCTGTACAGTCAGAAGACAATGGGTCAGGCATGAACCGTGTGTAGAGGTACAGCCGAGGTCATAATGTTGAGGCTAGGTTTTTCTCTATGGATGTAGATGGATTTAAGTGTTGTGAGCTCGAGTGGGGTAGAAAAGTCTCTGATTGAGAAGTCTTTCGTGCTGAGAGGATGATTATTTTGTTCAGCATAGAGACGGGGAGCAGAATAAGCAGGTTTTGCGAGCGGTAGACCGGTTCTACTGGATACGCCTAAATGTTGATCGATTCGAGCTTCGAAATGTTGTCCAGTGCTACCTATGTACGAAGCATTGCAGCTTCTGCATTGATATTTGTAGATAACACTTGACACGAGAGATGTAGGAGGCTTGTCTTTGAATTTAAAATAAGACCCTATGGTGAAGGAGTTTTTGCATGAAAATTTGGTTTTTGAAGAATGAAGAAGGTGTCCTTCCTCATATTAAAAAACCGAGCAGATTCAGACTCTTTTCTGCAGTATCTGAATAGTAAACATCGAAATATTAAATTCACCGCTGAAAACCAATTTACCAATTCATTAGCTTTTTTTAGATATTTTAATTACTAATCAAAACTCAACACTTTCCACTAGAATTTACAGAAAAGCCACATTCTCAGGTCTCAGGACAAGTTTCTTCAGTCACTGCTATGATCAATTTAAAATCAATGCAATATAAACTTTACTATTTCGGTCATACAATTTGTCTTCTTCCTATCTTGCATTTTCAAATGAAATAGACTTACTTAGAACATTTTTCAAAAATAACGGTTATCCACACCATTTTATGGACCACTACTGCAAATTGTTCCTTGACAAACTATTCGATCCAGGCATAACTAAACCTTTGGTCCGTAAATTAGACTTTTTTCATTCGCTTCCGTATTACAACAAGAACTCTGTCAACACGGTTAACACTCTGAAAACTTTCCTCTCTGAAGCTTACCCTCATGTTAACTTCAAATTTTCGTACAAAAACTCCTTCACCATAGGGTCTTATTTCAAATTCAAAGACAAGCGTCTTACACCTGTTCTGTCTAGTCTTATCTACAAATATCAATGCAGAAGCTGCAATGCTTCGTATATAAGTAGCACTGGACAACATTTCTAAGCTCGAATCGATCAACATTTAGGCGTTTCCAGTAGAACCGGTCTACCACTCGCATAACCAGCTCATTCTGCTCCCCGTCTCCATGTTGAACAAAATAATTATCCTATCAGCACGAAAGACTTCTCAATCATAGACTGTTTTACCCCACTCGAACTCACAACACTTGAATCCCTCTACATCCATAGAGCAAAACCTAGTCTCAACATTATGATCTCGGCTGTACCTCTACACACGGTTCATGCCTGACCCATTGTTCTCCGACTGTACAGACGTTGACGTCTGGACTCTCCACGCTCGCTCCATTCAGTTGCATTTTAAATCTCCTCCAAACAACATCTCATCTCCCCACAATATTGATAATAAAAAGAATTCTGTTTTAGTTTGCTAGGTTACTTTAGCTATTGTAGACTTCTGAAGATGGGAGGCATTCCCGAAACGTTAAGTTTTATATGATTTGTCGACTTAATATTTATAATTTGAAAATTTTCTGAGGTTGGTCTCCCGTTTTAATTATTTATTGCTTCGTACGTCGGCATTAAAGCAATAACAAAAGAAACAGCTGATTTAAGATAGATTGGACTTTCTCGAAATATTGAAACAGCAATTGTTTCTGAGGCCTCAACAGATGGCGGTAATACCATATCTGAAGATAGCAAAAATTAAAAACGGATAAGACTTTAGATATTTTTGGTCACCCAATGATAACTTGGATTCAAAAGGAAGCAGTAGAAAATTTCCCGTGACACAAAGAAAAACTTTCCGACAAGAAACGGGCTACATACAAAAGTTTGTCCACAGGAGTGTCGTTCAAACAAACAGGGACGAGGTATGCGGTTAGCATTCCCTTTTAATGCGCTAAAAAAACAGAACAGTGGCAGGGGGAAGTAGCAAAGTATGCACAGCACACGCTTCTTACATTACAGTTCAGGGCCAGCGGATGAGAGGCATGGGAGGAAAGGCATTTAAATTTAACAGCACCAGTGTGAGTAGCAAGCGAAACTTGCAGAGACTTGCTTTACATCAGAGATAAAATTGGCCAAAGCATACTTGAACGAGAAGAAAGGAATGTATTAGAGTTCTATAAAAAGGTTTGCTCGGCAGTCACCACAATTGATAAAGAAAATAAACAACAGAACAGTATCAGAGAGAAGGTATTCGACAACGTCAAAATATACAGAAACAGACGTATACACACAAAAGGGTAAAATACACAGGAATTCGTAGAAGAACTGAAAGTATCGGCTGTTCCACATGCACGGAGACTTGGGCTAATTTTCATATCGGTACAGACAAAAGTAAACAAAAGCGTGGCACTAAGAAAGTATCGACAACAAAAGAAATTGACCAACACCAAGAGCACTGCGAAGATGTTGTCTACATGAGAGATAAGGCGAATAAAAAAAGCAAACAGAACAAGAGGAGATATTCTAAAGAAAGGAAATGACATCGCCGGTCCAATAGGAAGAGGCCAGGAGATAGTTTTTCCAATCGGGATTACAGAAAATAACATCTGGCGTATGAGAGAAGGCATTCAACAGAGAAAATATAAACAGTGACAAAAGATTAGAATAATGGCATACAGTAGGAGAGAGACAGAGCAGGTAGCGAGAGGAGAGGAAATGAAGACATCGCCGGTCCGGCAGCAAGAATAGAGCGGCAGTACCGGGCGGCGCGAGAGTCGCACCACCAGCCACAATAGCCAAGTGTCACCGACGCATTCTTGGGGGGCACAGGGAGCACTTGCGAACCGTGAAGCAGCTAAAAAATATTTGTATTTATATACATTGCTAGAATAGTACTTTTTCAAGAGAGAGGAGTGTTAATTACAATTAACTTGCATAGTTTACGCCTCCGTTTCCACTAGAACGGCGATCTAACAGAGAAAGATGTAAGGGATATCGTGCATGTCGGCCAACACGTGGAACCCATGCACGAGGGTGTTCCCACATAGGACTAGATCAATGCGCATGGGCAAAGTAAGTCGGGAAGGAAGAAGAACAAAACAAAGAATCATCAGTAGGAGCATGAAATCGGAAGGAAGCAAAGTGGGCACGAAAGACAGACGTTCCGATGGCCAAGTTAATGGCTCATGTAACCTGGAGGGCAGTGATTCCTTCACCTAAGTTTTCTACGCAGCCCAAGCGAAGACGACTTGAAACACACAGACCTCTGCCATTAACATTACATCCACTAATTAGTTTATGCACTGAATGACGAGAGTATATTTATCTGTTGATGTTTATAGAGTTTATCGTAATTTTATTTAATTTATAGTGTAGAATCGAAGCATAATACCATAAGCTAAACATATCACTCACGTGATATTCGTGATAATCACACTTAGTAAGTAAATTTCACATGTAAGTCCACTCAATCTATTTTTTCACCTGTCTCAAATAACTGAATACATTGAACTATAGTTATCTCATGCTGTAGTCAATATTATGAAAGTCTAGCGGTTTTGATAATTAAAAATGACATTAAAGTTGGAACTGTGGTCATAACTAAACTCTTTATATAAAAAAATACAGTGTAAAGTTCATTAAAAGATACATTTTCGCCAATACGATAAAAGCGGTAAAATATTGTTATAGAACCTTCTAACATCATGAACTCGTCAGGGGTCCGTGCGTGAAACGACAGGGAGTGCGTAGGTTCAAACGCAACCCCAAAGGGGAACACTGCTGCAGGGTCTCTCAGGGGGCGCTGCTCCCCATAACATGGGATGGGAGAACTTAACTAACCTAACGACTCATCTTACATAATTATGTTCCCTGAGAGGGGGGGGGGGGAAGTGTCAACAAGTTGGAGAACTTTTCTACGAGGTGATGCTAACTTATTGTTATTAAGAGAATACAACTGCTAAAACCATTATCGCAATGATAGGAAGTGTAGGTAACATATTATAGCCGTAAGACAAAGTTTCATACCTAGCACTGAATTCATTAAGCTCGGGCACAGAAATAACGAAGATCAGGATATGAAAATGCCGAATGCACGAAAAGATATACATCGGCACCGAGCTTAGTATTCTCAAGAAGAAATGATTTCAAACACACAATAGAGTGGATAAGAAATATTAAAATGCTGAATTATAAAATGTAGGATATCGGCGAAACTTACATCGGCGACTTCAGCTGATGCCTCTTCAGCGGCATGCAACACGGCCTCTAGCTCAGATCCACCATCCACTTCGTCCGAATCAGCAGCAACAAACCCCTGTCTTCTTTGCGATATAATATCTGTCGAGGCTCCATTGGCGCCCTGCGTTTTAGCCCGCAATTTTGCCTGGAATTGATCCAGATAGTTCGGGAACTCGTTAATGCAACTGCCAGTGGCACTTCGCTGCAACATTGGCGCTACAACCGCCGTTTTCTGATGTCGGAAAGAAACGCTTGAGCCTTTCTTGGGCGATCCCTTTTCTCCTTCGACAGGGTCTTTCAAAACGCTGGTGGCCACTTTTTCTTCCCAAACTTTCCTGGCTTTCAAAACGGAACCATCAATGGATGAATTTTTCTTAGGAACAGCATCGGCGCTCTCCCGTCGCGCCCAAGGTAGACAGGAGACTTTTGGTGGGGCATCAAACCGTACCGGGGACCACGACAGAGCTCGACTGCGGGAGGGAAACTGAGGACCTGACAGGCTGGTGGTGGACCGAGCACGTATTGGGGGAGGTCCACTCCAAGCAGGGCCCTGTATCCCCTGGCACGGTGAATTCAAATGAAAGGAAGAAAAAGCTCGCTGTTTTACATCCATAACGAATGGTTCGGACGTGGCGAACAAATCACACTGATTCCCGATGCACGAACTTCGAACTAACGCCTACAGGATGGAACACAGTCCGGCGAATAAATGTAACTTTCTACATCAAAGTTTACACCACACTAAAAAGATACCGCACGAGAGCACAAATGTATATACACACAAACACAGTCGTATCGAGAACACAAAAAATGGCCACATGTGAACAATGAAAAGCAAGGAAAGTTATGCCCACACAAGTGTCAGCTGCAGCACTCTTCCCATTTTCGTCAACCTTCCCATAGCTACTCGTCACCACAAATTTTTACACTGAAAGAAAAATTGAATGATTGGGCAGACCGACAGCAATATAGAAAATTTTCAGCAGACTGGCTGGCTGGAACAATGCCCATTTCGAAAAAAACACACTTCAGGCATCACAATTAAGGAAGACTCTGATTTTTCAAAGAAACAATACAGCAATTGGTAAGTGCGTCAAAGGATTTCCACCACCTGCACTCGAGACTATTCTGTTTCAGGTATACAAAATCCTCGATCGTCTAAAAAGATTTCAACTTTACGCTTTTTTAGCGATAACACGGACTGGAGAATAAAAAGCCTACGTGGCACAGCTACGTTCTGATCACGAAAAGACAATGCACGGTTTGGATGCAACTGTTTTCATCAACATCACAGCAGTTAAGTCAGCCACTTTGCGACACCAGTTGCACTTGGCGAACAATTACCGGCACAAATACGGAGCACGGAGACGGTCAGCGTTCACGTCACGTGGGCAGCCGTCAACTGACGGCCACCAATAGACCAGCAGATCGAAAACATCGGCACGCAGAGGCAGGCCGCGCGATGCACGCTGACTATCAACTAAAGTACAAAGCGTTGGTTCACTCTGCTATTGACTGTAGCCGCTTGCCACTTTCTGCACCCCCAAGAGTCTGCAGATAACATTAGTGGAACCCTGTGCGTTCAGTGCGATGCAGAGATGTTAACTCGAATATTCAAAGCACAACGGGTGTTCAAAATGAGGGATTAATGGCCTCTGAAGTAAGTTGTTAAAGTGAGGATGGGCGTATTGCGAGACTGATTTGGTATTCATCTAAATTATACTTGCTTAGTAAGTGTAAAGCTGATACAGGTGCGTTTGAACACAAAATGACAGCAGGCAATGTGCTGGTCATGTTAAGCATCAACATAGTGGTACTGTCATAAGTACTTATGATGTGCTCGAGTAGAGGTGTAGATGGAGAAGATCTCCCATACATGCCAACGGAAGAGAGCTCGGCACTTAGCAAAACAAATAAAGGGAGTGTGTCGGGAAGCATAAAACAACAAACATAAATAGTGCTGCAACAGACCTCGGGTCTATCGGAGCTCGCCCAGAATAGAGCTGCAAACGTCTCCTTTGATTACAGCCGAGCACGTCGAGCCTAGGCCGTGCAGGGGAGAACTGCGCTAGAGGCCGTCCAATGTAAATGGTTACCTACTTGATCGATTCACAGTAACTCTAGCGATATTCCCGCTATGTAACAGCGATTTAAGCAAAAATTAAGAGAGTCGTCTTATAAGAATAGATAGCGCAAGGACTTCGCCGACATGTATACGCTTTCGCGTTGAATTTAAATAGCTTCTCAATTAATTTGAGGTAACTCTTGAAGATTAGAGAACAGTAACAACGACTTAATCAAACTAAAACGAGGATTCGAAGTGAGAATTTGTTTGTAAATGAAATATGAACAGCTAGAGCCAATATGAGAACAAACTAGAATTAATTTCATTCTTGAATGAATCACGGTGAACAATAGCAATCTACAAAAGCAGCACCAACAATATTACCAAAAAGAAGATTAAGAAATATGGGAGAAGAAGAAAACTATGGGTTCAGCTAGCACCACAAGAAACTCCGAAATGCATCGATCCAATCTACATACTAATCCCATGATGCGTTACTGAGAAAAAAAATGGAATTTTCATCGAGTTATTTACTTCAGAGCAATAGTTCTTCATATAATGAGTGAACATACTATACCATTAACTGTATAAACAATGACTGTTGACTGCAATAATGATTAAAAGGCATGTGCCCCAATTTACTGATGGAAGCCGAACCGTAAAACGTGCAAAGTAGGTACGCTTACTAGCATCAAATTTATTGCTTCACGGCAGCACAAAATGCGAAACGTTCCAGAATTTTGGAATGTGCCTACAACTTAACGTGTATGAACATCGCGTTCAAATATACGACTTGGCGAATTTATTTTCTTTGAATATTAAGCGAGATATCCGAAACATTAATATTAGCAGGCACTACAGCATAAAGATTTCAGCTGTAGCTGAGATTTTCGACAATTAATTGAACATTGTGGCAATGCACAATCGGAAGCTGTACTTGCGGCAGAAAGTACTGGTTGTAAAGAAAGTAATGAAGTACAGTTAAGTGAAGAAAGATGACATTGAACAGATCTATTTGATACAAGAAGTAATTTTCGAATGTATGTAAATAAATACAAAGAAAGAAATGAAATATGACATTTTTGATGTGGAAACTGCAATGAGTGTCACAAAGTTTGAGCCCCTTGCGCGTCTTTTAAACTTAAACTGGAATCATAAGGAAGAAGAACCGTGACACCAAGTATCAGTTTTGGGAGATTGCCTGCGATGAGTCACTCATGTTTTTCTCGTCGTTGACAGTTGACGCGGTCTAAAGAGATCTTCCCACTCCCATAATTGACCTAGCGTTTTCTAACAATAACCGGTGAGTACCAAACACTTCAAATGGACGGATAGCGGCACTTGCCAACCGCTGTAGGTTTCTGTGGATGTACAGCTGACTGGCAAATGGGAGTTTCTCCCTACTTACGGGGCGCCCACGTTGGGATTTCACCAGTGATCACTACCTTGTCAACCATATCTTATTTGTTTGTTGGTATTTACGACACTTTTTACTTTATATGTGTTAGTTTTAAAGCGTGCGCAGAAGAGCAACATCTTCGCTGATTTTGACAGGACAACACTGTGTACACATCAAGCTTGCCGCGACATGTTAACACACGCGCAGCGGCGAAAGGTGCTTACAGTTGCAAAAGTCTTAGGGTAAAATGACAGTAAGTCGTACAGCATAGAAATGGTATACATTAATCTATAAATTTTAGTGCTTGTTTACAAGCCGGGTTTAATGCACTGTACATATTACTCGGTGACTGAATGTTCTGTACGAGCTGTGTAGCTTGTAAGTGAAACTTTAACATGTATGTTTTCTGCTGGCTATCTACGTTCGTTATAACCTTGGATCGGATCAAATTCATCGTATATTTTGACATTGCTGTAAAAACGGCGGCGTTTAAAGTTTTAAGAAAAGCAAATGCGTTACATACCGCAATAGTGAATATATAGCGGGAGATTGCCTAACTGGGCCACAATTTACTTTGAATTGCTTGAACGCTACGAAAATTGGTCTAGACCCACCCTGCTGAAGTCGTTCCTCAGGCAAGCAACTTTTTTACCGAGTCTGGTAGAACAATTATTGGCGAAAAGCCACTCTCGGCAATTTTTGCCTCTCGTTTGCATTGGGCTTAAGCCTTCCTTTATAGCTAATGTAGTGGTGTTTCAAGAAAGTAGAGGGAAGGACGTATACTGTAATACCTACGTCAAGAGTATTGGGAACACCGAAAAGAGGAGCAGTAAGGCCAGAACAGGAAGAATAGAAAGTAGATAATGAGGAATTTAAGTCAGTTTCTATTATAAAGGCAACAACACGAAATACAGAAGAGCGCGGATGAATCTTTTTCTTGCTTTCGGAATTTGAGTAGAATTTGTCGCGGCATCAAATAAATGCGGGCTTAAAAAAATTCATTTCCACAGATATTCATCCCGGAAAGAATCTGATAAACCTAGCAAGGTACGCTACTTAATGGTAATTTTCCATACGCTCGTTTATGAACACCGCCAGTGTCGAGAGATGGCCTTAACGACTCTGAGTTTCTGCTTACTATAAAAATTTACTGCAACATTTAAAAGCAATAATTCTTCATCAGCATTAAGTTCAACTCAACAGTTCTTGGAACGAATAATCAGAATGAATTCTAAAATAATTATGAACAGCTGCTCCACGACAAAAGACTTGAATGTGGCATTTTCAAATGAATGTTGTTTTCACAGAATATTATTTAGATGATGAATTTCTGTTGGCACTATAACGATAATACAATGAAAAACAATTTGCTATTCTTATCTCAGTAAAATCAACAAACTAAAAGGAAAGAAAGCAAGCGTACGGGACTTGTAACACACTAGCTCATCATGTCTGAATATTTGTAGCAACAGCAGATGGAAATCAAAAGCTACACTTCCAGCGTGGGGATAAAACAAAAAATTCAATGCAGCGAGTACTAACGTAACGCAGCGCACAGAGTTGAGCGACGAAACACCGACAATAGGAGGAGATGAAGCCAAGTAAAATTCACTGAGTTCGAGAAAATACCTTAATTGAAATGACCTAAGTAAAGAATAGAGTTTCTACTCGCATTCAAAATATTCCATAAATAATAAAGCAAACAGAGCACAGTGAAGTTATACCATATAAAACTGAAAGTGGAGCCATGAAATATTTTTTGAACCAATTTAACCTCCTAAAAACTGCAAGTAGAGTTCTGCTCTACAGGCGGAAGCCAATAAATTCTTAACTTTAGCTTCAGCGACGTATACGTACGCCTCAGAAAACAACACCAACTAGAAAAGTATAACAACATTTGCACGCTTTTTTTTTCAGCGTAATGGTAGAAAACAAACTTGTGCACAAATGCTAATTTACACCAAATTATGTAACTAGCACTGCGAGAACGTTTCTGGCCGGTACTGTACGATTTCGGGATTATTTCTTATGTTTGCAGGCAAAAGTTAGATTGTTTTGGTTAGAAAAACGGCCGGTGAGGGCCAGCGAGCGCGCCTGAGGCGAGAGGTAAGCACGCGAGGCACGGACGGTTCGAAGCTACTGACGCAGGGGAGGCACTTGGGTGCGATCCAAGGGGCTACAGCCTCCTGACGCGTCACCTGCGTGGTGAGTGATACACCACCTGATGTGTGGTGAGGTGCCTGATGTGTGGTGAGGTTCCTTACGTATGGTGAGGTGCCTAATGTGTGGTGAGGTGCCTGATGGGTGGTGAGGTGCCTGATGGGTGGTGAGGTGCCTGATGGGTGGTGAGGTGCCTGATGGGTGGTGAGGTGCCTGATGGGTGGTGAGGTTCCTTACGTATGGTGAGG